>JAPFBL010000452.1:122500-491030 GCA_026182355.1 Hermatobates lingyangjiaoensis | reverse complement strand
AATTGGAAATCGACTGAAATGAGATAGTAACTAGTCAACTTTGTTACATTTTGCAACTTTTTTTACGAATGTGTTTAAAGTACAAAGTGATTGAAAATAGGTAGAAACTTGTTAACTTTCTTATATTTTTTCATCTTTTTGTGAAAAGTGTACTAAAATTGCAAAATCATTGAAATGAGGTTGTAACTAGTCAACTTTGTTGCATTTTTCAACATTTTTTTCGTGTGCGTTTAAAGTGCATAATGATTGAAAACAGGTAGAAACTAGTCAAGTTTGTACATTTTCCATCTTTTTATAAAAACTGTACTAAAGGTGCAAATCGATTGAAAAGAGATTGTAACTAGTCAACATTGTTATATTTTTCAACATTTTACGAGTGTGTTTAAAATGCAAAATGATTGAAAACATGTAGAAACTAGTCAATTTTGTTACATTTTTTCAACTTTTTGTAAAAAATGTACTAAAAGTTGTAATCGACTGAAAAGAGATAGTAACTAGTCAACTTTGTTGCATTTTTCAACATTTTTTTCGTGTGTGTTTAATGTGCAAAAAGATTGAAAACATTTCTACATGTTTAAATCTTTAAATAAATGTTTAAATAAAGTGTGTTTAAAGTGCAAAATGATTGAAAACATGTAGAACCTAGTCAACTTTGTTACATTTTTCAACTTTTTGTAAAAAGTGTACGAAAAGATGAAATCGACTGAAATGAGATAGTAACTAGTCAACATTGTTGTATTTTTCAACATTTTAAGAGTGTGTTTAAAGATCAAAATGATAGAAAACAGGTAGAAACTATTCAATTTTCTTATATTTTTTTAATCAATTTGTAAAAAGTATATTAAAATTGCAAAATCATTGAAATGAGGTTGTAACTAGTCAACTTTGTGGCATTTTTCAATCTTTTTTTCGTGTGTGCTTAAAGTGCAAAATGATTGAAAACATTTTGAAATTAGTCAACTTTGTTACATTTTTTCAACTTTTTTTACGAGTGAGTATGAAGTGCAAAATGATTGAAAATATGTAGAAACTAAACCAAAGTTCAAAAATGTAACATAGTTGACTAGTTACTATCTCTTTTCAGTCGATTACCACATTTAGTACACTTTTTCAAAAAAGTTGAAAAAATGTAACAAAGTTGAATAGTTTTTACATGTTTTCAATCATTTTGCACTTTAAACACACTCTTAAAAAAAGTGAAGAATCTACCAAAGTTGACTAATTACTATCTCATTTCAGTCGATTTCCAATTTTCGTACACTTTTTACAAAAAGTCAAAAAAATGTAACAAAATTGACTAGTTTCTACATGTTTTCAATCATTTTGCATTTTAAACACACTCGTAAAATGTTGAAAAATATAACAATGTTGACTAGTTACAATCTCTTTTCAATCGATTTGCACGTTTAGTACAGTTTTTATAAAAAGATGAAAAATGTACAAAGTTGACTAGTTTCTACCTGTTTTCAATCATTTTGCACTTTAAACACACACGAAAAAAAGGTTGAAAAATGCAACAAAGTTGACTAGTTACAATCTCATTTCAATGATTTTGCAATTTTAATATCCTTTTAGCAAATTAATTAAAAAAATATAAGAAAATTGAATAGTTTCTACCTGTTTTCTATCAATTTGATCTTGAAACACACTCGTAAAAAAAGTTTAATAATGTAACAAAGTTGACTAGTTACTATCTCTCTTCAGTCGATTACCACTTTTAGTACAATTTTTACAAAAAGATGAAAAAATGTACAAAGTTGACTAGTTTCTACCTGTTTTCAATCATTTTGCACTTTAAACACACACGAATAAAAGGTTGAAAAATGCAACAAAGTTGACTAGTTACAACCTCATTTCTATGATTTTGCAATTTTAGTACACTTTTTACAAAAAGATGAAAAAATATAAGAAAGTTGACAAGTTTCTACCTATTTTCAATCACTATGCTTTTTAAACACATTCGTAAAAAAAGTTGAAAAATGTAACAAAGTTGACTAGTTACTATCTCTTTTCAGTCGATTACCACATTTAGTACACTTTTTCCAAAAAGTTGAAAAAACGTAACAAAGGTAACTAGTTTCTACATGTTTTCAATCATTTTGCACTTTAAACACATTCGTGTACTAAAATAATACATTTTATTATATTGATATTTTATGATTATTTATATTTTCATTTTTATTATTATTCATTTTTATATTTTCATACTAGTTGTGTTAGAATAGTCAAAACGACAAGGCTAATGCAGAAAGTTTACTTAATTTGATAAAATTTTCCATTTTAATGACATTGGTAAAACAGAAGTGAGAGAGTGATCAAAAATAATGAAGGTGTGAATAATTTGTAATTTTTTTATATTTTCATATTAGTTGTGTTAGAAAAGTTAGAACGACAAGACTAATGCCAAAAGTTTGCTTAATTTAATAAACTTTTCTATTTTCATGACAATGGTTAAACAGAAGTGACGGCGTGATCAATAATAATGAAGGGATGATGAATTTGTAATTTTTTTATACTTTCATACTAGTCGTGTTCGAATAGTCAATACGACAAGGCTAATGCAAAAAGTTTGCTTCATTTGATAAACTTTTCTGTTTTCATGACATTGGTTAAACAGAAGTCAGGGCGTGATCAATAATAATGAAGATGTGATGAATTTGTATTTTTTTATATTTTCATATTAATTGTGTTACAAAAGTCACAACGACAAGGCTAATGCAAAAAGTTTGCTTAATTTGATAAACTTTTCTGTTTTCAGGACATTGGTTAAACAGAAGTCAGGGTATGATCAATAATATTGATGGTGAGATGAATTTGCAATTTTTTTATATTTTCATATTAGTTCTGTTAAAAAAGTCAAACCGACACGACTAATGCAAAAAAAATGCTTAATATGATAAACTTTTATATTTTCATGACATTAGTTATACAGATGTCAGGGAGTGATCAATAATAATGAAGGTGTGATGAATTTGTAATTTTTTTATATTTTCATATTAGTTTTGTTAGAATAGTCAAATCGACAAGGCTAATGCAAATAGTTTACTTAATTTGAGAAACTTTTCTTTTTTCATCACATTAGTTAAACAGAAGTGAGGGCGTGATCAATAATAATGAAGGTGTGATGAATTTGTATTTTTTTTATATTCTCATACTAGTCGCATTAGAATAGTCAAAACGACAAGACTAATGCAAAAAGTTTACCTAATTTTATAAAGTTTTCTATTTTCACGACTTCGGTTAAACAGAAGTGAGGGCGTGATCAATAATAATGAAGGTGTGATGAATTTGTAATTTTTTTATTTTTTCATACTAGTTGTGTTAGAATAGTCAAAACGACAAGACTAATGCAAAAAGTTTGCTTAATTTAATAAACTTTTCTTTTTTCATGACATTAGTTAAACAGAAGTGAGGGCGTGATCAATAATATTGAAGGTGTGATGAATTTGTGATTTTTTTTATATTTTTATACTAGACGTGTTAGAATAGTCAAATCGACAAGACTAATGCAAAAAGTTTGCTTAATTTGATAAACTTTTCTATTTTCATGACATTAGTTAAACAGAAGTGAGGGCGTGATCAATAATAATGAAGGTGTGATGAATTTGTAATTTTTTTATTTTTTCATACTAGTTGTGTTAGAATAGTCAATACGACAAGACTAATGCAAAAAGTTTACCTAATTTTATAAAGTTTTCTATTTTCACGACTTCGGTTAAACAGAAGTGAGGGCGTGATCAATAATATTGAAGGTGTGATGAATTTGTGATTTTTTTTATATTTTTATACTAGACGTGTTAGAATAGTCAAATCGACAAGACTAATGCAAAAAGTTTGCTTAATTTGATAAACTTTTCTATTTTCATGACATTGGTTAAACAGAAGTCAGGGTGTGATCAATAATATTGAAGGTGTGATGAATTTGTAATTTTTTTATATTTTCATATTAGTTGTGTTAGAAAAGTCAAATCGACAAGACTAATGCAAAAAGTTTGCTTAATTTGATAAACTTTTCTTTTTTCATGACATTGGTTAAACAGAAGTGAGGGCGTGATCAATAATAATGAAGGTGTGATGAATTTGTAATTTTTTTTGCATTTTAATAGTAGTGGTGTTAGAATAGTCAAAACAAAAAGACAAATGTAGAAAATTTGCTTAATTTGATAAAGTTTTCTATTTTCATGACATTAGTTAAACAGAAGTCAGGGCGTTATCAATAATAATGAAGGTGTGATGAATTTGTAATTTTTTTATTTTTTCATACTAGTTGTGTTAGAATAGTCAAAACGACAAGACTAATGCTAAAAGTTTGCTTAATTTAATAAACTTTTCTTTTTTCATGACATTAGTTAAACAGAAGTGAGGGCGTGATCAATAATAATGAAGGTGTGATAAATTTGTAATTTTTTTATATTTTCATATTAGTTGCGTTACAAAAGTCAAAACGACAAGTCTAATACAAAAAGTTTGTTTAATTTGATAAAATTTTCTATTTTCATGACATCGGTTAAACAGAAGTCAGGGTTGATCAATAATATTGAAGGTGTGATGAATTTGCAATTTTTTTATATTTTCATATTAGTTGTGTTAGAAAAGTCAAATCGACATGACTAATGGAAAAAGTTTCCTTAATTTGATAAACTTTTCTATTTTCATTACATTAGTTAAACATAACTGAGGGCGTGATCAATAATATTGAAGATGTGATGAATTTGCAATTTTTTTATATTTTCATATTAGTTGTGTCAGAAAAGTCAAATCGACATGACTAATGGAAAAAGTTTCCTTAATTTGATAAACTTTTCTATTTTCAAATCGGCCTTAAACAAGTCCCAAATATAATAAAACCAAGTGTAACTAACAGAAGCAGTAAACCTCATTAACCAGTATGCATCGACTATGTGCATATTATCTTCACCAACTGAAAGGTCCAGACACTGCTGTCTCTCACTGTGACTTCATCAGTTCAGCTAGTATGTTAGCCCCTATCCTTCCAATGGATTGTATCAAATCAAGAAAGGCAGGAAAAGTAGTTCCATCTAATGCTTTATCATAGATTCATGAATTATAGCAACAAAACTGCACCTTGTCTTTCATAAGAACATAAAAATACACTAAAACATTAAAAATAGTCGCTTGGCGTAAATATTTTGTACTCCAGTATCCTCGTGATAAACACACTCTCAAGTCTTCATCTATTCCTTTCATGCTAGTAATTTCACATTTAATGTTATTTTAACATAGAAAAGCCTTGTTCACAGAGATATTGCTTTCCTCGCGATAATTTAAAATGAAAACTGTACGAAGACTTTCCTCTGATGTGGAAATCACATACCCTGAGAATAGCGAAAAAATTATAAAATTTAAGTCAAATTTTTTAAATATTCAAAATATAATCTTTTTGTTTGGAGCTCAGCTGTGCTCTATCCTTATCACAGATATATAAATATTGGTAAGTTTATAATGACAAGAAAAAAAAAGTACAAATAAAAAGTCGCTTTATTTAATCTCTTCTACTTTACAGAAAGACATATCAAATAATAAATCTATAAAACAAATATGTGTTTCTAACTAAACAAGGAAATCATCCATCAAGTCATAATACACATTGAATGTTACCCTATATTATATCTTTTTTTAATAATAATAATAATAATCCTTGTCAGAAAGAAGAACCGGAGTGTTCACAAAAAAGAAGCTCTTTTCCAAAACTTTTATGTAAACACAACACATTGGCAGTGGAGAGAACGACGAACTTCTTACAATGGGCTATATCTATGGTTTAGATAGAGAAGTAGGCGACATTGAGTCCGCTGCCAGTGCAATGACACGACAATCACTGTGGTTCTAAAGTCAGACAAGGAAAACACAGTTAACAAAAAAAAAAATGGCATCCGATTTCCACTATGATGGTATATAGGTAAACTTACGCCAGTTTATCCCATTTATATCTAGCGATCTATATTGTAGTAGTTTTTGATTAAAACGTCAATTCATAGATTGTAATTTCATAAAATGTCATTTTTATGACTCAAATTTATATAAAAAAAAAAATATTAATACATTCTATTAAATGGGCAAGTGAAATGGCTTATATACAATAGAGGTAAAACATTGAGTGTGGCTAAGAGGCTCTATCATCTGGAATGTTGTTTGTAACAACGGACATATAAAGAGGGGGAGGGAAAAAGTTTTGGGTTTTTTTTTTTGGAGAAAGGGAAAAGGTTGAATCCTTCAGTCAGGAAAGGGTGGAGAGAGCATTCTAAGAATACCGGCACCTGCTTTACTTTCACTCTATGATTAACTGTTTTGGCTTCTCCCATGGGAAGATGTCTCTGCCGAAGTGCCCGTATACACTTGTCTTTTGGTATATGGGATCGCGCAGGTTTAAATCTCTGAAACAAGTCACATATCAATTACAAACTATACATCAAACATTAACAAGCTTTTATGTTTAGAAACAAAAAAACATTATTATTACAACATAAATGACTCATTTCTAGTATGTTAGGGTTGGGGCAGGGATCTTCAACCTTTTTTACATCGCGATCCATTTTGGACGCTAAAATTTATTCGCGACCCTTTATAGTGAGAACAAAAATAAAATTAACAACAAATAAAAAGGGAAAATTAAAATACATTTGATCAATAATAACTTTAATAATATGGCTGTGCCGCATTAATAATAAATAAATTATTTATTTAATTTAGTCCATTATTTTCTATTTAAAAATAAACAATTTCCAACATTTTGTGACCCCCACCGGTTGAAGACCCTTGGGTTAGGGAACAGTGCATGGCTACTACAATCCTTTGGAATTTCTCTCCTGAATTTGGGATCTTGGGATATGCTTCAGTAATTTGCCGAAATCTTGAGATTTCAATCCTGAATTTGGGATCTTAGGATATGCTTCAGTAATTTGCTGAAATCTTGGGATTTCTATCCTAAACTTGAGATCTTGGGATATACTGCAGTAATTTGCCGAAATCTTGGGATTTCTATTCTCAACTTGGGACATGCTTCAGTAATTTGCTGAAATCTTGAGATTTCTATCCTGAATTTGAGATCTCGGGATATGCTTCAGTAGTTTGCCGAAATCTTGGGATTTTTAAACGCTAGCTGTTCATTAGTTACTTTTGTATTATTTCCACTTAATTATAGTACTAACATGAATTGTATGTACTTTCTGTCTAAAGAATAGTTCAACTAACTAATATACAAGAAACATAATGGCTTCATCATGCTGACTCATATTATACTCGTATTAAATATGTTGACTTTGCATTTAGTCAATGAGACACTTGTGTTTCAAACACAATTATCAACAACACCTTTTCGTTTCAATTCTAAACATTTTCAAAAACTTCTATAAATATATAGAGTAGGACATAAATATCTTGTATCTTATTCGATTACTTGAAGCAAGACAAATATACAAAGAACTTAACAGTAAAAAAAGACAAAACCTTGCAAAACACTGCATAACAAAGAACACACAAAATTGTTTTACCTGGGAGCCTGCAAAACTTTTCGTAAAAGAAATCGAAAATGGTTCTGTTCATAGAAGATACGAGAAGAGGATGGATGACGATAGACAAAGAAACAGCACCGTCACTCTCCCTGCAGTGACGATGAATAACGTGGACATTAAAAACGTTAGTTTTCTGAAGAAATGTTTTATTACACTTACATTATGTATCTTGGGGTATTTATTTGAATCTTAGGAATTTCATAGGCTAACTCTTGGGATGTGAATTTGTAGTGGCAGTCTCACAAAAGAACAACACACACAGGCCGAACATTGGCCTTTTGTAATACCACAACACTAAGATGATTCAGCATTGAGAGTCCTAAATTTTACCTAATTTAAGTTGATTTATAATCGATATCATTAACGAGTACAAGACATCGTACAGGCTCGGGGCCGACGGTTTAAAATCCTTTAGGTCGTTCGTTAGTTTTTACTCCTAAGGGATACTGAGTACCAAGGAGTCTTAGTTATATTTCGGTTTTAGTCTCATGATTAAGTATGAGATACGAGGGTCGTCCAGAAAATAAGTTCCGTTATGGTCTGTAGGGCGGTAGGAGTGGTTTTTGCCAAATCCGGCAACACCGCTCGAAAGAGGAGAGGTGGGGGAATAGAATGAGAGGTGGGGGACCTCAGTCGGTCAATTACCAACGTCAGGGCAGGTAGTTGAAATGGAGCCCTCCATGTCACGTCCCGCCACCTCGATCCCCGTTCCCTCTCGAGTTGTTTTGCGCGGAGTGATTCAATTTCTTTATGCACAGGGTTTCAAATCAGTTCAAATTCACGAACAGCTCATTTCTGTTTATGGAGAAGGTGTAATGAGTGAATCAATGGTGAGGAGATGGGTACGTGAATTTAAGGCGGGAAGACATTCAGCTCTCTAGGGACCCACCGGGCGGAAACTTTCGGAAAGTCAAGTTTTTCTGAGACGATCTCATGGATGAGGGATCGTGAGATGTCTGGGAAACTCAGGTGGAGTTCATCCAGGGTTGAACGACGATCTTTGCGAATTACATTGTCGATTTCTGCGACAATTTCGTCCGTCACAACTGAGGGTCTGCCTCTCCCACTTTCATCCTCAAGTGAATGTCTTCCCGCCTTAAATTCACGTACCCATCTCCTCACCATTGATTCACTCATTACACCTTCTCCATAAACAGAAATGAGCTGTTCGTGAATTTGAACTGATTTGAAACCCTGTGCATAAAGAAATTGAATCACTCCGCGCAAAACAACTCGAGAGGGAACGGGGATCGAGGTGGCGGGACGTGACATGGAGGGCTCCATTTCAACTACCTGCCCTGATGTTGGTAATTGACCGACTGAGGTCCCCCACCTCTCATTCTATTCCCCCACCTCTCCTCTTTCGAGCGGTGTTGCCGGATTTGGCAAAAACCACTCCTACTGCCCTACAGACCAAAACGGAACTTATTTTCTGGACGACCCTCGTATAAGCGGGAATATTAAGTACCCTTATATATAAAGTTTTAAGTCCTTAATCATAAGTCTGATCTGATACTGATATGTATGTCATGATGCAATATCGTGCAGACCCACTTCCTCGTGGTTACCTCAGGCACTTCCAACTCGCTAAATGAATTGAGTTTCAAGTCACTAAACGGCTGTATGTTAAAATCCATCGACCTGGTTTTGACTTCAGTGGTATGACCAAGAGGCCGAAGTAGACATAAGGTCAAAACAGCTTAATGTCCTTTCCCAGGGATTATAATCTCTCGCGTGAATAAATCGACGGCCAGAGTGAGGA
Source organism: Hermatobates lingyangjiaoensis (assembly GCA_026182355.1). Classification (NCBI taxonomy): domain Eukaryota; kingdom Metazoa; phylum Arthropoda; class Insecta; order Hemiptera; family Hermatobatidae; genus Hermatobates; species Hermatobates lingyangjiaoensis. Next base: position 481,736 of record JAPFBL010000452.1, on the reverse strand, counting down.
TTGAATCCCGAATCTACCAGTCTAGAGGCAAACACCTTGCTAACTATGTTCCCTGGCCTATTTCAATTCTAATAAATTTTCTTTTCCACTCCAACGGTTATGCTTATATGTATACGATATAGGAAGAATGAAAAGAATACTTGCTCTACCGGTAGAGGCCCATGGGCGTCTTGTGCCATAGAACTCCTACCCCTCCTACTGGTAAGGTAATAAGTCAAAGTATGAGGCAGTTTGATTTTTTTGATACCCGATTTGAGTACGCTGACCTGATACTGATGCGTGAAGTATTGATGCGCGCCGTAGTATCGTGCGGGCCCGCCTCCGCGTGGTCACCTCGGGCACTTTGGAGTAATCTAAAGTGCCTAAAGGGCAGCACGTTAAACTAGTCGGCCTGATTTGATTTTGGTGGTTATATGGCTGAGAAGCTTAGGAACACATATAAAGTCAAAACAGGTTACGCTTATATGTCACTTGGCGCTACTAATATTCATATTGCCTCATTTTTGTTATTAAATCAAAAAGCAGTTGATTATTAAATAAATTTTTCCACTGCTAAACCTCAAGAATCTGATCACACGACCTTTCTCATCAGACGAGTACACTAATTTGAAGGATACAACAGACAGTTTCAACAATGTTCATTATAGTTGTTTATAGTACGATAAACTATATTATTCTCTACCATAATTATATTATTAACTCTTCTAAAACCCTTAACAACTTTAAAATAATCCAAGAGGCGAACTTGAACAAAATAAAAAAAATCCAACAGATCTATAGAGATTATAAAATTTAAAAAGAATAATAAAGTTTAGATATTAAAAAAAAAAAAAAAATTGAAACAATTCGAACAAGTAACCATTGACACTTACTTCACAATTTTACCGGGTTTCAAATCAAAATTCCTTTTAACAATGTCTAGAAGTTCTTTTTGTGTTTTTGTTGATGTACCATAATCGAAAACGGATACAGATATGGGTTCAGCTACTCCAATAGCGTATGAGACCTGAAATAAAAAGAAACAATGAATTTGCCATTAAATATCAAATAAATGAACAGGGTATGTATAAATATGCTATACATATGATATTCAGAAATATTACAAAAACCTTTCAACCTGATCAAGTAGTCTGTGCCTATCTCTCTCATATTGAGTGTGAATTTATATTGATTTTTTTTTAATGCATACTGTGAAACCTATTATATATATATATATATATATATATATATATATATATATATTGATAAAACGAAATATGATCCAAACTGGACACAATACGAGTTCGAGATTAACAAAGAGCAACACACAAAGTAGGGAAACACACTTTGAGTCTGTAAAAAACACAAAATTTGAGTCTGTGTGTTTCCCTACTTTGTGTGTTGCTCTTTGTTAATCTCGAACTCGTATATATATATATATATATATATATATATATATATACGGTACTGTTTTCTTGACCACAAATTATTAACAAACACTTTTTCTTTTTCTCGGAGTTTGGTCAGGGTAAATATATGGAATCACCTTTTTGCCAACGTTTCGTCTTTATTTCAAGACATCCTCAGGGCTATAAACTAACAAAAAACAATAAACAATGGACATTTGTCATTTCTACTTTAAAAACATCATAAACAAATTGAAAAAAGAACTTACTGAAGGCTGGGTTCTGTTACATTACAACAACCGTTAACTGTCATTACATGTGCTGTTCCAAGCGACATATTATTGAAACACTGTTTTTTTAGTACAATCATATATACTCGTATTATAATATGTGTATATGTATATATGTATATATATATATGATTGTACTAAAAAAACAGTGTTTCAATAATGTCGCTTGGAACAGCACATGTAATGACAGTTAACGGTTGTTGTAATGTAACAGAACCCAGCCTTCAGTAAGTTCTTTTTTCAATTTGTTTATGATGTTTTTAAAGTAGAAATGACAAATGTCCATTGTTTATTGTTTTTTGTTAGTTTATAGCCCTGAGGATGTCTTGAAATAAAGACGAAACGTTGGCAAAAAGGTGATTCCATATATTTACCCTGACCAAACTCCGAGAAAAAGAAAAAGTGTTGTTTATATATATATATATATATTTGTAAAAGTTGGAAGCAGTTCCTCATTTAAACATATATTGTTCAATAACGCCCCATATTTGGCTTGTATCTCTTTCTTACATAATTTCTACAGTTTCTGGAATTCCTTCCTCGTCTCTTCATTAAAACTATAAAGCTTATCACCAATATTGCTAGTCGACATGTTTCGAATGTACCACATTCATCATCAGGACAATAATGAGAATAATAGTAGGATCGTCAGTTTATATAACTATTATTCTCATTATTGTCTTGATGATGAATGTGGTACATTCGAAACATGTCGACTAGCAATATTGGTGATACGCTTTATAGTTTTAATGAAGAGACGAGGAAGGAATTCCGGATACTGGAGAAATTATGTAAGAAACAGATACAAACCAAATATGGGGCGTTATTTAACAATATATATCATTAAAAGAAACAGTCCAGCGGACTTTTTTAAATAAAATAAATTAAATTCAAAACGAAGGAAACACACAGAAAGACACAGACGTAACTCACATCGAAATATCGATGTGAGTTCTGTCTGTGTCTTTCTGTGTGTTTCCTTCGTTTTGAATTTAATTTATTTTATATATATATATATATATTCACTGATAAAACTAAATACGATCCAAACTGGACACGATACGAGTTCGAGATTAACAAAGAGCAGCACACAAAGTAGGGAAACACACTCACAGACTCAAATTTTCGGGTAATCCGTCTTCAGGGGAAAAGAGAATGGGAGACCAAGCACGTTGTAGGCGCAACGGCAAGTAACCAACCCGGCAACCGCCAGTGCTGTCAACCGTACCCGGTCTTAAAGTATAAAATTAGGAAAAGATATAAACAGAAACTCAGATAAGCAGTACTGGTTGGGTAAAACTATAAATAGGTGAAAAATTATTCCTCTATCATTATTTTTGTTTCTTATAGTTTGTTTTCATCTTATATTGTTTATAATTTTTCACCTATTTATAGTTTTACCCAACCAGTACTGCTTATCTGAGTTTCTGTTTATATCTTTTCCTAATTTTATACTTTAAGACCGGGTACGGTTGACAGCACTGGCGGTTGCCGGGTTGGTTACTTGCCGTTGCGCCTACAACGTGCTTGGTCTCCCATTCTCTTTTCTCCTGAAGACGGATTACCCGAAAATTTGAGTCTGTAAGTGTGTTTCCCTACTTTGTGTGCTGCTCTTTGTTAATCTCGAACTCGTATATATATATATATATATATATATATATAGTAATCGGGATTCGGTCAATTTTCCAGGATCAAAATCAAACTCTCAATGCCTTCATCCTGGAAAATTGACCGAATCCCGATTACATTATTCACCTATTCTATCCAACGGTTGATATATTATTGAATTTGTTTATATATATATATATATATATATATATATATATATATATATATTGATAAAAGTATAAACCGTGAAGTAGAAACAAAATAAAATTTTTATAAAGACTAAGTCAGTTCTTCAGATTCAAATTAAACTCTCATTGCCAACGTTTCGGTTTTTTTGGCAATGAGAGTTTAATTTGACCCTAAAGAACTTTTACTACCACTACTATGTCTATTGAATATTGTAATTCTTCTTTTGTAATGGCTAAATTAAATTAATAAACTACTCTCATTTATATTATAGAGAAATACAATTAAAGCATTTTAAATGGATTAATTTACCTGTCTCATTAGTTAATTGGTTAAATAATTAGAAAAGAATAAGATTTCATTTGGATTGAATAATGGAATTTTGTTCAGAGTGACTGAGCATAAAATGCCTACTAGTCCTTTCACTCTTTCTGTCTCACTCCCTCACTGAGTCACTTCTCATTCATCATCTTCCATCGCTATCTGCCCTCCACTATTCCTCATTCTCCCACTCTCTCACTCAGTTATCACAAGTTTTCCTTCCTCTCTTCTTGGTCGATCTCTCCCCTCTCCCTCTTTCTATTTATCATTCCATAAATCTGTCTGGATACGAATCAGTTTCCCGAAGTTATCCTATATATATTAATACGGTGGTAACTATCTACGTGACATACCCGAATCTAACCGATGTTACCCGAGTAAGACCAATCGTAACACAATAGTGGTCGAAGTTTAACCGTGTGGGGTCAAAGTACTGATGAATTACCAATAGTTGTAGATATTTTTTTTTTAAAAAAATTTGAATCTTTCTAATGAGTTATGTTAAAAAAAATAAAATTTGTTAAATTTAAAAAGTTAACCCCAATCAAACGCATTCTACGGTGTGATTGATGGTTATAGAACTACGTGTTTGACTAATCAAACAAAACATAAGGTAGTTGGTAACGAGTTAGATATTATATTTACTTACATTTCAGTGCGGCCCACTCCATCTTAGTTTATATTATTTAATTTAAATGTGCCGGACAGTGTCTGCCGAGTTAGCTATTATATTAATAATTAAATACCAAATTAAGTTTAGCTAAACGCCGTATTCTCAGTTTGCTATACGGTACGTTTACCGGGTCAGCTAGTTTTTATCCAACTGTTTAAAGATATCTTTTCTTCTAAATTATAACATCGCAAGTCAATATACACGCACTAACAGTTTTAAATTATCGGCTATTTAAAATAACCGATAATTTAATAATAATAATAATGAATACTATTATTATTACAATTATAATTGTCATCAGGAGAAAAAAAGAGGAGGATTCCAGAAAAGGAGTGATCGTTTCTATTTTTAATCATGGTGTTGCTTCAACCTTTGTTTTGATACAAAAGTGTTGATGTAAGGAAACTAAACAACTTGTCTAAATAGGCGAGCGCTATCCATAAGAGTGCTAAAGCACCATAAGAAAACATTCAATGGAATAAACAACTTGCCTAAATACGCGTGTGCTATCCATAATGAATACGAATGTTATCTATTCGTGTTACTACGTATACGTAAATCTAACATTCCTATCTGGCATCAATATGTGAAACAGGTAAAATACATTCCTCCCAATTTGACAAAGTCCTTGTTAGTATGAATTCGTTCTAATTCATTCTGTCAAAGCTATTATTATATTTCCCGACTGAAATGCATAGCTGAGCAGAACCCTTGAAAGGCAAAACATGTTCCGGTGTAAAACTTTCCAACACGGGTCATGTCTAGATAAATTCAGTCGCACTATACAGTAATCCCTCACTTTTCGCGGATAATGGGAGACCGAAGACACCCGCGAAAAGCGAAAATCCACGAATAATGGACGCGCCTTTATAAAAGCCTCTAAAGCTCAAACAACGACCTTTCCAACAGAGAGAGAATCCTGACCTTACTGAATACTGTACTGTGTTGTAAATAAAATGAAAAAAAAAATAAGAAATAATTCTGAACAAAGACTAATGTGTAGTGCGTAGATTCCCAAAAACTTAGGTGGCATGGTAAAATGGAAGTTGGGCGATATGAATTAGCCAATCAGATCAAAGGAAACATCTTAGGTTATTTTTTTATTAATTTCAACTTCTATTTTTTGATATTTCTATTATTCTCTTGTTAAAATTGATTGTTTTAATATTTTTCATTAATTTTTAGCAGTTATTGAATATTTTTTAACACCTTTTATTAACCTTTAATTTAATACTGTAGAATTCTGACCCAGCAAGTCACTGGTTGTTTGATATCTTTCTCGATCGTACAAGAAGAATCCTGTATATTTACTTCTCTTATACTAACTACTGTACTTTTTCATTAGGAGTTGTAAATTTTTATTTCTTACTGCAATTACAGTTGAATATTTGTTATATTTTTTAATTTTTAATTGAACATTTCAGGACCCCGCGAAAACTGAACCGCGAACTAGCGAGGGATTACTGTATTATATATTCTGACTAATAAAGAATCTTATTAAAATGTCTGTGGATTTATAAAGTCAAATAAAATACTCAAAGATGGTTTAAATTTTTTCTAGCATAATAAATCATAACCATTAATAACTTCATTGACTTTTAAGTACTCTTACTAGAAACTTATAAGCTTACATTACATAAACTATTTGTTATAGTTTTTCATGATCACTATCAACAAAACCAGGAGTGCTCACAATGACCAAGTCAAAATGATCTACCGACCCATAAAAGCGAATGTCATCAATATAAAGTTATGCAATATAAGTACTACAGTACCTAAATGGTAATATCTTATTTTTTTTTTACCAACGATGTTAAAAGTAAATTTCTGGCTTATAATAATTTTACATTGTAGAAAGCTGTAAGTTAATATATGTATGTGATGGGATAAATAATGAGAGAGTCAAGTGATCAGGAAAAAGGATTCGATACGCAAGATACTGGATAGTCGAATGAGTGCATTCTATTGGAAAGTAGTCGTATTGGAAGTATGGAATACGTATTGGATACGCGAGAGTATCTGCTATGACCATCTCTACCCTGTACATCAGTCAAGCGATGGAGTGTATGACAGGCTGACTGTCACCCTGTCGTGCTTACTAACAAGCATGTGCACGACGAACAGGCAACTTTTTTTTTTTCAAAGTTGTATGCTATCTACCATTATTGGCATCGCGATCGACATATTGAGGACCCCCTGATCAAAATAGATAGTGAGAGAATTTCTTTTCTTCTCCCATTCAACGATAAAAAAAAATGCATGCATAATTATCCATTTCCATTTTTAACTTTGATATTAATGTGCCTCCTAGATTTTTATTGGCCCTTGTACGACACTCCGTCTGCAGCCCATTCTTGTGGCGTCTTTTAGTGAGAATACACTGAGCCCTAGAGTTTCTATACATCAAGAAACCGTAATTTAGTTTCTATATCTTTTTTTTTTCCTTCCAAGTAGCATAAACTATCATCCGAGTATTGGTAATTCACAAAGAAGGCAGCGTGAGACCGAGTGGTCGCTTTCGTTATCTTAAGTGAACTATACTTTTATTATCCATAAACAATATTATTATTACATATTTCAATGTACATGGTGCCCCACAAAAAACCCCTAAATTCAAAATTTTATACTGTATTATTTATTTAAACCATGTCATGTTTTAATGGTATTTAAAAACAAATCAAACTAACAACTTTATTGTGTAATTAACAAAACTGTTAGCTAATAACAAGTTACAGATACCGCTCAAAATCTGTCTATTAACTGCTGAACAGCGACGGAAGCGATCGGAAGGTGTTGCACCGAGTCAAAGACAGAAAAGAACTGTAAAGCAAGTTGTTTACAGAGAGGAGATGTGCCCGAAGATGTTTGAAGATATTGACCTAGTAATGCTGGGAGAACCCTGGGCGTGGCAGCAAGATGGTGCAAAGCCACGCACTGCTCCGATCCGCAAATGACACTATCACCTGGCTCCGAGTTAACACTCCAGATTTCAACACACCCGCAGCAATGGCCATCCAAGAGCCCTGACCTCAATGTAATGGACTTTTGCATTTGGAGTGTACTCTTACAGGAGACAAAGATGATGCATCACTGATACTGAGTCATTAAAACATGTGTTGATGAACGCATGGAACAACATGTCTCTTGATGTCATTCGTCGAGCAACTCACAACTGGATCGATCGCTTACGTCACTGTTCTGCAGTTAATGGACAGCATTTTCTGCGGTATTTGAAACTTGTTCTTACCTAACAGTGTGTTAATTACACAATAAAGTTGTTAGTTTGATTCGTTTTTAAATACCATTAAAAAATAACATGGTTTAAATAATACAGTATAAAGTTTCGAATTTAGGGGTTTTTTGAGGGGAGCCGTGTATAATAAACATAAACTAACTTTATCCACCTGTATTTGATGATTGTGATTTAAGGCAAAGTGAGACAGAGTATTCACAGCTTAGCTATCCTCCTTTCTCATGTGCCAACCCTATCCGACATTAGGTTACCACTTATGTTACCAATTTCCGGACTTTTCTCGTTCCGAACCTGTCTTGGTCTCTTTATTAGTACAGAAATTCGAGAATCGAGTGTATTACTCACAAATTATAATGGCAAAGCTACAAAAAAAAAATAAATTACCTGCACCAGACACCTTTTGCAGAGTCCCGCTTTGACAAGAGACTTGGCCACCCATCTAGCAGCATAGGCAGCCGACCTGTCGACCTTGGTAAAGTCTTTTCCAGAAAAAGCACCTCCTCCATGGGCTCCCCACCCTCCATACGTGTCGACTATTATCTTGCGACCTGTTAGACCTGCGTCAGACTGAAACATCCCACAACCAGCGTCAGCATAAGTCTTTAATGTGTTAAATAAGAAACCTTTACGAAAAACTAAACAATTTGCAAATGTTTTTAGTTTTACAAAAATATTATATATATATATATATATATATATATATCAGTTTCAATAATATATCGACCGTTTGATATAATAGGTGTGTTCTCTAATCGGGGTTCGGTCAATTTTCCAGGATAAAAAATCAAACTCTCGTTACCAACGTTTCGGTTTTATTTAAAACGTTTTACATAGGCAGAAGTAAGAATTTTTTAACGAAGAAAATGAAATTTACATTATTTAAAGGAACAACAATGTAAATTTCATTTTCTTAGTTAAAAAATTCTTACTTCTGCCTATGAAAAAGGTTTTAAATAAAACCGAAACGTTGGCAACGAGAGTTTGATTTTTTATCCTGGAAAATTGACCGAACCACGATTAGAGAACACACCTATATATATAAATATTAATTTTGATAAAAGTATCCACCGTGGAATAGAAACAAAACTAAAGTCCGGTGAAATTTGGTTACTTTGCTTGTTTATTTCAGTTCTGTGTCACGTGTTCATTCAAACTACAGTTGTTGAAATCCACAGACTATTTTTCTATGTAAAATAATTTGTAATGTAATACTTAGTTTTTCTGTTTCAAAATTTATACTTCTGCCTATGAAAAAGGTTTTAAATAAAGACCCGAAACGTTGGCAATGAGAGTTTAATTTGAACTTGAAGAACTGACCGAGTCCCGATAAACTTTATATATAAACTATATATATATATATATCAATATAGGCAAAGAAACAGAAATCAAAAGATCAAACTTACAGTCTTGACTGTAAGTGTGATCTTTTGATTTCTCTATGTTTCTTTGTCTATATTGAACTATATTTGTCCATTTTGGATCGTATTTCCAACGAAAAAGTATATATATATAGTTCACACAGGAAAGAGAAAAACAAATAAAGACACACACAAAAGACTCACAACGATATTTCGACAGTCGTCGTCATCGGGCAGAAGTAGTCCCTTTGAGTAGCTGAAGCTAACTCACGATCACTGATTTTTCAAGTTCACAGAAGGGGTTCTTGAGGATTTTGGTCATAAAATTTCAACTCCTGATTATATGCCAACGTTTCGCCAAAAGTTGTTTGGCATTTTCAAGGTTAAAAAAAATTTATTAACAACATAAGTAAAGCAAGACAAATACATCCACGGAATACCAACCAACAAAAAACAAACCAAACAAACAAAAAATTCAGTAACAAGAGAACCAAAAAAAGAACATAAAATACCCAGTGTTCTTATTAATTATTTAAAAATAAACATTTGTTGTTTAAACCTAATTACTATTATTAATTATTGAGACAAAACCCTTAATTTCTTTAATGTTTTGAATCTTTTTTTTTATCGTTTTGTAATTATCTGGCGCACTACGTTTGTTACTGTCTGTTTGTTTTGCTTGAATGCTCTGTATAGAGGTATCCTCCCAGAATTATTTTTGTAATATTGTGATTATCTTATCTGGAAATTTCGTTTTGTTGTCTGAATAATTAATAAGTAATTAGGTTTAAACAACAAATATCTGTTTTTCAAATAATGAATAATAACACTGGGGTATTTTATGATCCTTTTGTGGTTCTCTTGTTACTGAATTTTTTGTTTCTTTGGTTTTTTTTCTGTTGGTTGGTATTCCATGGATGTATTTGTTTTGCTTTACTTATGTCGTTAAGAAATTGTTTTTTTAGCTTTGATAATGCCAAACAACTTTTGGCGAAACATCGGCATATAATCAGTAGTTGAGTTTTTATGACCAAAATCCTCAAGAACCCCTTCTTCTGTGAATTATATATATAACAAACACTTTTTCTTTTTCTCGGAGTTTGGTCAGGGTAAATATATGGAATCACCTTTTTGCCAACGTTTCGTCTTTATTTCAAGACGAACCGTTGGCAAAAAGGTGGATCCAGATATTTACCCTGACCAAACTCCGAGAAAAAGAAAAAGTGTTTGTTAATATTTTGTGGTCAAGAAAACAGTACCGAATTATATATATATATTGGTTAAAATTTCTATTCATGTAACTTCTCGACTACTGATTCTTAGAACTCAAAATAGGTTTCTTGAAGATTTCGTCCAAAGAAATAACTACTCCTGACTATATGCCAACGCTTCGCCAAACATTATTCGACATTTTGAAGGCTAACTTATATAGCCTCTAATTTAGGCTCAATTTATTGAAAACATAACTAGTGAAAACAAATACATCCACAGAAAACCAACCAACAGGAAAAAAGTGACTTGTTTTTTTGTTTTATGGTCACGTAACCTCCTTTTTTTCGTGACTGACATGCTGTTAGATAAATGCATCTAACTTAAAGTTCAGTGGTCATACAAATTTTGGTACGGCCAAGATAAGATTCGTTTATTCGTCCATGTGAAACGAACTATAGAACTTTGTGGAACTTTATCACCCAGATATTCTAAATATAAACAACTGCGCTCTTAATATATTTTGTTGCAAATTAATGTTAAAATATGTTTAAAAAAAAAAGTCGCTTTCTAGTCTTGAAACGGATTAAAGCTATTTACATTATTTTTGAAGGAAAAACTCGCTTTGGAACTCGTACAATTCGGTTTTCGAATGTATAATGTTCGAATGTATAATATATATGTATATATAACAAATTCAATAATATATCAACCGTTGGATAGAATAGGTGTATAATGTAACCGGGATTCGGTCAATTTTCCAGTCTGGTCCAAGTTTTTGACCAGTTAAGATGTTAGTTCACTAACTATCTATTGTTACTTCATTTTATATAATGTAAATTTCATCATTTTTCTAATTCAAACATTCTGACTTCTGTAAGTTCATAAAAATATTTATTGCTTTTCTATTACTTCTACTTGTATATATATTTTTGTTTTTTCACAACTGTAATATTCCATTTTGATGTTAGTTATATGTTGATGTTTATATATGATTTCTTATCATCCTTTGTTTGTAGGCCTATGAAAAAGGTTTTAAATAAAACCGAAACGTCGGCATTGAGAGTTTGATTTTGATCCTGGAAAATTGACCGAATCCCGATTACATTATACACCTATATATATATATTATATATATATATATATATATATATATATATATAAAAAGATTTCACATAAACACGTAAAATAACAATCAATGATCAAACCACAATAAGAAAATGGGAAAACAAGACTAAGATCTTTCAACTGTAACAAGCGGTCATCGTCACAGTCACTGGAGTTGGGTTTTTGACTCTGACGAAGACCGCTTGTTACAGTTGAAAGATCTTAGTCTTGTTTTCCCATTTTCTTATTGTGGTTTGATCAATAAATATATATATTATTATTAAATATATATATAATATATATATATATATATAATATATATATAAAGCGGAGGGGGGGGTCCGTTATACGTCTCCTATATGCCATCTCTTTCGTACATTCAAATTCAAATATATTTTCTGTTTTTCTATTATAAAAGATAATTACTTTGCGAGGTATAACTGTATAAAGTTGATTGGAGTGATTTACCTGAGGTCCGCCAAGAACGAACTCTCCACAAGGATTAACATGTATAATAGTTCGGGAATCAAGATATTTGGACGGGATAACAGAATGGATGACTTTCTTTGTGACTGCTTCCCTAAGTTGTGTTAGACTGATCTTCTCGCTGTGTTGTACTGATACGATAAGAGTGTGAACTCTGAGTGGAACACAAGCGCCACCAGAGAAACAGTATTCGCATGTTACCTGTTAAAAAAAAACAAACAATCATTTCCACTGATATGATATTTTATATTTATTTATTTATTTTTTTTTTAAACTGACCTGTGTTTTAGAATCTGGTCTCGCCCACCAAAACTCACCGTTTCTTCTAAGTTCGGCGATTTTCTCATTCAGCTTGTGCGCTAAGACGACAGTTAAAGGCATGCATTCTTCTGTTTCATTTGTCGCATAACCAAACATCAGACCCTGAACAACAAAGCAAACATTAGTAAAGAATCATGAAATACATCTGCTAAAGGCCTTTACCTTGAAATAATCTGACAGTGACAATTTGAGTCTGAACAGCAAACAACATACCATATGTTTAACAAAGATACTAAAATAAAGTGTACTAAAACAAATTAAAATCATCTACAGGCATTGTTAATGCCAGATATACTTGAAGATCTTAGATCCACTTCACAATATTTTACGGTAATTCTTATTTCTCGTACTTATTTTTAAACCAGATTAAAATGTACCCAGGGGAAAGCAAGTGATTTTAGAAGCAACCCATTCGAATAAAATAATATAAAAACGTGAATTTAAAAAAAAAATATATCTTAGAATATACAACCATAAAAGATTTCAATATAAATATATATCGAAATACTAATAAAAACTTGAAATTAACTCATAACATAGCATGGCACTATAGTCGACATTTTGATCAGTGGTTTGCCAATGGAGGAAAACTAAAGAGAAAACGATGTCTTCCTCTAGTTGAGCCATCTGAAGACATTTTACTTCTCTTTCTCTAGTTAGTCTTCTCCTGACGACGAACTACCTTCGAAACGTCGAACCTATTATCAAATGCACTACCATGCTCTATTATATGCTGTGTTCATTTCCAATAGATACGATATATCACAAATTTACATACAATAGAATTAATTAATTTTTGGTTGATCCATCGTCAGAAGAAAGACGAATGGATACCCAAGAACGCCGGTGAGAGATGACTTTTTCTATTGCATGTTTATTTTTGAAGTTTTTGTAGTTCAATCTATAAAGGAAAAAAAAAAGAAAGTAAGGTCACCAATAAAAATAAACTTACATTGATATTTCGACACCTCATCATCATCATCATCATCATCATCATCATCAGGATAAAAACTGCTCCTGCTCGGAGGCACATGACTACAAGAACAACTGTGTTCCTGTGTTCACTTTCCTAGTGACGATGCATGTTGAAATATTTGCGACCTTGTCTATTCATTTCTTTATATTAAAGTTACGATTACTGTAGTGTCCTATCAGACCATTTCAATCACAGTCTTAGGATTTCAATCACAGTCTTAAGATTTCAATCACAGTCTTAGGATTTCAATCACAGTCTTAGGATTTCAATCACAGTCTTAGGATTTCAATCACAGTCTTAGGATTTCAATCACAGTCTTAAGATTTCAATCACAGTCTTAGGATTTCAATCACAGTCTTAGGATTTCAATCTGGGATTCCCAATGGCAAGCATATAAGAGAAATGTTTTACAACCAACCCAACCGAATATTACTCCCAACATCGTGTTCTTATAATTACATATTAATAAAAAGTTTAAAGCAAGTTTAAAAAGCATATCCCTTTCATTTTTTTTTTTTTTACAAATATCAAGAAACAATTATAGCTAAATTTTTTATTAAAAGAAAATCCATAAAATATCTTAAAAAAGAATAAAGAAAATTTGTAGTTAATACATAAAGGTTTATGGTGCGATAAACAGAAAAATATTCCAAATGAACCATCAACATATCTAAAAGCATGCAAAAGTATTAAACAAGCAGACAAAATATAAAATAAAACCCTTGAATAGTAACAAATCTTTAATAGACTCAGCATATAAAACTTGAAATGGTGACGTTTTATGTGACCCCAACAAGATAATCGAGCAAAATCAATGCATTACATAATTTATTAAAAAAAAATATTTCATTAAAGTAAAATGTATTATATTTAAAATAGGAAGAAATATAGAAAATTCTTTTTAGCTCAGAGCAACGCAGGTGGGGTCATGGAGACATTCTGAAAGTATAAGGGAATCAAACTGGTTTTTTTTTTTTAGTGAAATACTTTCAATATAAGTGGACGAGGTCACATAATTTGCAGTTTTGTACAATTATTTGACATTTTCTGTGATAACTAGGAGGGGTTTTAGAGTATAATTCAAATGGGACAGAGAGGGGGTTTGGTGTGTTAGAAGTTACAAACAATTTGCAAATAAGTGCGAAGCAGTTGATACTGGACCGATGCAAAGTGAAAAAAAAAACCTGGGCAAACCTGATTACCGTGAAATATTTAACTAGTGATGGGACAATACTAATATTATTATCAACGATTGCGATACGAGTCCCGATACTGCATTAAACTCTCGATTCGATTCCATTACCCACAATGAATATGCTTATTTTCATACCTTGAAGCAGGTATATACAAAAAAAATACTTCATAGACAAAGTACATTTATTAATGTTTATTATAACAACAACAAAAATAAAAACAATCATAACATGCAGTCGCTACCTGCAAGCGACTCAGGCCGAGAGGCCACTCACCCCACAGGATTAACGCCCACCATTTCTTAAACTTTATGGAAAACAACCCCTTCTACTTTCTCCATGTATATATAAACCAGATAATTCACCTTAGATCTTATTCACGTCCTGATGATGAATGTTGATCATTCGAAACATGTCGACCATGGGAGATGTACTTTATTGTGTAGACGAAATAACTAGAGTGTTATTTAGAAAAATTGAGAAACTTGTTAAGAAACAGGTATCAGCTAAATTTGGTGTCATTTTCAATAATGTATATATATATACACATTATTGAAAATGATACCAAATTTAGCTTATACCTGTTTCTTAACAAGTTTCTCAATTTTTCTAAATAACATATATATATATATATATATATATATATATATATATATATATATATAATAAATATATTCAATAATATTATATATATAATATATATATAAATATATATATATATTATTGAAAATGACACCAAATTTAGCTGATACCTGTTTCTTAACAAGTTTCTCAATTTTTCTAAATAACACTCCAGTTATTTCGTCTACACAATAAGGTAGACGTAGACACAATTGACTGTCGTCCCTCCGTCAATTCACTTCTTCTCCTGAGGACGACCGCCATTACGGTCGAAATATTGAAAAGTGAGTCTTTGTTGTGTTTCTGTTTATGGATCACTGCTTATTTTAATTATATATATATATATACATATTTATATATATATATGAACGTTAAAATTTCAAAGTTTACTAGCTAAGAATTAATATAAACAAGAAATCTACCTGGACAACAGTCACTGTATATAAGATTGAAGTCAGTTTTAAACAAGCATCAATTACACCCTGTCTCTATTTATTTTGACACTTCTGACTGGATCAGAAGGCAGACTTTGTCAGTCCTTCAATCCTCTTAAAAAAAAAAACTCAGCGTTGCAACTTCTTTCTTAAGTAAATGTTCTCAACTTGTTTTGCTATAATGATACTTGAGATACTAAGACTTATAGATTATACTAATACTTTAAATTTTCGAACAAAATTGTAGAACCTGGGTATTACAGTATTACCTGGGTCAAAAATAAAGTATCGGGGGTTGTAATTAAAATTCTCCGATTTCTGGTTCCAATACTTGAAAAAGTTCGGATATTTGCGATTCTCGATTCCGAGTATTCGTCCCATCACTAATATTAATAAAAATAACATATTTAAAAAAAAAAACAAAAAAGGGGGCAAGAAGAACAAAAGATTGTGAAGTTTATGGATTGATACCTGGTCTCCTGCACCCACGTCCTCCTCATTTCTATTGATGTGGACTCCAGCCGCAATGTTGGGCGACTGCTGGTCCAAGACAAGAATGACGCTGCACGTCTTGTGGTCGAACCCTAGGACCAACCATATTTGAACCTGATTAGCCTCTGGTTCAAAGGCTAATGACATGCAGTCAGTGATGTATGACCATACCGTGTCCACTGGGCACCACAACACAGGCAATGGCTCTCCCAATAAATTGGTATATATATATTCACGAGCTATACAAGCGGTTATTGTGTGTGCGGGGTATTTATACTCCATTATTAGAAAGAAAAAAGAAACACTTTGTCGTCACATACAAAGAGGATTTTATCAAACAAAGTGTTTCGAACATTTAGTGTTTGTTTTTCTCTCTAATCAATTGTATATACATTGAACGGGTGATACTCGCTCTTCACACACACACACACACATACACACACCGGATCAGTACTGCCCAACTGAGAACCCGACAAAATAACCTCATAATACTACCCACACAACAATCATACTGTAGAAACACAACACCAATAAATAATCAACTCCCATACTTCTTTTATTTCCTCTTACAGTCTACGAAAATACTACAATTCTAACACAAAATCAACGGATTAATTTTATTTCTATAGAAAAATAATTGAAATTAGTTTATTGTACAGAACAACGAAGGTGATTAATCATAATTAATTCAAATTATGAAACAGTTCGTTGATTAATTATAATTAATTCAAAACATGAAACAGTCCGTTGATTAATCTATATTAATTCAAAACATGAAACAGTCCGTTGATTAATCATAATTAATTCAAAACATGAAACAGTCCGTTGATTAATTATAATTAATTCAAAACATGAAACAGTCCGTTGATTAATCTAATTAATTCAAAACATGAAACAGTCCGTTGATTAATCATAATTGAGCCGTTTATTTTGAAAGTGGCCTAATTCCATTTTCCAAAAAAATTTAGCTAGATATTTAAATAATTACATTTTTACGTTATCTTTACCTTTTGCAGCAAATAGTACAAAATTTATTTAAAATTACTAAGAATTTTTATAACAAAAATTAGTTGATAAATAAAATGACAATATTTTTAAATTTTGTAAAACGCAAACACTTAAATATCTCGATTTTAACATAAATGGAATTAGGCCACTTTCAAAATAAGCGGCTCAATTAGTTCAAAACATGAAACAGTCCGTTGATTAATCATAATTAGTTCAAAACATGAAACAGTCCGTTGATTAATCATAATTAATTCAAAACATGAAACAGTCCGTTGATTAATCATAATTAATTCAAAACATGAAACAGTCCGTTGATTAATCATAATTCAAAACATGAAACAGTCCGTTGATTAATCATAATTAATTAAAAACATGAAACAGTCCGTTGATTAATCATAATTAATTCAAAACATGAAACAGTCCGTTGATTAAACATAATTAATTCAAAACATGAAACAGTATATTAAGAGAACATATCAAAGGATTACAAGAAAAGAACACGTGGAAACAACACACAACTCAATTCAATATTTCTACTTCGTCGTCATCAGGAGAAGAGGTTCTGTTTGGCTGGCCAACAGCAATAACTGAGCACACCATTAACAACGAACCACACAGCTAGTTGACCGTTAGAATATTCAAACAACAATAGATCGGAATGTTTTCTAATTAGTTTGCCATAATGAGCTAATGTTTGAAAATGTTATTTTAGTCTATTTTATAATCTATCTAAATTCTTTTTTTTTTAACCTTTTTTTTTTATAAAACAATAAAAATTCGTTGATGTTTTAAAAATATTGACGTATATTCAGATTTGAAATTCATATTATCAATATTAATAAATAATATTAATTTAAATAATTATTATTAATAATATATTTAAACAATAAAATTTGTTAGGAAATAAAAATAATTTATTATTTTATTTATTTATTTCCCCAACTGCACATAAGTTGAAAAGATAACCCCAAACAAGAAAAGCTACTATAAAAAAAAAATCTCATTTTTAAAATCTATTAAGGAAAGAAAAGGCGTTTAAAATAGACCTTTTTGAAAAAAAGAAGGGAAATGAAAATAACACGATGAATTTAATAATGTGATAATATCAAGAGAAAACTAGTAGAAGATATAGAGCAAAAGCATTAACAACAAATACGAGAAGTAGAAAATAAACGCATGCGTAAAAGAGAGGTGTTATCAAGGAGAATGACATGACAGGTGTTAAAAATCAAAGGAAATCAATTTTATGTTATTTTATTTTAGACAGTCATGGTGGTCGAAATACTGAAAAGTGAACTATGTTGTCAGGTTTCTTTCTAAGTGTCACAGTTTATTTTAAGTGTAATCATTTAATCTGGATCACATTTCGTTTATCACTTATATATATATATATATATATATATATATATATATAGTTCAATATAAACAAAGAAACATAGAGAAATCAGAAGAACACACTTACAGTCTCTAATTTTCGGTTTGAACCGTCTTCAGGAGAGATAAGAGAGGGAAACCAAGCGCACTGGATCAGAGACGGTTGGAGACCAACAGTGTTGCCGCATGCGCGCCCGTTCACAGAAAATAAGGTAGACAGGAATCAATTTATAATTAATTTATAATTTATAAAATAAAATAAAATAATGGAATATGAAAACAATAATATATAAAAAAGAAAAAATAGAAAAAATAAGGGAAATTGATACAGAGAAATTGATACATAAACAAAAGTGCTGACTAAGCTATGATAAAATAAAATAAAACTAAGAATACAAATAATAATAACAAATGAAATAATTTAATAAAAAATGTGAAAAGGCAAGGAACTTTTAGACATTATCGCTTTAGATTGAGGCCAGGTGCACTGCGCGCACTTAATAGCCAAATATGGGCTTCTTCGGAGGCTCGTAGTGTGAGATCTTTGCTGTCAGGGGGTATTTGTCGCAGAATCTGTAACCTGTAGCACTCATTAAAAGGGAGACCGTGGCTATTGGCATGTATGGCAATGGGAAGATGGGAGCGGCTATTGACTGAAGCTCTGTGATTGTTCATACGGAGACTAAGCTTGGTGGATGCTTGGCCTACGTAGAACGAATCACACTTGGTACACTCCAAACGGTACACACAGTTTTTGGAGGTACACGAGCAGTCAGTTGCAACAGGATAGAGGGTGTTATGGGGGGGAGCTGTGAAGTGTGGGGATGTAATGTGGGGATTATAAATCCCCAACCACACTTCACAGCTCCCCCCCATAACACCCTCTATCCTGTTGCAACTGACTGCTCGTGTACCTCCAAAAACTGTGTGTACCGTTTGGAGTGTACCAAGTGTGATTCGTTCTACGTAGGCCAAGCATCCACCAAGCTTAGTCTCCGTATGAACAATCACAGAGCTTCAGTCAATAGCCGCTCCCATCTTCCCATTGCCATACATGCCAATAGCCACGGTCTCCCTTTTAATGAGTGCTACAGGTTACAGATTCTGCGACAAATACCCCCTGACAGCAAAGATCTCACACTACGAGCCTCCGAAGAAGCCCATATTTGGCTATTAAGTGCGCGCAGTGCACCTGGCCTCAATCTAAAGCGATAATGTCTAAAAGTTCCTTGCCTTTTCACATTTTTTATTAAATTATTTCATTTGTTATTATTATTTGTATTCTTAGTTTTATTTTATTTTATCATAGCTTAGTCAGCACTTTTGTTTATGTATCAATTTCTCTGTATCAATTTCCCTTATTTTTTCAATTTTTTCTTTTTTATATATTATTGTTTTCATATTCCATTATTTTATTTTATTTTATAAATTATAAATTAATTATAAATTGATACCTGTCTACCTTATTTTCTGTGAACGGGCGCGCATGCGGCAACACTGTTGGTCTCCAACCGTCTCTGATCCAGTGCGCTTGGTTTCCCTCTCTTATCTCTCCTGAAGACGGTTCAAACCGAAAATTAGAGACTGTAAGTGTGTTCTTCTGATTTCTCTATGTTTCTTTGTTTATATTGAACTATATTTGTCCGTTTTGGATCGTATTTCCAACGAAAAAAAGTGTATATATATATATATATATATATATATATAAGTTTATATATATAAGTAGTTAGCTTCAGCTACTCAAAGGGACTACTTCTACCCGATGACGACGACTGTCGAAATATCGTTGTGAGTCTTTTGTGTGTATCTTTATTTGTTTTTTCTCTTTAATGTGTTAACTATACATATATATATATATATATATATATATATATATATATATATATATATATACACTAGAATTTAAAAAGAACACATAGAAAAGAAATCACTGAACTCACTACTATATTTCGATGTCATCGTCTTCAGGAAAAGAAGTGAATCGCTCCAAAGGCTGATAACGACAGATTAGATTAATGGTGCCTTCAGTATTTTTCTTTCACGTTAGTAGTTAATTGATTTCGACTCACGATATTTTACTAAAATGTCGGATATAGGGGTGGTCTCCAACCGTCTCTGAACCAGTGCGCTTGGTTTCCCTCTATTATCTCCCCTATTATCAGCCTTTGGAGCGATTCACTTCTTTTCCTGAAGACGAGGACATCGAAATATAGTAGTGAGTTCAGTGATTTCTTTTCTATGTGTTCTTTTTAAATTCTAGTTTATTCAGTTCGAAGAATCGTTTCATCTAATTGTATATATATATATATCCGAAAACCTTCTCTAATACTTCAAAAGAGCCCCTTTTATTATCAAATTCTATAGTTTTGCCATACCACGAATCATTGGACCCCCTTCCAAGATTAGCCAAACAACTTGATTTTAATATAGTGTTTTCTAATCGTAATAACGTGGGTAATATGTTAATAAAAAACTCTCCAAGCGAATTGGAGTCCGCTGGTATTTATAAAATTCCGTACAAAAATTGCCATAAAATTTATATTGGTCAAACTAGTAAATCATTAAAGACACGTGTAAAACAACACCAATATAACGTAAGTAGACAGGAAAAAAGTAGTGCCTTATTCTTGCATATAAAAAATGAATATCATCATATTGATTGGACAGGAGCTAAATTTATTACCTTTGAAAAATCAATGTTGTTAAGAAATATTATTGAATCGTCTCTAATTAAATTTAATAGATCTAATATTATAAACATTAGTAACGGTCTCTTCAAACTTGATACTTTCGTCACGAGGGCAATAGCCTCTTCAAAGAGGGTTGACAGCTAGCGGATAGTTTTTTACTTTTTCTTACTGTACTCCTTTGTTTCCCCAACATCCCTTTCTGGACATTAGTCCTTTCCTATGCTTTCACCCTTTTAAAATACCACTCTTCCCTCCCACTCTTCTCAACTCCTCACCAGATGTTTTCTGCATCTAGTGTTCAGTTGGGTTTTTGACTCTGACGAAGACCGCTTGTTACGGTTGAAAGATCTTAGTCTTGTTTTCCCATTGTTATTGTGGTTTAATCATTGATACATATTATATATATATATATATATATATATATATATATATATATATATATATATATATATAGAAAATTGTCACAATAACACGTGATATAAATATTCAGGTAACTCACCACAAATTAGAGAAGATAGTCGCTCTAAGGCCTTTCGTTTTCACGTCGTCAGAGAGCAAGTGAATACAAGTTGTAAGCAGGTTATGAATTTTGATTTAAAGAAGGAGTAAGATTGGCATCATTGACAGTATTTTTCCCTATAACTGTTGAAATAGTCTTGATTTGTTTGATAATTCCTTCAATTAGAAATTCATCTAATTTAAAAAGGCCTGGACTAGTGTTGACCAAGTTCTTAGAAAAGTCTTTTATGAGGGCGCTTTCAACAATGTTTCTTCTTCTTTCACATGACATAAAAACCAACTCCTTTGCTTCTTTCCAGTTAATTATGTGATTTTTGTCTCTAATGTGTAGGATTGCAAGGATTGCGAGTTGGCTTATATTGGACAGACGGGAAAAGGAATGGATACAAGGATTAAGCAACATCAGTATTCAGTTAGAAGACAAGATGATAAAAGTGCCTTGTTCGTACACATTAGAGACAAAAATCACATAATTAACTGGAAAGAAGCAAAGGAGTTGGTTTTTATGTCATGTGAAAGAAGAAGAAACATTGTTGAAGCGCCCTCATAAAAGACTTTTCTAAGAACTTGGTCAACACTAGTCCAGGCCTTTTTAAATTAGATGAATTTCTAATTGAAGGAATTATCAAACAAATCAAGACTATTTCAACAGTTATAGGGAAAAATACTGTCAATGATGCCAATCTTACTCCTTCTTTAAATCAAAATTCATAACCTGCTTACAACTTGTATTCACTTGCTCTCTGACGACGTGAAAACGAAAGGCCTTAGAGCGACTATCTTCTCTAATTTGTGGTGAGTTACCTGAATATATATATATATATATATAGTTCAATATGGAAAAAGAAACACAGAGAAATCAAAAGAACACACTTAGTCTCTAATTTTCGGGTTTGAATCTTCTTCAGGAGAGATAAGAGAGGGAAACCAAGCGCACTGGTTCAGAGACGGTTGGAGACCCCTATATCCGACATTTTAATCAAATATCGTGAGTCGAAATCAATTAACTACTAACGTGAAAGGATAATACTGAAGGCACCATTAATCTAAGACGGTCTCCAACCGTCTCTGAACCAATGTGCTTGGTTTCCCTGTCTTATCTCTCCTGAAGACAGTTCAAACAGAAAATTAGAGACTGTTAAGTGTGTTCTTTTGATTTCTCTGTGTTTCTTTTTCTATATTGAACTATATTTGTCCGTTTTGGATCGTATTTCCAACGAAAAAGTATATATATATATATATATATATGGTATATATAGATCTCCCCTTACTGGTATTCTACTGGTAGTTAATATTTTAATAAAATATCGTGAGTCGAAATCAATAACTACTAACGTGAAAGGAAAATACTGAAGGCACCATTAATCTAAGGAAAATAAAACTAAAATACAACAAATACATTTATAAAATAAAAAAAAAAGAATCACTTTTGAGTAGAAAAATGCTTACAAATATATAAATAGGTTATGAATTATTTCAGTGTTGATCCTACAAAAAATACGCTAAGTTCAAATTAAAGGAAAAAATTCAAAAAACGTACTCTAGAACAGGGCTTCTTAAACTGTGGGTCGCGACCCCCAGGGGGGTCGCAAAGATCTGATGCTTTGATACTGATACTGATATAATTATATATATGTGAAATGAATGGGTACGTATTCTTTAATCCTTATTTTATTTACATTGTAAAATAGTGCCATATTACATCTACATCTACGGTTAATATATATTTCATTATATGGAGGAGGGGGTCGTTTAAAATTTCCTAAGCTTGAAGGGGGTCGCAATATAAAAAAGTTTAAGAAGCTCTGCTCTAGAAGAAGTTTATAATAATGCTAAATATTAGAAGCATGTCAATTATCTTATATAGGATATAGTATTCACTTCTCGTTGATTTAGTAAAAAAGAAATGTCTAACAAAAGTGGAATAACGATTATTTCTTATTACATAATAATAAAATTATCAAAAGAGACAACAGTAGGGCTGGCAATGCTGGGGTTTATAGGTATTGTCTAGAGTTCTGGGGTTCTTTTTTAAGAACCAAGACAAAATCTGGAGTTTTTTGTCCTATATCAGGGGCTGACGAATATATTTTGTTTAACTGATTGTACCAAAAATGAGTAAAACGTATCAAATTTAATAAATTATTATAAAAATAATATTCACTGTTTAGAATTAATGTCATTTTAGAATGTAAATGTATCTTCCGTTTCATCTTTTTCTAGAATAAAACCTCTTAAAGTTCATTTTTTTTTTATATAATTCTATTTTGAAAAGTATAAACAAGTTAAATATTTTGCTACATTCTTCTACCTGATTTGAACGAGTTTTTTTTTTTTTCAGAAATGAATTGTGTTAAAACAAAACAAACAAGCTCTCTGAAAGCAGAAACATTAAGAGATAAGAGTTCTGGCAATATAGTTAGTTACTTGCAAGGAGCAGCAATGATTGCAGCAAAGATATTTGGAGAGGCAGAAATTATGAAGAGATGCTTTATGTTTAACCTCAGCAACTGAAGAAGAAGTAGACTCAAAATAATGCAATGATAAAGGTGAGTACGATCAGTAAGTACATATCTTTATAAATATCTGGGCTTTTAAGTTATACTCTAGGGCAGGGCTGTCAAACTCATTTTGGTCTGGGGGCCGAATACAACTTAAGTTTGATCCCAAGCGGGCCATGCCAACAAGCTAATTGAAAAATTACATTGAGCTAACAGTAAATCTACCTTTTTCTTTGTATCAGTCAGTAATACTAATAATTAGTGCAAAGAAAAATAAGTCAATTTTTATTAAAATTCGCCACTCTGTATCCACTATTATCCAATTTTGATAAGAGATATTTCGCTGGTCATTCAGTGCGTACTAAAACACTGGTGGATAATATAAGAACTGCAGGTTTTTAAGGAAATTAGAGTAAACTGATTTTTTTTTTTATAATAATGCAGATTTAACCCCCGGGGCCAGATCGAACCCCAAGGTGGGCCGGATCCGGCCCGCGGGCCGTATGTTTGACACCTGTGCTCTAGGGGTTTTCTGAGCCAAGGATAGGGTTTTGGTACAATTCTCATTGGTAGCCCTGTACAGCAGCATGGGTACAGTCCTGTACAGCAGCATGGGTACAACCCTGTACAGCAACATGGGAACAGCCGCATGGGGAATGCAAAGGAAATAACAATAGTTAAGATGGCATTAAGATTTCTGTCCATGGGTTAATGGACTAACGAGCTGATGGATCTACAATAATCCATGTTAGATATAAGCAACGTGTCATAAATGCATCCATTATAAAATATTTCTTATGGTATTGCGAATATTTTTACACCGATGTTATGAACTTGCGTTGTTTATGAAGAAAAATATATAAAATACATAAAAATACAAAAATATATACATAAAAATACAGAAAAGAAGTTTCTTGTATATTCATGTCTACAACACAACAATAAAGTGTTTTTCTTCCATTCTTGCACTAAAGTGGTGTGTGTTTATAAAAAAAAAACACGAACTATTTTTTGTGTGTATCAATTGACTATATAAGTAAACAGATAAAAAAACAAATAAAATAACAAATAAGCTCTGATACAGTGAAATAGATTTGACGATTGACACTGATGTGTATCGTCAAAGTTTCTTGTGTGAAACAAAAACTGAAAATCATTGCGGCTCAAATATAATTGAAAAAATATAATAAGCACGTGAAATAGAATTAAAGTCTGCATCATATCTTTTGGTTTAGACGTTGTTATATATATATATATGATCAAACCACAATAAGAAATGGGAAAACAAGACTAAGATCTTTCAACCGTAACAAGCGGTCTTCGTCAGAGTCAAAAATCCAACTCAGTTGGTAAACACGTCAAGTCAACTCAGTTGGGTTTTTGACTCTGACAAAGACCGCTTGTTACGGTTGAAAGATCTTAGTCTTGTTTTCCCATTTCTTATTGTGGTTTGATCATTGATTGTTGTTTCACGTGTTTATGTGAAATCTTTATATATATATATATATATACCATGATAAACGAAAAACGGTCCGGAAGGGCAAATAACAATTAAAATAAGCAGTGACACATAAACAGAAACACAACAAAGACTCACTTTTCAATATTTCGATCGCCATATTGGTATATATATATATAAATTAATAATCAACAATAACTCTTGATATAGTATATGAATTAAATACCACAATAAACAATATACATTAATTAAATTAATTAATTATATTAAAGGAATTAATTTTTGTACCTTCAGAAAGGAGGAGAAATATCATTGAAAGTGCACTTATAAAGAACTTCTTTGGAAATTTAATGAAAAATAGTCTGGGACTTTACAAACTAGATGAAATATTAATAAAATAAATAAGTAAGCAGATCAAGACTCCTTCAATATTAGGAACATTAAATTTCAGACAGGGATGACAGCAATCCTGAAGACTTCATTCAACCAGGTTAACTTGTTATTATATTTTTTGGTTGTTTCATTTAGCTCTCTGATGATGTAACGAAAGGCCTTAGTAGAGCATTTTAATTAACATATATTGTTTATTGTGGTATTTAATTCATATATATATTATAACAAGATTTCACAATAAGCACGTGAAATAACAATCAACGTTTAAACCACAATACGAAATGAGAAAGAAGACTGAGATTTTTCAAACCGTAACAAGCGGTCTATGTCAGAGTTGGGAATTTGACTCTGACGAAGACTGCTTGTTACGGTTGAAAGATCTTAGTTTTATTTTTTTTTTATTTCATATTACCAATATATACCAACAACTTACAGAAAAAAAAACATATACGAATAAAAAACACAACTCACTCCTTTATTTCGACCTTCGATGTCGTCTTCAGGAAGTAAAAATGTGCCACACATCTGTCTCGCACAGGCTTTTCTCTCTCCCCTTCACCCTCTCTCTCTCTCTCTCTCTCTCACTCCTCCCTCTCTCTCTCTCTCCTCCCTCCCTCCCTCTCTCTCTCCTCCCTCCCTCTCTCTCTCCTCCCTCCCTCTCTCTCTCTCTCCTCCCTCCCTCTTTCTCTCTCTCTCTCTCACACACATATATTTCATAAAATGTAAGTGTCCCCCCAGTTAGTTGTTTCGAGGCAATGAAAAGAAAGCCTTGAAAGTGACTAAAAAGGGAGGTGGCACTGGGGCTAATGTAGCACACCTATGACTCATCTTCCAGCGAAAAAAACACCAGTAAATGGCACTGCTGGCTGATCTAAGGAGTGTGCAAGTCATAAACACCATCGTCAACCACTATCCATACACAACACTTAGACTGGTGAACAGCCTTGTATATGTTTTGAGAGTAAAAGCAATACAATATTACGTACAAACACTCACCAAAGATCTATCAGAATAAATTAACCATCATAGTTCGTCCATTTATGCCGTTTTTAGAGTCGCTTATCTGGTGTGTGCCTAGTGTCTCTCGTCCTCGATTACGGTTTGAACTGAATATTGGACATTTACAACGAAAACAACTGGTCTTCGCCAGAGTCAAAACAAAGAAATAAACTAAGAGTCTAAACCAGTGTTTCCCAAACTTTTTCGTGTGACCGCCCCCTTGGGTCCATAAACCTATAACTCAACACCCTTGAATAATAATCAGATTCCTAGACTAAATAACCAAATGAGTAACATTTTATTAATTAAATTAAAATAATTACTAATCGAATATTTATTTAGAATCCAATGGATGTATTGTTTCGTAGCATATTTGTACAAAAGAATTAATACACAATAAAAGAAACTTAGGTGAGAATATACTTTTAACATAAAAATGAATTATCAAAACAAATAATTTTAAGAAACCGTTTCCTAGAAGTTTACATGTCGTATTTTCACTTAAAATTTAAAAATTATATTGCATGAACATTTTCAATTTATGGAAATGGAATCCCCATTCCTTTCTGCATTACCGCCCCCCGATATCAAAGCACCGCCCACTTTGGGAAACACTGGTCTAAACTAAACACTCAAAACAAAGATCTTTTAACAATAACAACTGGTATTCGTTAATCAAGAGTACAAGTATAACTATAACGAAGATCGATCAAGTTGTTATTTCACTATTGGTAATTGATGGGTATTTCGGCTCTACTCGGTTAAGTTCCACTCTCGTGTTACCATCGGTCTTACTCGGGTAACATCGGTCACATTCGGGTGTGACGCACATAGTTACTACCGTATTAATATATAGGATTATTCATATGCACACTAGATTAATCACACTTAAATCATCAACATAATATGGACAGAGGTGTGTGCAACGCTTATCAAAAACTGCCGGTTGAAATAAATTAAACCTCCTAAATTCAATATGATATAAAGTATTTTTTAATATTTCAAAATTACCACCCACACAGTTTCAATTTAAACACTTGGGTTTTCATAATTACTTTTAAATAAATCCTAAACTTTAATTACAATTTACATAAGAAAATATCACATAAAAGTAAAGGAAGTCAAGAACATAAGAAATAAAAAAAAAAAATTTTTTTTGACCCATTTACGGAATTTACATGCCATAAATAACTACATGTAAATCTATTAAATTATTATGTAAGACTTGTTGAGTTTTTTTCGCGTTAACAGTGGCGTAGCAAGGAGAGGGGGGGGGGGGTCCAACCAATAAATACAAGGGGGGGGAAGTCCAACCCCTAAATACAAGTGGGGGGGAAGTCCAACCCCTAAATACAAGGGGGGTCCAACCCCCTAAATAGAAGTGGTGGGAAGTCCAACCCCTAAGTACAAGTGGGGGGGAAGTCCAACCCCTAAATACAAAAGGCCCTCCAACCCGGTCGGCTCTCGTGCCAGGAGGCGGCACTTTGAGAGGGTAAAAATATAAAAAAATTAAAATAATAAAAAATAAAAGTTTTAAAAAATAATAAAAAGCTAACAAAAAAAATCTGGCATATTATACGAAAATGAGTTTCTATGTTTTATTTGAGTAATATTGTTTTTAATCGGATTTCTAATTGTAATATTTTCAAATCACAAAAAAAAAAATATTTTAAATTTGTCAAAACTAGTTTTTAATGGTTCAACCCCATTGAGGGAGCAAAAATAGAAAACAGAAAAAAATTAAAATAATAAAAAGCTAACAAAAAAAATCTGAAATTATACAAAATGAGTTTTTAAAGTCGTACTGTGTTCAAGTTTTATTTTTTAACAGTAAGTCCGTTGGAAATACTATTTTTAAACGGATTTCCCAACTGTAATATTACGCAAATTAAAAATAAATTAATTTTAAATTTTTCAAAACTAGTTTTTTAATGGGGTTGATTGAAAATTTATTATGCAGGGGTGTCCACAAAGTCACTTTACAATTTGAAAAAAAAAAAATATTACAAAATCAGTTTATGAGATATCTTAACCGGATTTGTTTTATTTTAATAAGTGTTTATTAATGTTTTTTTTTTATATAAAACTTTAATGTTAATAAACCTTAATAAACACTTATTAAAATAAACAACTCTGGTAAAGATATCTCACAAACTGATTTTGTACAAACATCATTCAATTGTAAAGAGACTTTGTGGACACCATGTATTTCTTTGCGTGACCAGTTAATTTAATTTAACCATTTTTTTTTTTTTTTTATGAATTCCAATATTATACGTTTTTGTTTTGAAAAATCTTTAGTTTTCTTTGATGATGACTGTATATGTATACGAGTACTGTAATAAGTTGAAAGTGTGGGACTAATAACAGCAGAATAAAATTAAAGACTCTTGATTGAAAAATTTGATGAAAATAAATATTTTGGGGACTTTTTGGGAATTTTGAAAGTTTAACGGGATTATCAACAGTCGGGGGGTGGGGGGGGGGGGGGCTACGCCATTGTGTCGTAGGGTTCACACACAACTGCCAAAGGTCTAAACAACTCCAATGATGAGGCACAAAAAAAAAAATATGCATAAATATAGCTAACAACATATCAAGGGCTTATTATATGTTCTCTCTTTTCCATGTGTCAACTATTATAATACTTAAGATACATAAATATAAGTTTTTATATTGAAATGGATTTGAGTTGCAAATGTTTATAGTAATGTAAAAAAGCTTTGTAGTTGACATGCTGTGGACACAGTAAGGCATTGTTTTGTTTACTCTTTCCATACTCAAGGCACCGCGTATGGGATCAGAGCAAAATATACACCACCCCACTAGCATACTGATGTTGTATGTATATAAGACTGTAACATAGACAGGGTGACTGAAAAGTAAGTTACTATAACACCTATTTTACAACCTTTATTTATATGAACTGCATATTCTATCTATTAAAGGAAAATAAATGGCGATGAATTGTATATTAAAATACATTATATTAGACGTGGGCAAACTTCGATTTCAACTTTTCGCATTTATTCACAAATAAATATTTCGATGGCCTCGTCATCAGGAAGATAGATGTCTCCGAATCGCTCCGAAGTCTCAGTGGTTGCCTGTCTTCGAGCCGAACACAATTACACGGTTTCAAAAGGCTTAATATTTATGATTTTGAATATTATACGTTTTTGTTTTTGAGAAATCTTAAGGTTTTCTTTAATGATGACTGTATTATGTTTACAAGTACTGTAATAAGATGAAATTCTGGGATTAATAACAGCAGAATAAAATTAAACTCTTGATTGAAAATTTCATGATTTTTCAATACGAATAAAACATCAAATAATAAATTTGAAATATTTTTAAAAAAAAGCAATTGTTATCAATTTTAATATAGGGTGTTCGGAAAGTTACTGTGCACTTTCCAAACACCCTGTACTTATAAGTAAAAAAAAAAACTGATTTTGAAACAAATTTATTTTAAGGGAAAAAGGCAACTCATTGCTTGAATCTTGGGAAAACATTAATAAGATTGTTCTAATTGATGACAGGCATTTACTAGTTTACCATGATTAGGTACAAAGCGGCGGTGTTTTATTAAAACTCAAAAGCCTACTGACTACGACCGTAGTTTGCCCACATCCACATTATATACACCAACCTTACCAATTTATTTCATTTGAAATGTTCGTGGAATAGACGAACTTTATTCTAAGTTAACTGTTTTGTATATTTTTTATTTTCTTTCCAAATTAATTTACCTTTTCTATGTTCGGTATTAATTTATTTATACAAAAAAAATTTTTTTTTTTACTATCTCATTGATTTTACATAAAATGTCACTTGGTCAGCTCCTTTTCCTGTTAAATCATGTTAGCAGGAAGATAGTTCACAGAATCGAATCTCTCAACCTGAAAAGCGAGAATGCCGAGACAGCGGTTCACTAAAAAGAAAGTGCGCGGTTCATCTTTGAAAGATCTACAGCCTATTTATACCAATTATATATATAGGTGTGTTCTCTTCGACTAGACTCCTGTTCCTTTAAATAATGTAAATTTCATTTTCTTACTTAAAAAGTTCTTACTTCTGCCTATGAAAAAGGGTTTTAAATAAAACCGAAACATCGGCAACGAGAGATGATTTTTATCCTAGAAAATTGACAATCTTGATTACAGAACTCACCTATTCTATCAAACGGTCGATATTATTGAATCTGCTATATATATATATAAATATTTCCCATAAACACGTGAAATAACAATCAATGATCAAACCACAATAAGAAATGGGAAAACAATACTAAGATCTTTCAACCGTAACAAGCGATCTTCGTCAACTGGACCCTGACGAAGACCGCTTGTTACGATTGAAAGATCTTAGTCTTTTTTCTCCCATTTCTTAATGTGATAAGATTATATAGTGTAGTAGATTTCATGTATTCCAGTTTTTATCTGCTAGTATGACGAATATCCGTCCTGATATCTTGATACCGTGAAGGACACAGTACAATCCTACCCTAGTCACCCCTTATAAATGACGAACTCGCAGCCTCTTTCAGTAGCAGATTCATTATAGTTTTGAATTAACTTGGGCATGTTCCAACTTAGCATTTCATTAAAGGATTTTCAAGACTTCGTCAAGTACCGACCCAACTGAAAAGCCCTCAAAAGACTCAGTTATGCATGCATGTTAGTGGGCTTTTCAATATCCTAACAACAACATCATCAAGGAGTTAAAAAGGAACACCATAGTATTATATAAAATGAAGCATTGAGCTTAATCTAAAACTATTTTAAAAAATAAGTAGTGTATATATCTTTTCAATCACCCTATAGTCTAAGAAGTAATGATAACCCCGGTGAAGTATATTAAGTCCCCAGCTCAGATGAGCTTCGAGAAGGCAGGCACAGCACTTCATACCTGGTCTCCAGCACCTATATCGTGTTCCTTTCTATTTATATGCACACCATCGGCAATGTTGGGCGACTGCTGTTCCAATGCCACGAGAAGGTTGCACGTCATGAAATCGAAACCTTGATAAGAAAAAAAAAATAACTTCCAGACGTCAAAAACAATAACTTTCTTTTAACTAATTTTTGTTTCTAAACACATGGGTAAACGCAAATGCAAAATAATCAGCTTTTTTTTTTTTTTTTTTTTGAAGCTGTTACACAATTTTAAGTAAAGTTTTAGTAATGAAGTTTTGTCTGATTTGAAGAAGTACTGACTTTAATCTGAACATATATTGGCGACCGCGACGACAAAACGAAAGTGTTTTTGAAAGTTAAAAGACAAAGATACTAAGCTCCATTAGAAAATAGAAGAACACACTTACACCTCTCATTTTCGGTTTAACCATCATCAGGAGGGAAGAGATGCACCCACCAAGTAAAGTGGCAAGTGGGCTTGGTGTCACATATCTCTTCTCTCCTGTTGACGGTTAAACCGAAAATTAGAGGTGTAAGTATGTTTTTCAATTTACTGTGGACCTATAGTTTAATCTGAAACATATAAATATATATACTATAAAAACGGGAAGACGAACCAACTGGATTCGAGTTAAAAATTGAAGAAGATTAACACACATAGTAAAGAAGTACACTTAGGCTCTAATTTTTGTAAAGTCCGGCTTCAGGAAATGGAGTGGGGGGGGGGGAAGAGAGAGAGAGGGGGAGGGAAGGAGGGTAAGGGAGAGATCAAGCAAGCTGTAAACGCAACGGTAGGTAAATTTTCTCCTCAAGACAGATTTTCCGAAGATTTGGGTTGGTAAGTATGATTCTTTACTTTTCTTCGATTGTGAACGTGATTGTATATATATATATATATATATATATATATAGATAGATAATGCAGAAAAATCACAATAAATAAACACGTGATGCAATCAATGAAGTTTTTTAAACCACAATGGAAAAAGGAAAAAAAACTTAGAAATAAATGCTCTGAGGCATTTCAATACATAACATCACAGAGCAAACAAAGTAAAAATTGAGTAGCTAACATAAAAGTAACGACTTTTACTGTAATTACTTTTATGTTAGCTTCTCAGTTTTTACTGTGTTTGCTCTCTGATGACATATATTGAAAGGCCTCAGAGCATTTATTTCTAATTTTTCCCTTTTTTCCATTGTGGTTTAAACTTTATATATATATATATATATATATATATATATATATATATATATATAAAAAGATTTCACATAAACACGTGAAATAACAATCAATGATCAAACCGCAATAAGAAATGGGAAAACAAGACTAAGATCTTTCAACTGTAACAAGCGGTCTTCGTCAGAGT
Source organism: Hermatobates lingyangjiaoensis (assembly GCA_026182355.1). Taxonomy (NCBI): domain Eukaryota; kingdom Metazoa; phylum Arthropoda; class Insecta; order Hemiptera; family Hermatobatidae; genus Hermatobates; species Hermatobates lingyangjiaoensis. Next base: position 448,591 of record JAPFBL010000452.1, on the reverse strand, counting down.
AAAAAACCCAACTCAGTTGGGTTTTTGACTCTGACGAAGACCGCTTGTTACGGTTGAAAGATCTTAGTCTTGTTTTCCCATTTTTTATTGTGTTTTGATCATTATATATATATATATATATATATATGATACAATATAAATAAGCGGTTCAATAACGCGACTATTGAATCAGCGCGTCCATAATATTTGTAACAAATTAACGATTAAAAAATATTTAAAAAAAAAACAACATTACCTGCATTAAAAGTTAATTATAGACAGCTCTCACTTAACAACGACTCGATGTTACTTTCAAAAGTTAAATGCATGCTTTTTGCGTACATATAATAGAACTTTAATTAAAACTCGCTTAAGGTTTCTTACACATTTTGCTTTTATACAGCATTTTTTGACACAGTGGCCTAATGAGAATTATGAGGCACAATATTATGACTCAGAGGACCTACTTTAACTGTTTTGTAATACTCTACACACAATTACTCACATCTGCGTAATAAATATGCAATTGTTCTTTATTCCGTATCTTCCAGTTTATCTTGTTAATCACATCAGAGTCAACAAAACAAGGTTATAGAGTTTTAATAACATGCAGGAAATACTTCAAAGTTATTAAACGTTAAAACTGTAACTCTCCTGTTAAAATACCTATATATACATATACACTTTTTCTTTGAAAATACGATCCGAAATGGACAAATACAGTTCAATGTACATAAAGAAACATAGAGAAATTAAAAACACACACTTATAGTCTCTAATTTTCGGTTTGAACGCTCTTCAGGAGAGACAAGAGAGGGAAACCAAGCGCACTCGTTCAGAGACGGTTGGAGACCCAATATTTCAAGTAAAAACGGTCTCTACCCGTCTCTGAACCAGTGCGCTTGGTTTCCTTCTCTTATCTCTCCTAAAGACGGTTCAAACCGAAAATTAGAGACTGTAAGTGTGTGCTTTTAATTTCTCTATATTTCTTTTCCTACAATGAACTATATTTGTCCGTTTTGGATCGTATTTCCAACGAAAAAGTGTATATATATACATAATTATAAACGGAAACGGTCCAACAGGACAGATTACACTTAAACTGTGACACATAGAAACATAACAAAGACTCACTTTTCAATATTTCAACCGTAATGGCGGACGAAATATTGACAAGTGAGTGACTCTTTGTTATTTATGTTTCTGTATATGTGTCACAGTTTAGTTTAAGTATATATATACACGTTTCACGATGAATCACAAACACAGAACTAAGGAACAAACACACTTACTGTCTCTAATTTTTGGTTGAACCGTCATGAGGAGAGTTGAGATAGGGACACCAAGCGCACTTGTGAAGCGACGGTTGGAGACCCAACCATCGCTTCACAAGTGCGCTTGGTGTCCCTATCTCAACTCTCCTCATGACGGTTCAACCAAAAATTAGAGACAGTAAGTGTGTTTGTTCCTTAGTTCTGTGTTTGTGATTCATCGTGAAACGTTTGTTGTCCTTTTGGGTCGTTTTCCTGTTTACAATATATATATATATATATAAAACACAATATAAAAACGTAAAGAAAGGAGAATTAGTACAAGATAAATAGCCCGCAGGATAAGTACAAGATAAATGTTTAGTGATGACCACTTGAAACAAAGAAACAAGCTTCTCAGTCCGATTATAACAGAACTGGTAAAATAGGTATAATATAAATATATACGTTTTCAACCACACAACATAACAATATACAACATTTCTATTTATATGAAAAAAAAAAACCAGAAGGCAGAGAATACAACAGCCTGCTTTGCATTATATATACATACAGCAGAAAGCACTATTGTTGATAATCTTGGAAGAGAATATATATTTACAAGTATTTATTCTAGTAATAATAAGATTCATGATATATTTACCCATGATTACGTGACTAAGGAGTATATTTATCGGTGTAATTACCTTTGGAGGAGTCGTCATAGCCTATGTGTTTGACGGTATCTCTGACAACCTTCTGATAGTCGACGTTTGCCTTTGAAGTGATTTCACCGCACAGCAGTACCATCCCAGTTTTAGTAACCGTTTCTAGAATTCACATCATATTCTTCATATCAATCAATTATATTGAGCAGTATCATAAATCAGTAACGTTATAATATCTTTCCCCTCTTGACATCTCAGGTGTGATCAAAAAAGCCACTAAATTTCGCGCGTTCGTTAACTCTAATTTTAAAATTTGTTGTTGTTATTGTGTTGGTACACACGCCACGATCTTATACTCACAGTTTTCATTATATACCGTGTGTTGTTTTTAAGTGAGAGGTATAAAGGTTAGACTCGTGATTGCGCGCTCGGTGATTTTTTTCCTGGTAAAAAATTATCGTGCGGAGTAACTTATACCACTAATAAACATTTTTTCCTGCTCTCCTTACCCCACTGTCAACATTTCAAGAGTTTTTGAACATTTAATAACATTCTTTTAACACAAAAATTAATATTAACTCTCTGCTTCATTATTTTGTACAGCGAAAAATCGTTGAGCATTCAAACACCCGTATAGCCTCTCGTATAAAAAAACAACACATATTTCATCAAAACTGTGAAATATAATCGTGACAAGTGTACCAACAAAACAAAAATTAAAAATTTTTGAACTGAATTTAGAGTCACTTTGCAGTTGCACAGTAACCTAAGTATAAAATAAATCAGAATTCATCTGACTGACTATCCTGTTTATCAGTCTGTCACAGGATGAATTATAAGCGGATAATTATTTTTTTAATGTCGTGCGATCTACTAATAATACCTTGGTGACCGACTGGTTGATTACAATCGACATATTAAGCACTCCTGGTCTAAAGGCAACAATTGTGGGATATGAAGATGACTACCATGGAAGTGGCTGGCTCCACTAACTTGCGATTCTGTCTGGTCATCAACTTTTGAGCACTCCTGCTATTAGTATAATAGTTGACTGGCCGACCCTTACAAAGGTCTATAGTTTTAGGACTACCATAGGATCACTGAGGATTATATAATATATTGTCCTTTGACTGGCCGACCCCTACAAAGATCTATAGTTTTATGACTACCATAGGATCACTGAGGATTATATAATATATTGTCCTTTGACTGGCCGACCCCTACAAAGGCCTATAGTTTTATGACTACCATAGGATCACTGAGGATTATATAATATACTGTCCTTTGACTGGCCGACCCTATAGTTTTAGGACTACCATAGGATCACTGAGGATTCGATCGTTCCCTTCGAAGAGGAAAGTTCCCGTTACCCCGGGATTAGGGGTTGCAATGATAACATTTGGCCACTCTGGGATCCACTGTGAGTAATCTTGGTATCATGTATGATAATAAATAGAGATTGAAATCTCTTAAAGGTCATCGCCACCTGGTGGGTGAGGACTAAATTTTAGAGGAGATCTTGTCTCTCTCTTTCGTTAGAATAATACTCGAGAGGGGTTAGTATAATAGTTGAATGGCCGACCCCCCACAAAGGTCTACAGTTTTAGGTCTACCACAGGATCCTTGAGGATTCGGTCGACTCCCTACAAGAGGGAAAGTACCCGTTACCCCGGGATCAGGGGTTGTAATGATTTGACTCCTCTGGGCCCCGTTTTGGGTGCTCCTGGATTAGTAAGTTAAAAATAAGGGATTAAAACCCCTTGTTGGACAAACGCCACCCGGCAGTAAGGACTTGGTAGGAGGAGATCTTGCCTCGCTCTATGTTAGATTGAATGCTTGAAGGGAGGGTCTTAGTATAATGATTCAAGAATAATGTTTCCTCATTTTTTAATAACAGTTATTTATTATTTCAGTGGGTTTGTATGCACACAAGTAAAAATAGTTATTCCCCAGAGCGCGCTTTCTTTTTGATCACACCTCGTACACCCCCCCCCCCCACCCCCCCCCCCCCCACAGAAATAAAATAAATTCATATCTGCAAAGCACTTATTACATTAAAAAAATCACAATTTCAAAATATATAAATGGGAAACATATGGTACTCAAACAAATGAAAACGAAACAAAACAACTTTTACAAGAAAACACAAATACAGCTGTTATTGGGAGATAAAAAAAATCTTTTAATTGAAAATTTAAATATTTCCAAGCCAATCGTGCTTTCTCTTTTATTTTTAAATACTAGTTTTGATCTCTTTAACATGTACACCTGAATAGAATCGTTTCCTCTTTGGTATTCTATACTTCAACATACCAGTAAGAATGAAGCACTTAACTTAGTTGTTAAGTTGAAAGGGGTCATGTCATGTTTGCCCTCCACCGAACTGAGATTGGTTTTAATTATAGGTATCCGGTACTGTAGTAAAGGGTTATTTGTAATAAAAATTACTCTTTATGTATTCATTAACTTTGCAATCTGTTATAGTGTGATATTTACTCATGTCAGGAAAAGTATTAAATCTCCACATAAAAAATTTATTACAAGAAACTAAACAACGCGTTTCGAACACTTGATGTTCTTCTTCAGGTTACATCTGCTCGGATGGTTGTTCGGGAGATGAGACCAAGCAGAGTCCTTGCTTGGTCTCACCTCCCAAACAACCACCCCAGCAGATGTAACCTGAAGAAGAACATCAAGTGTTCGAAACGCGTTGTGTAGTTTCTTGTAATAAACTTTTTTGTGTGGAGACTTAATACTTTTCCTAACTCTTTAAGTAAATTATTTTTACATATCATTAAATTGATTAGGACTCGAGCAGTTCTTCAAACAGGTAATTTAATCGTGTTTCTATTTCATGGTTTATACGTCCAAACCACAGTAAGAAATTAGAAAAATGACTAAGATCTCTCAACCATAAGAAGCGATCTTATTCAAAGTCAGTTATCAGTATCAGCTTTGACTCTGAGGAAGACTGCTTGTAATGATTGAAAGGTCTTACAGACTTTTTTCTGAATTCTTAATGCGTTTTGGACGTTGATATATATATATATATATATATATATAAAAACTAAAGTTTATCGGGACTCGGTCAGTTCATCAGGTTCAAATTAAACTCTCATTGCCAACGTTTCGGTCTTTATTTAAAACCTTTTTCATAGGCAGAAGTATAAATTTTGAAACAGAAAAACTAAGTATTACATTACAAATTATTTTACAAAGAAAAATATGCAATATTGTAAAATATGTAAAAAAAATAAATAAATATGTAATAAAACAAATTTTTACAAAATAAAATAAAAAATTTTATATTTATAAAATAAAATATAAAAATTTTACAAAATAAAATATGTAAAAAAAATGTAATGCTTAGTTTTTCTGTTTCAAAATTTATACTTTTGCCTATGAAAAAGGTTTTAAATAAAGACCGAAACGTTGGTAATGAGAGTTTAATTTGAACCTGAAGAACTGACCGAGTCCCAATAAACTTTAGTTTTGTTTCTATTCCACGGTCGATACTTTTATCAATATTTATATATATATAAATATTGATAAAAGTTATGTAATACTAACCAATGTAATTAAAAAAAGTAATGTATAAATCTGGAATGTAATACTTAGTTTTTCTGTTTCAAAATTTATACTTCTGCCAATTAAAAAGGTTTTAAATAAAAACCGAAACGTTGGCAATGACAGTTTAATTTAAACCTGAAGAACTGACCTAGCCCCGATAAACTTTATATATATATATATATATATATATATTGTTAAAAATTAGACCAAAATTAGCTGAAAGTTGATTTTTCATAAGTTTCTCGAGTTTCCGGAATAACAATCTTGTTACTGTATCCACAGAATATAGTAATAATTTTAACAATGTATCTATACAGGAGGGACTGCTATCAAAATTTACAAACAAATATATATATATATATATATATATATATATATATATATATATATATAATGCCCGGAACGAGTAGTTTTTTTTTTAGAAGATATCAATTGTGCACATACTTTTCCTTTAATTTTTACAATTTAGTACTTTTTGGTTTTCTAGTTCAATTTCAGTTTGGCAATGAAAACTAAAATATAATTGATTGGACTTCAGAATCCAATTGTACTCTGCAAGAGGCAGATAGATTATCTGCTAGTATATCGGCAATGTGGCCAACATGAAATCGCTATTGCTAATAAGGACCTAATGTTGAGGTTTACTTTTTTTAAGTTTTACAATTTATGTGAAATTCATTATCTATATCTTTAAGTGATGGAAATACGACAACGGTGAGAAGTTTTAAAAAGTAGGTTATTTGAAATTGGAATCTGAATAGAATAATCTTCGTGAATTGATTGAAATTAAAGAATGTCCTCAGAAAAGGGAACTAAAAGTTCCCCTTGCTTATTCATCAAAAAGAAGGTAGAGTAGAGTCGGAGTTTAGTCTGAATTGAGTTACCCCAACAAAAGTGTCAGAGCCACAGTGATTGGACTAAATTTGCCGGTGACAGGGGGTTCCCACCGGAATGGAAGACGGCTCAAGCCAATGTCTTGCTTCCGCTGTTTCTGTTCCCCTGCGCCTCCTTTAGGAGACCTCTCCTCTAGAGAGACAAAAACCACCTTGACCTCAGACCTTCCCGGGAGCGATGTTATAGTGACAAGCACTCTGAATGTAACTCCCCGCACTGTGAATCCAACTCTACTCTGACTGCTTTTCAACGAGAAGCTCATCACAGGACAAAACTGACATAACTTCAATGTGGTTCTGTCTACAAGAGAAACTTAAATCCAACTACCTTATATAACAGCTATCCCTCGGTGAAACGGACTAAAAGAGGGAAACACCGGTGGGGTATTCCCTATCATCCAAAGTTTCCGATACTACTGTATTTCAACTTTTTAATCAACTCAACCTTGTGATGCTGTTAAGTTGACTCTTTACCGCTTTTCTACAGGGTACACAGGTATCACAAACAGCGATAATAAAAAAAAAATTAAATATAAGAATAAAAAAAAGTTAAATACAGTGGTACCTCAGTTTTCGACCTCCTCACTATTCGAACAATTCGGTTTTCGACCAAAAAATTCGAGCTAAAAATGCTTCCGAATTCGAACAGATTTCGGTGGTCGAACACTCGGGCTGGGAACCGAAAATAGCCGAGTGGGGCCGAAACGTACGCAGCGTCACCCTGTATGCCATCACACCGCTGTTCAAAAGGTATGTAAATGATACAAAATGGTTTATATTACTTCTTTTTTATGTTTATTCTATATTAGGTACACATTTGGGTCTTTAATATTGTTTAGATACACGTTTTCTTAATTTTTTAGGTATTTTTCTCTGGGTAAAACGGATTAAAATACTTAGCATTGTTTCTTATGGGAAAAAAGTGTTTCAGTTCTCGAACAAATCGGTTTTCGTCCATCCAACTCGAACGAATTATGGTCGACAACCGAGGTACCACTGTATATCATAAACAACTCACAAAGCAGGGCAAAAAAAAAAAAGTCGAAAAACAGTGAACAAACAGATACACGTGTGTCCAGGACAGCTGTAAAAACAAAGCTAAAGATTTTGTCCGTTGCTTCCGAAATCCGTTGAAGTGAGGTTCTTTAAACTGAGGTATGAGTGTATTGTTTTATACAATGAAAACCTGCTTAAACTATAAAGCGGAAACCTGAATAAATGGAAAATATTGTCGGAACGGAGTAATTCTATATATAAAGTAACACATAAAACCAGAAAACTACCTAACGCAAAAAGCGAATTTTAGATAATATTTTGAAGAAACCATTAACAAAAACCGACATATTTATTGTCAGTATTTACAAAATAAAGATTTTTTTTTTTAATAGAACTTACTTAAATTCCAGGAACCCATTAGTTGAAGATTCACATAAACATTGTTAAAAAGTTTAACCTGTTATTGACCTGTTTGTTATTATCACAAAAACATTGTTAAAAAGTTTAACCTGTTATTGACCTGTTTGTTATTATCACATAAACTTTTTTACATGTTTAACCTGTTTGTTATTATTATTATTATTTAACAATCAATACTATTATAAAAAAAAGCAGTGTCAGTCTGTCCGTCCCTCACAAATTTTAACAAATCCAACAGATATAGCAAGTGATCCATTATTCCCAAATGAATTTTCAGTTTTTAAAGGTATTTTGATTGCCCTTTCGCATTATCGGAATTTTATTTGTAATTTTAAGTTTAGTTTTTTGACAAAATTTCATTGTCATATAAATATAAATCGTTTAGCGTTTAAAAACATTTTCTGTTAACAAAAAATGTTCCATAACGCCCCTTTTTGTAAATGCAATTTGAAAAAGAAATACCTCATCTCATCCTCCAAAATAATGCTTTATTTTTAGGTATAATTTCATTCTGCTCCGTCACGCAGTGTGATCTGTAACAGCCTCACAGCCTTTCATAATCATAAGTACGAATTTTTAATTTTAAAAAACTTTACATCTTTACTTTATGCCCAAACAATACAGGCATGGATATAAAATAAAGCATTATTTCATGGTTAAGTATATTAGTATGATTCAAATGATAAATACGTGTTTTACGATAAAACATAAAGTACTATTCGCAAATAGTAAAATACGACTCATTAGAATGATGCCACAGGAAATATATTTGTCTTCTTTTTTTTAAATAATCATGAAATTATATCTTAAAATAAATCATTTTCAAAGAGAGGCAAATTCTTTAGGTTGTTCATTTTCTTTTGTAAGAAACATTCATTAAATTTCGTTTCAAAATGTATAGTTTTTTTATATGAAACACGTTCATCTTTGTGACTATCGAAAACTACCTTTTAATGTAGTCGAAGTTATAGTTTATATTTACATTATTGTATTCCGTTTTACCTAACCAATAAAAAAAACTCTACTGTAGTTTCTGTTTTAGGCAGGTTTCACTGTACCGTCTTTTTCCGAAAATAAGACATCCCCCGAAAATAAGTCCTAGCGTGATTTTCGTGATGTTTTGGACTATAAGCCCTCCCCCTGAAAATAAGCCCTAGTTAAGATAATGTGAAAAATATAATTCGTTAAAAAATTGCTGTTGAATGTAGTAGGTATCACTATCTGTCGTAATATTCCACACAATTCTTTGGAAACAAATATTTCAAGAAATTCCTTGTTTCCCTCTAAAGTTCGTTTCAAGGAGGCTACTTAGACAAGAAGTATTAATTTAACCACAGCTATATTGCAAGACATGAGAGATTCAGACCAATGATTCTACAGGAAATAGATTTAGAGGAAAATCAGAACGGAATTCAAAATTTTGATAATCTATAACGATATTCCAGAAGATGACATGACTGCAATCGAATAAATTTAAATTTCTCTATAAAAATAAATATTAAACAAAAATATGTAAATCTACTTAATGTACTTGAAGCCCTTCCCCGAGTATAGCCCTAGCACGGCTTTTGACCTAAAAATAAAGTAAGACAGTGTCTTATTTTCGGAAAAAGACGGTTAACATCCTAGCAACAGGTGTCTTAAACTCCACTATTTCTTTAATTTCACGATATTCAACATTAGTAGTCCACTGGTTAGGGTAGGAGTTAAATATGAAAAACGTCAGACACGAGAGGGTTAGATTGTACAAAAAATTTCAACTACTATATTACAAATGGAATACTATTGAATCCGTCATCAGTGTCAAGTAGCATCAGATTTTAATTAAGCATCAGTTAGTTTTCGGAATAACACAAGCTACGTAGATCAGTTGCTCTTGAAGATGGACACAGTCAAAAACCATTGGAGTACCACCGAATACAACTTACAAGGTAAAACTTTTTCATTAAATAACCGATTTATCCTAATATATATATATATATATATATATTATATATATATATATATATATATATATATATATATATATATATATGATGTAATTTTTTTTTGAGGTTTGAGGTCCAATGATTAAAACTAGTCCTTTTGCCGACGTTTCGACATATATTTATGTCATCTTCAGGGCTACAACATGATTGTTTTACAATTAGCACTACTATTACTACTATTTGGTAATTTATTACATTTTAATATGTTCGGTAACAAAGAGGAATTTATTGATAAAACAGTTATTACGACTATGGATTATTTTGTTATACATTAACATAAGGATATTGTTATAATTATTCTATTGCTTTAGAATTATTGCATAAGTATAGAGATCACTATTTGATTACCTTGGAAATCTGTTTATGTTGCAGCACTTCTTTAATACTGTTTCAAATACTGAAAACAAATAGTAACCATCATGAAACAGTATTAAAGAAGAATGCTGCAACATAAACAGATTTTCCAAGGTAATCAAATAGTGATCTCTATACTTATGCAATAATTCTAAAGCAATAGAATAATTATAACAATATTCTTATGTTAATGTATAACAAAATAATCCATAGTCGTAATAACTGTTTTATCAATAAATTCCTCTTTGTTACCGAACATATTAAAATGTAATAAATTACCAAATAGTAGTAATAGTAGTGCTAATTGTAAAACAATCATGTTGTAGCCCTGAAGATGACATAAATATATGTCGAAACGTCGACAAAAGGACTAGTTTTAATCATTGGACCTCAAACCTCAAAAAAAAATTACACCATATAAATATTGGGTCAAGAAAACAAATCATGATATATATATATATAAATAACATGAAGAGATTAAAACAATGTAAACCTCAACAAAAGATCCCACATGATATACACTGGTATATGTGATATATTATATGTACCAATGAAAAGAAATACCGATTTAAAAATATTCTTTAGGGAAAAAGTCTTTAACGAGCCCTTGATATCGTATAGACTCGGGACCGACTGCTTAGGGAAGATATGCTCAGATTTATTCACCTATCATGTAAATAAACCGAGAGCCAGAGTGTGTATAGAACCCTTGATCTACCAAGACTTAAGAGTCTAGTCCAGAGGCGAGCACGTACCCACTGGGCTAACCTGACCTCTTTTGTACAAATTAACATGGAAATAAACTTCGTTACTAATGACATTTCTATGGTAATATAATAATATTCCATTGTGTGGCTGAAAGGCCGAGGCACGTGGTAATAAAGCAAACAAAATTGCATCAAAAATTAACTCAATTCTAAATGTTTTTATCAAACCTTCATAAACTTCTGTGATTATATCCAACACGAATAGTGATACATCCATTTTCGGCTAACATAGAGATTACGAGTAAAAAATAGATCTACCATCAAATTAGTAGCAAATTACAGTTACCAACTGCATTTAAATATTCAAAATAGATACATTTCTGTATAGTTTCACGTACTTTCAAGAACTTAAAAATTGCAGTTGGATTTGATATTCACAAATATTTATAGTCGTTAATACAACATTAAAAGAAAAAGTGTGTTACAAAATATTGCGTCGTATTTTATTAGCAGAATATATTTACAATCCTTACTCGACGTTAATATATCAAGAAAATTTATTTCTCAGTTTTCTGACACAATTTTAAAGGGAGGTTAGTTTTGATTTTGGGAACTTGTTATAATCATGTTACCAAAACTACTTTTAATTATAGGATTACCAGAAGAAAAAAAAAACTATATCTACGTTTATAATAAACCGAAAAACACAATAAAGCAAGTACTTCTATAGCAGACTGATAACCTTTAATGAAACAATTATTACTTTGTATATCGAACACAATATACTACGGTTCACTGACCATGACAACTTTAAATATTAACATAGTAATCTTGACATGTAAACAAAATTCACGTAACGACGAGAGGGAAGGTTATAGAAGTTTGACAAGTATCTAAACTGCAAGAAATTATTAACCAATCATTTAGTAGATATTGAAAGTCATTAAAATTAAACAAAGTAAAACTATTAAGTCACGTAGGGTTTGAAATTAATAAAGGATATTGCTAGTTAAAACTATGAGAAACCATTTCGACGAAATGTTCATGTATTTTTAAATGTTACCTTTTTTTAGGTAGTTATAAGACTTTATAATTACTTAGCATTCATAGATAAATATTTTTAATGCGTTCTTATGTTAACTTTAATGAATTTAGCACCGCATTTAATACAATATTGTAATGGGAAGTACCGACATTACGAAAAAGGTTTAAAGAAAGAAGTTGGCGATAGATACGGCGTTGTTTTTCAATGAATCATATTTAATAAAAGTGTAAGTAACTACTAGTTTTTGCATTAAAAATAATGAATCACCAATTTTCGAAATAAAACAAGACATTATTCTCGACAATTCGATAAACTTTAATTTATTTAAGGTTATGGTTAATAAACAACTAAGTTACATTATATCTAACCCTTCACACAGTTAATATTCAGGTTATAAAGAGATCAAAACAATCTACAAGGTTTACAAAAGGTCATACAATACTGATTGATTTAGTATAGCAGTATTCTATTCATATCATAATTTAAAAGTATTTAGGCTCATGAATAAAACAGAATTAACTTTATGGAAACCATTTAAGTTTGATGAAAATATATTAGTTGATAACTTGATATAAGCAATCCAATAAGCTATTATAAGTTATAAAATCAAACGTAAACATAAATTGATCAAGGAATGGGTTTCTTACCGCAAGCAACTTTGGCATCAGGATCTTGCATCAAATGTGCGTCTAAAACTGCATCACTGATCTGGTCACACATTTTATCTAAAGTCAAAATAATAATTTCAATTTCATTGAAATAACTACAGTTTAAATAGTTGGGATATATCTTGTCAAGAAAATAAGTAAATCAGGGCTAACCAAAACCATTAAGTAATTGCCGCTGGGATGCAATAAAAACAATAACACGAGCACGTGGCATGAATAAACCGGTATCACGGATAATGTATTTAACTAACAAACATCATTAATATCAAAATAATACAAATTAAAGTGTTTGATTAATGAAGAAATAAGTACAACAATTATCATAGTATTAACAAATACGGAGACAAAAGCCATGTGATAATATAATTTAATGGCGGAATTCCAATATTTTATCGTGATAAAAATTTACTTACCAGGATGACCCTCACCAACAGATTCAGATGTGAAAAGAAATGTTTCTCCTTCTGGTAGTTCTGGAGCCATATGACCTTTATAATATCCATTTGTGTATATACTGGAAGTCTCAGGCATTTTTAACTTGTATGATATTAACTTATCGGATGCTAGTAGGGAAAAGAGGGCGCTACGTCGTTCGAGCTTGTATTTATAACCCCTGATCAGGTGAGTAATATCGCTTCCCGCTCTATCTGAAAAATTCAAATTTAAAACCTCTGAACAGCTCACACTTTGGTGCATAACAATGAAAAACTTTTAAAACTTATAAATAAAAATAACTCACTGTACCTATTCTTTTTTAATATTTAATAAATTATTTTAATATTCCTTTTAAATTTTGAAAGAGATATAATTCAAGAAAATATTTATCAAGAATAGATGACTATTCTAAAAGTCATCAAAACTAAACAACAAATAAATGTAATCTTAGTTATGTTAAACAATTGGTAATTACAAAAGTATGTTTTCAGCCTAACAATAAATCAATACCACTGGAAAACCAATTACGAAATTATAATTTAAGGCAGTGCAATCAGTTATTATGTGGTATTTACTCATTGTAAAAAAGTTTATTAAATAGTCTCCACATGTATAGGTTTAAAAATATAAACAACGAGTTTCGAACACGTAATTTTCTTCTTCAGGCATAAAACCAAGCTTCAACGTTTGTGGTAGAACAGAATTGAGTTGTACCAGACTGTGAAGCATGACGAAGAAAACTATATGTTCGAAACACGTTGTTTAGATCATTAAACTTGTATATGTGGAGATAATTTTATGAACTTTTTTTATCCTACAAGTAGCCGTATGTACTTTAAGTTTCGAAATAGTTATATTTACGTACTTCTTAATAGTAACATTTGATATTGCTTCAACGAAACATTTCCAATAAAGGCTGCCAGTTGAAACAGTTGTTTCTAAAATGTTTGTTTTTCGGAAGATATGAAAGGTTTTTGGTTGCCTTTCTGTTATTTTTATAAAACTAGAAAAAAATGCATTATCTTTTTTACTCTACATAGAAGTTATAATATATGATTAAATGTGATATGTATAATAGTTATGAATAGTTATAATAACTTTATTTTATTGTAGAATTATGAATCAATGTAAAATAAGTTAAAATAACTATTTTGTAGTGTAAATGAAAGAAGTATTGTGTACAATTTGACGTTGGTGCATGTAATACAGAGTGGAACATGCTGGAATAAAATATAAAATAAAAAAAAAAGTTATAATAACTTAATAAATGAATTGTGGTGAAATGAAGAAAATAAATGAAAATGTAATTATTCGTATAATTTCTTCTCGAGTTTGCAGAATAACGATCTTGCTACTGTATCTACAGAATATAATAAGTTACCAATCGACATACTAAATGAACACATGTTTCTGCTGTCCTCAGCCATTATCAAAATATGAATGTATTTTGAAGTTTAAAGCTTCAAAATTCAACACATTCCACCTTTCTTATATAAAGCTTTAAACTTCAAAGTGCATTCATATCTTGATAATGGCTGAAGACAGCAGAAATATATGTTCATTTAGCATGTCGCTTGGTAATTTACTATATTCTGTAGATACAGTAGCAAGATTGTTACTCAGGAAACTCGAGAAACTTATGAAAAAGCAAGTTTCATGCTAAATATGGTCTATTTTTTAACAATGTGTGTATACAGGAAGGACTGCAACCAAAATTTACAAATAATTTCTTCTTTATACTTTGAACTAAAAATTACAAACATTTTAAATTGCAAAAAAAATACATATTATATCTCATTATTTGTGCAATCCGTATTACACAGATTGCAGCAAATACATATTATTTGTTTTAGAGATATTATTTTTTATTAGAAATACATATTATTATATTTATTTATGAAATCTATACATTATTATTATAATGAGTTATACTATTATCAATCAAATAGTTTAATAATTAATCTATAGGATCACAAAAAAATTACGTCTCCACACAAATAAAGTTTAATATGAAAACTAACAACACGTTACGAACCCTTAGTGTTCTCCTTTAGGTTTACATCTAAAAGAAATATATGTACATATCCGTAAGCTTTAAAAACATCAGAGTGAATTATTTGAAATTGAATACAGTACATATATGAATTGCACTATTGAGGTTTTTGGCTAGGGAATTGGTATGAGAATTTAATTAATGCTCAACCTTAATAAAACGTGATAACTTACTGAAACATGAACCAAATTATAAGTAACAAAGATTTTTACTTATCTACGTTTTTAAGATGTTGATCTAAGGGTCTAAGCAACACTAATAATTATAATTAAATAATTGTTCATACTAATTATCTAGTTACAAGCCTCATTAGTGCAATTCAACATTCATTTATTGTATTCAATTTTAAATAATTCACTCTGATGTTCTTAAAGCATCATATATACATATATATGTATATCTTTTCGTTGTAAACCTGAAAAAGAACACTAAACCTGAAAACGCGTTGTTAGTATACATATTATACTTTTTTTTGTATGGAAACATAATTTTTTTGAAATTCCCCAATATGAGTAAATACATGACTATAACAGATTGCACATATAATGGATATTTATCGACATTTCAAGGCTATAAATTAATTATTAAACTATTTGATCGAAAATGGTACAACTCATTTTAATAATAAAGTATGGACTTCATAAATAAATATAATAATATGTATTTCTAATAAAAAATAATATGTCTCTAAAACAAATAATATGTATTTGCTCCAATCCGTGTAATATGGATTGCACAAATAATGAGATATAATATGTAATTTTTTTTGCAATTCAATATTTTCTAATTTTTAGTTCAAAGTATAAAGAAGAAATTATTTGTAAATTTTGGTACCAGTCCTTCCTGTAATCACATATTGTTAAAAAATGTTAACACATTCTAATGATTAAGTTAACATCGTTGTCAACAATTTGTTGAATTCAATGTTAATTTGAAGTAATTAACCCAAATTCAAGGAAATTATAATTGTTTTAAATACACTTTATATTTGGAATTATTTCGACATTTATTTTTCATTTTAGCATTGAATATGTCAATAAATATTGGCTAAACGTCCGTGATGAACAGATTTGTGTTTCCTTCTTGAGTAACATCTCCACAGTCCTCTAGAATAATTTATTATTACAGCACAGATATTCTCAAATAGAGTAACTATTTATTATTCTGAGGTAAAATGGATAAACAAACAAAAGTCTCCACACAAATGAAGTTTTATTCAACGCGTTTCGAATACCTTGTGTTCATCATCAGGAAGACACTATAATACAAATTATATCCAATCAGTTACAAAATTAGAGTGAAATTATAAAATTCAATTAAGATAATTCAAGACATAATTGAATTTTATTATTTCACTCTAATTTTGTAACTGATTAGATGTAATTTGTATTATAGTGTCTTCCTGATGATGAACACAAAGTGTTCGAAATGCGTTGAATAAAACTTCATTTGTGTGGAGACTTTTGTTTGTTTATCCATTTTACCTCAGAATGAGTAAATATCACACAATTACGGATTTCACAACTAATGATTTAACTATTTATTATTACAGCACAGATATTCTCATATAGAGTAACTATATTGATATATAATATATATATATATATATATCAATGATTAAACCACAATAAGAATGGGAAAACAAGACTAAGATCTTTCAACCGTAACAAGCGGTCTTCGTCAGAGTCAAAAACCCAACTGTTTTTGACTCCAGTTGGGTTTTTGACTCTGACGAAGACCGCTTGTTACGGTTGAAAGATCTTAGTCTTGTTTTCCCATTCTTATTGTGGTTTAATCATTGATTGTTGATTCACGTGTTTATGTGAAATCTTTATATATATATAAATAAAAGAAAGGTTTTGTCTGTACATAGCTTAGAACTGACTCATTTCAAGTTATATTTACGTTTTATCATTAGAGTAACCGAATCCACCCTTAGAATAATTCCTGTCTGATTATTTGTTTGTCTAACAATTTTGTCACAAGCAAATTCAGCCACTATAAGTCTCACAGCTACCTGAAACTTTGACTGTAGATTTGTTTTTGTCTAATTTAAAAACTAAGATTTAAATAGATTGGAAATTCAATGTAGAAGCGAAGTAATTTACTTTTAAGCTATGTTTGGCTAGCTATACAGGTATATCAACTAACAAAACCTACTTGCTACAGTATGAGACACCTAAAAATGCCTGTATATTTTTAAAATAAATATATTTTTGTTTTTTTTTCTCTGATATACAAAACTTAAAGATAACTTGAAATGTATAACAATATACAGACAAAGCCTGTATAAATACACAGGTATTTTTTAGCTGGCTGATATTGTAGCAAGTAGGTATTGTTAATTGATTTTAATTTTATTTGTATTTATCAAAGTTTGCTAGCTTTAAAAAAATGAGTCCTTCCTACGAGCGTACCTAAACAAGAAGTATGCCTAGAAGAAAATTAATCTGAGTTCAGTATCTAAATCTTCAAAACATGAAAAAAAATTCTAGATCTAATGACATTTATGCATTGTACTAATAATGATATTTTTTTACTATTCTATTTCTATGATTTCTAATAATATTTTGGAATACCAACAAGTATAATCTCTGAATTTTTGTAAAATATCCGTCAAAGACGAGCATATCATCCACTATATTAAGAATAAATTTTGTTTTTTAGGAAGAAAATTAAAATACAAAAAAAATATTTTAACATATAAATAATATAAATTCCTTCGAATTTCTTTTGTTACTTCCAAAGATTAAACTCGGTCAATTCTACTCTGGTATGAAATAAATATATTTACATTTGGTTTTTTTGGGAGTAAAAAATTTCTTGAAAGAACTTTAAAGAAATCTTTCAAATTCTTTAAGTTTATGTTTCGTTACATTCATTCACAAAAATTATCATTTTTTTTTAATATCTTTTATATATTATTATCAACAATAAGAAATATCTTAATGAAATTAATATTAGGAAAAACTATATTTTAAAGAAAATTTTAAATTATATTTGAGTTGAAAATTTGACTGTTTTCCCTTTATTTAATTTCAAAATTTTTACATATTTCTTGCAAAATTTATTTATGCATTTATGTAATCTTGCAATATATATTTACATTTGTATTGCAGATGTAATACAAACATCTGATGATGAACACTAAGTGTTTGAAACGTGTTATGTCATTAAATCATTCTTGTTTGTGGATGACTTAAATGTTTTTTTGTTCCTTTTTGAAATCATTTTAAAGAAAGTTTATTTTTATAGGCATTGTTACTAATTCCAGAAGTGGAACTCATCAAACTCATAATGTATCTAATCTAATGTTACCCAAGAGTGAATTCATCAAACTCACAATGTATCTAATCTACTGTAACCTATGAGTGAATTCATCAAACTCACAATGTATTTAATCTAATGTTACCCAAGAGTGAATTAATTTAATTTTTAATTAATTTATCATTCTAAAAAATTTAAAAAAAAAATCTAAAAAAAAAAAATTTTAATTAATTTATCATTCTAAAAAATTTAAAAAAAATAAAACCTATTTAAATATATAATTAATAAAAAGAGAATATTTTATTTAATTTAAAAAAGAAATGAATATCAAAAATCATTGTTTGTAATTTCATCTGAATAAAGTACATTCATAAATTATAGTACATAAACTAGAAGTACATAAATTATAGTTTATCAGTCTAAATTATTTAAGCTAATGTTTTGGATTATTTAGTTCGTTATTTTTATAGAAAGGCATGATAAAAATTGTTAACTACTTTTGATAGCTATTATTATGATAGTTAACAAATTATTATAGCTACAACTGTAATTTATTATAACATTTCAGTGTTATACTACTAAAACAATGTAAATATTTTATACAAATAATAAATAAATAATAATAATGAAAGTAATATCGATTTAACAGCCTACAATAGAATAACTTATAAGAATGTGTAACCATTTCAATAGAATTAAGTTGAGGAAGTCCTCACACTATTATAGAGGGTATTAAAACAAAGTTGATAAGATAGTCATTATCAAAAGTTTTAATTGTCAAAGAACGTTTTTAGTTTTAATTAAAACGCAATTCTAGAGCACCAATACATTTTAAACTATTATTTTATTTTTTTTTTGTTTCCATTATAATTATAACGATAGTAAAGTATCATTTTTTTTTTTAAAAAAAAATAATAGAACTAAAGATAATTCGATTCGGTAAGATTTCTAGGTTCAGGTTGTAGCCCAAGATTTGATTTTTATTAAAACTTTTTTTTGTAAAAAGAAGTGAATATTTAAAAAAAATACAAAATGTTTATAAAAATAAAATTTTTTATTGTTTCTTTTTTTCAAAATTTTTAATACTGTCTATGAAAATAGTTTTTTTTTGTTAAATAAAAACCCAAATTAATATATAATATTAAACGTAGGTTGAAGGTAGTAGGCTGCCCAATACCAATTTAGAATAATATTCACTTTTGTTATAAGGGTTTAAGAATTTATTCAGAGAATGAAACTCCTTCTTTATCAACGTTTCGACGTATATTTACATCGTCATGAAAACCACAAATGTGTATATAAATAGCGTATATTTGTGTAAAACTGTTGTTCTGTGCCCCCCACCCCCCGTCCTAAGCCAACCAGTTTAAGAAATTGAAGGGCAAATGAACGTTCATACAAAGGAGAAAGTCCAGGTTATATTTTTATACTTAATCACAAACAACCTTTGTAAATAAAGTACTAATCATTTGAAGCCTTCTGATAGCATATTAGTGGGGCTTTTTATACAACATACAATAACAGCCTAGAACAGCGTTTTCCAAACTAGGAGGCGCGGACTAGTCTAAAGGGAGCCGCAAAAATTAGTCACACTGAACAATTTTCCAAATTACTGCTAAAGTTTTCTATGTAAAAAATGATTTTCTGCCTTGGCTGCAAATGAAATCATAAATATCGAGCTTGTTTAGTTGTAGAAAAAGAGCTACGAATACCTACATTGTCACAAACACCAAGATTTGATAAACTTTGTGCTAATAGACAAGCACATCTATCTCATTAAAAACAATATTAAAATATTGTTTTCCATTAGTTTGTATGAATAAATTTTATAAGAGTAAAAATGTTTGTGTTTTTATTTTATGAAATCTTCAGGAGGGGGGAGGGGAGGGCGCCAAATGATTAAATATTTTTAAGGGAGGCGTAGTAACATCAAGTTTGGAAACCACTGTGGCCTAGAACATGTCACAAAAAATAAATTTTTTTAACAATTTTATAAAACATTCATATTCTTAAAGCCATTAATAAATAATTATATTTTATGAATTATATTCACTTTTTTTTGTGAATTCCTATTTTTTTATTTTTTAATTTTGCTGTGAGTCAGAGGTATTTGTCACAACTCCCCATACTAACTAAAATACTAAAGCCGACTAAATAAATAAAAATAAATAAATATATAAAAATAAAAAAAGAGAAAGCACTTTCTAACTTTCCCCAGACATTTCGCTGAAACAGAGCTTTTTGCAATAATAATGAGTATAATAATTCAAATAGAAATTTCCTTATACAAACACATGAAGGCTTTGTTAATCTAGTAAAATATTTATTTTCTAGGAAGAAATATGTAATTATATGATTATTAAAATGGGGAATAAAAAAAATCAAAGTAAAATACAAAAATATATACCAGTACCAAAAATAAGAAAATCAATTTAATGGATTGTAACAGACCATTTAGGTATCTATTACTCTCTGAAAGGTAAGAAATCAGTCCATTTAGGTACCTAAAAGATCAGGAAACAGATCATTTAGGTATCTGTTATTCTCTAAAAGGTAAGGAATCAGTCCATTTAGATACCTAAAAGATCAGGAATCAGACCATTGAGGTATCTATTACTCTCTAAAAGGTAAGGACTCAGTCAATTTAGGTATCTGTTACTCTCTAAAAGATATAAGGAATCAGTCCATTTAAGTACCTAAAAGATCAGGAATCAGACCATTTAGGTATCTGTTACTCTCTAAAAGGTATAAGGAATCAGTCTATTTAGGTGCCTAAAAGATCAGGAATCAGACCATTTAGGTATCTGTTACTCTCTAAAAGGTATAAGGAATCAGTCTATTTAGGTACCGAAAAGATCAGGAATCAGACCATTTAGGTATATGTTACTCTCTAAAAGGTAAGGAATCAGTCCATTTAGATACCTAAAAGATCAGGAATCAGACCATTAAGGTATCTGTTACTCTCTAAAAGGTAAGGACTCAGTCCATTTAGGTATCTGTTACTCTCTAAAAGATATAAGGAATCAGTCCATTTAAGTTCCTAAAAGATCAGGAATCAGACCATTTAGGTATCTGTTACTCTCTAAAAGGTATAAGGAATCAGTCCATTTAGGTACCTAAAAGATCAGGAATCAGACCATTTAGGTATCTGTTACTCTCTAAAAGGTATAAGAAATATATTCAAAGATATCAATCTAAATTGTGACAATCTAAATAATTTTGTCATATTTGGATAGCTTCTGTGACATTTTTTTTTCTAGAAATAAATATAATTTATTTTTTTAAATTTAATTGATAAATTTACAATTATTTAATTGTAAATGATAAATTTAATTAAAATAATTATTGTGAAAAATTTATTTCTTTTTTATTTATTAATTATATTATTTATATGGTTATTTAAGTTAATTTACTTCTATAACCATAAGTTATATAAGTAGAGTTAACATAAGTTATATAAGTAAACTTATGGTTACTAACTATATATTATGGTGGGTAGTCATAAAAACAAATGTTATGGTTTTTAAAAGAATTTCTTTAATTAAAGCTATAAATGAATGTCTTTATGTGACATCTTATGATGTTTTTTTGTGATATAAAAAAATTGATATATTTGGTGATATTAAATTTCATATCTTTTGTGATATCTTATGTTATATCTTTTTTTCTTTGCCTCTGATAACATGTATAATTAGAAATAGTTTCCTTAGCTAAAATCAATTTTTTTTTTCTTTTTAGAAAAAAACACGTCAAGTATTTCACTTGATATCAGGTAATTATAACAAAGTAAAAAATATAAATGTAATTTTCTTTAAAATATTTACAGATCATTAAAGTTATGTTTTCTGGAGAGATTCTCTTCAAACAGAATATGGTATAATACTTATAAATATTTCATTCTAATAAATATTTAAACATTCATATTGAGTCAATACATTTCTAAAATAAGACTCATTACTTATACAGGATTGCTCAATGCCACTTTCTTTTCTTTCCTTTTCAAAAGAATAATACCGTATGTATGTATAATTCTTTGTTTACACAGCTTTGTTAGCTGCATGGTATTAGAAAGTCAGAATTTACTTGCTGATTAAACACAAGCTGTAATCTAATAAAAGAATACCTATGTCCATGAATTCTTATAGTGTGTATTTTTTTCTATTCCAATTAGTTGTCGGCTTCAAGAGACTTCAGTCATGCAATTTGTTGCTTCCAAATAACTAGTTGACCAAATAACATGGTCTACTGGTCATCATGGTCTGATCTATGTCAGGTACAACTGGTCTGAATCACCAGACAAGTACATGGCCTGAATCAATATCAGCATCACCACACAAATACATGGTCTGAATCCATGTCAGCATCAGCACACAAGTACATGGTCTGGATCAATGTCAGCATCACCACACAAATACATGGTCTGAATCCATGTCAGCATCACCACACAAGTACATGGTCTGGATAAATGTCAGCATCACCACACAAATACATGGCCTGAATCAATATCAGCATCACCACACAAATACATGGTCTGAATCCATGTCAGAATCACCACACAAGTACATGGTCTGGATAAATGTCAGCATCACCACACAAATACATGGCCTGAATCAATATCAGCATCACCACACAAATACAAGGTCTGAATCCATGTCAGCATCAGCACACAAGTACATGGTCTGGATCAATGTCAGCATCACCACACAAATACATGGTCTGAATCCATGTCAGCATCACCACACAAGTACATGGTCTGGATAAATGTCAGCATCACCACACAAATACATGGCCTGAATCAATATCAGCATCACCACACAAATACATGGTCTGAATCAATGCCAGCATCACCACACAAGTACATGGTCTGGATCAATGTCAGCATCACCACACAAGTACATGGCCTGAATCAATATCAGCATCACCACACAAATACATGGTCTGAATCCATGTCAGCATCAGCACACAAGTACATGGTCTGGATCAATGTCAGCATCAGCACACAAGTACATGGCCTGAATCAATATCAGCATCACCACACAAATACATGGTCTGAATCAATGTCACCACCAAAGTACATTATTCAAATTGAATGTTCCTTATATTTTGCCAGGAGTTTCTTAACTCATTTATGATTTTAATATACTACATTTTCTTATATTACGACAATAAGTATAACAAATAAACAAAAAAAAAATCTGGAGTGGGTTACATTCATTTTACAATCAGTAAATTAATTATCAAATCATTCATATTTATTGGCAAAAATGGATAATTGCTCCATGGAAATTACCATATTGCAAATAATAATGAGAAAGTCACCAATAGACATATATCACTTTATAAAGTGTTTGCAATGAATGAACTCATTCCTCCTAATTAAGAAACTCTCTTAATTGAAAAAATATAAACTTTCAGAGACTAATTATGATTGCTTTAATTTGTATTTCTAAAATTAAGGGGCTAATTTCTATAATTATAGTGACATCTGCCTAATTACAATGAATTTAATATTATTTAATAATTTATAGTACAAATTAATTTATATAATCATTATGAGAACTGCCTAATTATAATGAATTTTCTTTTTATTTATTAATTAGTACAAAACTAATTATTACAATAAATATGACACCTGCGTAATTATGATAGTTTAATAATTATAACGTGATGATAATATATTAATTATAATAGTTTACAAGTCATAATTAAGATGACTTGGATGTTTAATCAATTAATAAAAACTAATTTCCTAGTAATTGCGTCATCGGTCTAATTGTGTATGATTTTTTTAATAAGCATGACAGTCAAATGCATATAATATTATCTTAATAAGCATAATTTATATCAATTTAATATTAATGATGTTAATTGCTAAATTATAAGGATTATTGTGACATTTTTAACAGAACATTTTTCCAGAGTACCAGATAATTCAATAAATTACTTCAAATAAATTATTCTAGTGACACAGGAGGGGTTTTTTTTATCAAGCAGTGTTCCTTTTAAAAGATATTCAAATTAATCAACACTTGATATTTTACTCTAATGAGTTATCCCACGTATGGTTTCATTTAAGGAGGATTATGTTCGTTAAATCTCTTATTCCCTCCATTTCATTATACTTAAAATAGGAATTTATTATCATTTCAAAAAATATTAAATTTATTTTTCAACGGAATATTTTAATTTAGTTTATAATATTGGACATTATTAATAATATTTAAATTATGTAATTAAATATTGTTGTTAATTGTTTATTTAGTTATTTATCATGACATAACACGACTTCTTTGTAATATATATATATATTTTTTTTTTCGATGAAAATACGATCCGAAATGGACAAATACAGTTCAATATACATAAAGAAACATAGAGAAATTTAAACACAAACTTACAGTCTCTAATTTTCGGTTGAACCGTCTTCAGGAGAGATAAAGAAGGGAAACCAAGCGCACTGGTACAGAGACGGTTGGAGACCAACATTGTTGCCACATACGCGCCCGGTCACAGAGACAAGAATCAATTTAAATTAAAATAGGAATATGAAAAATAATATTAAACACAAAAACAAATAAAATAAAATAATAATTTTATAATTCTTCTTTCCTTCATCCAAACGTTGGAGGATGTTAATTAAGTGGGAATTGACATGTTTCGACTGGCTTCCAGTCATCTTCAGGGTAATTAAGATATATTTATACACTTTTTGTTTGGAAATACTATCCGAAACGGACAAATATGGTTCAGTGTAGAAAAAGAAACATAAAGAAATCAAAAGCACACACTTACAGTCTCTAATTTTCGGTTTAAACCGTCTTTAGGAGAGATAGGAAAGGGAAACCAAGTGCACTGGTTCAGAGACAATCTCCAACCCTCTCTTATCTCTCTTGAAGACGATTCAAACCGAAAATTAGAGACTGTAAGTGTGTGCTTTTGATTTCTTTATGTTTCTTTTTCTACATTGAACTATATTTGTCCGTTTCAGATAGTATTTCCAAACAAAAAGTGTATAAATATATCTTAATTACCCTGAAGATGACTGGAAGCCAGTCGAAACATGTCAATTCCCACTTAATTAACATTCTCCAACGTTTGGGTGAAGGAAAGAAGAAGGTATTCAGAAACCTTGAAAAACTGGTGAAGAAAATGACATCAGTGAAATACGGTCAGTTGTTCAATGAAATATGCTTGAATGAAGGACTGCTCCCAAATTTTACAAATATATATATATATATATATATAGGTATACTTTGGGAACAGACCTTCTTTTAAACATACCTCATTAAATATCTTGCCAACATTAAGTTTAGTATGTTTCCTACATACCTTTTCAAGATTTCGAATGCTACTTTTCCATCTTTGTGGTATCATATAAATTAACTCACCGATTTTTTTATGTTTAAATGTATTTTCCATATTACACAGATCCAACGTTTCGGTCTACGTTGACCATTCTTAAAAAACCTTGTATAAAGAATCCTTGAGAATGGTCAACGTAGACCGAAACGTCGGACCTGTGTAATATGGAAAATACATTTAAACATAAAAAAATCGGTGAGTTAATTTATATGATACCACAAAGATGGAAAAGTAGCATTAGAAATCTTGAAAAGGTATGTAGGAAACATACTAAACTTAATGTTGGCAAGATATTTAATGAGTTATATATATATATATATATATATATATATATAAAGTTGAGTTTTTCAGTTGGGTTTTTGACTCTGACGAAGACCGCTCATTACGCTTGAAAGATCTTAGTCTTGTTTTCCTACTTCTTATTGTGGTTTGATCATTGATATATATGATATTGATATATATATATATATATATATATATATATATATATATATATATATATATATGTATTCTCGAATTGTCCTTGACCTGTTCAATCAATACAATATTAATTAGTTTTTTTTTTAAATGAAATACTCCTGTGAATTCAAATACTCTTTCCTTTCCAACGTTTCGATGTATTTATACCAGTGTCTTATCAGAGGAGTAACTTAAAACAGGAGAGCAGCAGCATTTTAAGGGAGTTAAAATAGAAAATAGAAAAAAATTACAATCATAAAAAGTTAAAAAAAAATCAGAAATTTTATACGAAAATCATTTTTAAAAGGTCGTCATTGTTTTTGTGTTTTATTTGTATAATACTGTTTTTTAAACGGATTTTTCAAATTAAAAATAAATTTATTTAAAATTTTGAAAAGGGGGGTTGAAAGTTTATTATATTTGTTTAGTTAACCATTTAATTTAACAATTTTTTTTAATCATTTGATAAAATTAACAATTATACTTTTTTGTTTTGAAAAATCTATGATTGTGTTTGCTAATCACAGTGTATATATATATATACTTTTTTTCGTTAGAAATACGATCCAAAACGGACAAATATAGTTCAATATAAACAAAGAAACATAGAGAAATCAAAAGAACACACTTACAGTCTCTAATTTGTCACTAATTTGTCACATTTGTCTGTAAGAACACACTTACAGTCTCCGACCGTCTCTGAACCAGTGCGCTTGGTTTCCCTCTCTTATCTCTCCTGAAGACGGTTCAAACCGAAAATTAGAGACTGTGTGTTCTTTTGATTTCTCTATGTTTCTTTGTTTATATTGAACTATGTAACTTTCTTGAGGTTTGAGGTCCAATGATTAAAACTAGTATATATATATATATATATATATATATAATATATATATATATATATATATATATATGTATACGATTAGTGTAATAAGGTGAAAGTCTAGGACTAATAACAGCAGTCGAAAATTAGATCCTTGATTGTAATTCCATGAAAATAAATATTTTGAGGACTTTTTGGAATTTTGAAAGTTAACGGATTAACGGGAGAGGGAGAAAAACGGACAAAACTGGTTGCTATGTCACTAATACATACATCATCCTTAGGGCTATATAAGGCTGCAATATTTGCAAAATCTATATACAATTTCAGTGTGGACTACAATGGTAACACTAAATCTTAATATACGTTATATTAATATCAAAAATAAGTATTATGGCGTTAGTTTTTTTTATTATCTATGAATTAACTGATAACATTGCCTTGGAATGTATAGTGATTCCAAGCATAAATAATAGCTATAAATTCCAAGGTAATGCTATCAGTTTTTTCATAGATAGTAAAAAAAAACAACTTTTATTTGCATTCCTCGGAGGAGGCAGGTTATTCAGTGGTTATTCCTCAGGTTAGGCCAGAGGTTATTCCTCAGGTTAGATCAGTGGTTATTCCTCAGGTTAGGCCAGTGTTTATTCCTCAGGTTAGATCAGTGGTTATTCCTCAGGTTAGGCCAGTGGTTATTCCTCAGGTTACGTCAGTGGTTATTCCTCAGGTTAGGCCAGTGGTTATTCCTCAGGTTAGATCAGTGGTTATTCCTCACGTTAGGCCAGTGGTTATTCCTCAGATTAGGTCAGTGGTTATTCCTCAGGTTAGGCCAGTGGTTATTCCTCAGGTTTGCTCAGTGGTTAAGGTACTTGCCTATGAACTGGTGAATACCCACTGTGGACCTCGATTTATTTACGTGGAAGGTGAATAAATCTGAGCGCATCGTCCCTCAGAGAGGACATTAAACCGTCGCCCCCAAACCTGTACGATGACAGGTACTCGTTAAAGATCAACTACTCCTAAATATTCTAGAGTTAGGGAAAATTTAGAATCAACCTGGTAATATTGCTCGCCCTTTAGTATAATGGGTGCCAAATAATAAATGAGCCACACTTTCTGCCCACAGATTAGCAATAAAAGATAAAATCCTATAAGTGTGAACATTGGTTACCCCTAGTGGGGCCATGCAGTCTTACCACATGCTGCATTGGCTTTATATCCACAGGTTCTTTGAACCAGGGGCTACAAAGGCCACTGACCTTGCCTATAGCTGAGCAGGTTCAGTAGGACCATTGCTCCGGAGTTTGATCCGAAACTCTTAAACTAAATTGGTAGTAAGGGCGGTGAAGGCCCATGGAGGGATTCTCGCTCCATCTCGCCAACTGAGGTTGGACTCCTAGTGGCTGTTGGTTCTCATCCAAGTTGGGTAGACCCTTGTGGTCGTTGTGTGTGAAGCAGTAACTTCTCGGGTGGATGCCTGCTTAGCATACCGGGGAGCTAGAGACCCTAAACCCCTACCAGTGGGAATGGGCTATGAACTCACCTGAATGAAATGGACAACTTGTTCTTGTTTTATAGACGCTTTGGCTTTTGGCAAGATGTCAGAGTAGGGACGATTAGATACCACTCCCTTCGAGCACTTTATATTCCAGAACAGAGAGAACTTAAAGTCCCTCTAGCACTTATAAACACGGACCAGGTGGTGTTTAACCAAGAGATTTGCAATCTCTCTAGGAGTCATTCACTAAAGTACCAAAGAGTCTTCATAATGACGCTCTGATTGGGTCCGATGAGCTACCAGTAGCAAGCCCTGGTCCCGGGGTAACGGTCATTGCCCTCTTCGGAAAGAAACGACTGAATTCCTCTGATACTGTGATAGTCGTTAAACTGTAAGCCAGCCTGCCCTGTTAAGTGTAAACATTGGAAACCAATGTAAAATATAGAATCAAGCCAGTGATCTGACAGACCCCATTATTAAAATGGGTGCCAAATAATAAATGAGCCATACATTCCATCTACTAGAACAGCAATAAAGGTAAAAAGCTCAAGTCAATGTGGGCATTGTCAAAAAAAACCATTTGAATTCCTCGGAAAATATTACAATATAATAACAACACTTGTAATGTTTATAAAGACACCGTAGAAGACAACCAAACACAGATTGGCTTTTACATAAATAAACCCGATTATTATTAAAAAAGCAGACGGTGAACAGCTTCAATGTTATCAATAATTCAATGCAATCAATAATGCGCTGAATCACTTTTGTTTATCCATTCCGGCTCAATTACCGACTCCAATTAACCTCATGTCATTTAATTTGCTTATTTCATACCTTTCAAAGGACGTCCTCGTGTTCATTTCTATATTTTATATATATATATATATATATATATATATATATATATTATATATATATACCATGATAAACGAAAAACGGTCCGGCAGGACAAATAACAATTAAAATAAGCAGAAACACAACAAAGACTCACTTTTCAATATTTCGACCGCCATTACGGTCGAAATATTGAAAAGTGAGTCTTTGTTGTGTTTCTGTTTATGTGTCACTGCTTATTTTAATTATATATATATATATATATACAACATTTCACATAATAACTTAAATAATATTTTTGACTTTGACGAAGACCGCTTGTTACGGTTAAAAGATCTTAGTCTTTTTTTTCCTCATTTCATATTGTGGTTTGATCATATATATATATATATATATATATATACTTTTTCGTTAGAAATACGATCCAAAACGGACAAATATAGTTCAATATAGACAAAGAAACATAGAGAAATCAAAAGAACACACTTAAAGTCTCTAATTTTCGGTTTTAACCGTCTTCAGGAGAGATAAGAGAGGGAAACCAAGCTCCAACCGTCTCTGAACCAGTGCGCTTTGTTTCCCTCTCTTATCTCTCCTGAAGACGATTCAAACCAAAAATTAGAGACTGTAAGTGTGTTCTTTTGATTTCTCTATGTTTCTTTGTCTATATTGAACTATATATATATGGATAAAAAACTACAATTAACAAATATATATTAATTAAAATGCTGTAAGGCCTTTCGTTACAACATCATCAAGGAGTAAATGAAACAAACGAAAAATATAATAACAAGTTAATCTGGTTGATTGAAGTCTTCAGGATTGCTGGCATCCCTGTCTGAAATTTAATGTTCCTAAAATTAAAGGAGTCTTGATCTGCTTACTTATTTCTTTTATTCATATATCATCTAGTTCGTAAAGTCCCGGACTATTGTTCATTAAATTTCCATTCAAGTCTTTATGAGTGCACATTCAATAATATTTCTCTTCCTTTCTGAAGAGGTACAAAAATTAATTCCTTTTAATTAAAAAGGAGTACTGGCTACCCCAGTACTGTGTAAGTTAGACATAAGACTCTTAATAACGAATGAATATCTATGAATATGAATAATAATGAATATAATGAATATCTATTCATTCAGTGTCTGGTTGAGGGTTTAATAGTTTTCAACAGAGTTTCAGGTATACTCGTACGTGGGTTATAAGATTAGGACAAGGTAGATGGCCTCTTCATCTACCTTCCCTTATCTGGGTGGTTACCTACCTGTAAACCAGGCGTGGGCAACCTTTTGTCAACTGGGGGCCACATTACATAATTTCCAAGTAACTGCGGGCCACATGATAATTTCTGTAGTGTTTGGACACATACAGCTTATATATATATATATATATATATATATATATATATATATGGGGAACAGTCCTTCATTTATACATGTGAGATTAAATTTTCTGCCCACTTTTGTCTTAATTAGTTTTTTGGATTTCCTTTCCAAATCTCGAAGTCGAAAATTTCCTGTCTGTGTATAACAGGAATTGCAACCTGCCAGTTTAATTGTTTACATTTATATTTTGTTAGTCGAGCGTTAAAATTTAGTTTTTGTTAAAAATGTTAAATAGTTTAAAATAGTATGTGTTCTAAAATCACCCAGTAGATGGTCGAAGAAGACCGAAACGTCGGTAAAAATAAAAAAATGGACAACAAAACATATGGTGAGTTATTACACCTAGTTCCCAAAGAAATGAAAGTAAGACTTCGAGATTTGGAAAAGAAATCCAAAAAACTAATTAAGACAAAAGTGGGCAGAAAATTTAATCTCACATATATATATATATATATATATATATATATATATATATATATATATATATATATATACCAATGATATATTTATAACAATACCAATTTACACCAATATATATATATATATATATATATATATATATATGATCAAACCACAATAAGAAATGGGAAAACAAGACTAAGACTCCAGTTGGGTTTTTGACTCTGACGAAGACCGCTTGTTACGGTTGAAAGATCTTAGTCTTGTTTTCCCATTTCTTATTGTGGTTTGATCATTGATTGTTGTTTCACGTGTTTATGTGAAATCTTATATATATATAATATATATATATATATATATATATATATATATACTAAATATAAGAAACAGTCCACAAGGACTATAAAACTTTAAATTACACAAAGCACGACACAGAAAGAAGAATAAAAAGAACACTTATAGAATTCAATATTTCGAACTGTTGTTCGTCATCAAGAGTAGACTCTAGAAGAGAGGACGAAGTGAGAGAGATCTCCCCACGTCGAAGAATGGAGCGCGATATATATATATATATTGATAAAAGGATCGACCGTGGAATAGAAACAAAACTAAAGTTTATCGGGACTAGGTCAGTTCTTCAGATTGAAATTAAACTCTCATTGCCAACGTTTCGGTTTTTATTTAAAACCTTTTTCATAGGCAGAAGTATTCATTTTGAAACAGAAAAACTAAGTATTACATAACAAATTATTTTACAAAGAAAAATAGTATGTGGATTTTAACAACAACTTTAGTCTGAATGATCACGTGACACACTATTAAATGTGTGAATTTATACTTCTGTATATGAAAAAGGTTTTCAACAAAAGAAGAAACGTTGGCAATGAGAGTTTAATTTGAACCTGAAGAACTGACCGAGTCCCGATAAACTTTAGTTTTATATATATATATATATATATATATGATCAAACCACAATAAGAAAATGGGAAAACAAGACTAGCAAAGGAACTTAGACAAGTGTAGCTTAGTCTTGTTTTCCCATTTTCTTATTGTCGTTTGATCATTGATTGTTATTTCACGTGGGCCGAACAAAAGTTCGTGTTGGGCCGAGCAAAAGTACGTATTGGGCCGCACAAAAGTACGTGTTGGGCCGCACACAAGTACGTATTGGGCCGAACAAAAGTTCGTGTTGGGCCGAACAAAAGTACGGTATTGGGCCGCACAGAAGTACGTATTGGGCAGCATAAAAGTACGTATTGGGCCGAACAAAAGTACTCATTTGGCCGAACAAAAGTACGTATTGGGCTAAACAAAAGTACGTGTTGGGCCGAACAAAAGTACGTATTGGGCCGCACAAAAGTACTCATTTGGCCGAACAAAAGTACTCATTTGGCCGAACAAAAGTACGTATTGGGCCGAACAAAAGTACGTATTGGGCTAAACAAAAGTACGTGTTGGGCCGAACAAAAGTACGTATTGGGCCGCACAAAAGTACTCATTTGGCCGAACAAAAGTACTCATTTGGCCGAACAAAAGTACGTATTGGGCCGAACAAAAGTACGTATTGGGCCGAACAAAAGTACGTGTTGGGCCGCACAAAAGTACGTATTGGGCCACACAAAAGTACGTGTTGGGCCGTAGTTTGCCCATGGCTGCTGTAAACAATTATAAGACCCTATTTACCGGCACTTTGAATATATCTTTCTCATTTCATTCCTGTATTATTCTTATTATATTCTCAAAGTTATAAATAAACAGGAGCATAGCAACTATTTTTGCTACCCGAGGCGGTTGTAAAATTACCCCCACCTCTCACCATACCATACCATACCATACCATTGTAACCTTCAAAATTCCAGAAAGTCCTTAATTATATTTATTTTCAAGAAATTACAATCAATGATCTAATTTTAGTCTGCTATTATTAGTCACAGACTTTCATCTTATTACAGTACTCTTATACATATACAATCGTCATCAAATAAAACCAAAAATTTTTCAAAAATAAAAATTATATAGTTAAAATCATAAAGAAATTGTTAAATTAAATTAACTGGTTTTGCAAACAAATATAAACTTTCAACCCCTTTAAAAAAACTAATTTTGAAATTTTAAGATAAATTTATTTTTAATTTACAAATATTACAGTTGAAAGACACGTTTTAAAACAGTATTTCATATCTAAAAGATAAAAACTATTACGACCTTAGAAACTCATTTTGGGGTCAATTTCAGATTTTATGTTTTATTTTTATCTTTTTTCTGTTCACTATTTTTATACTCTCTCCTCTCATCGTTGATAATCCCTTAATCTTCAAAATTCGTAAGTATTTCCATTGATAACTCGATTTAGAAATTTTGACTTGAATGTAATTCTTTTATTTTGTCTATAATTCATTTAGAGTGTAAAAAAAAGTAAAATTTTATATATATTTTATGTATATACTAGCAAACGTACCCGGTCTTTGACGGAATCAAAAATCCTATTATACTTGGTATTCCAAAATACCATTAGAAATTATAGAATAGTACAAAATACCATTATTAGTATAGTGTTAAGCAAATGCCTCTGTATACAATATATTAGCTGTCTGTCCTTCAGGTTCATGGAAGAACAAAGAGTTGGAACCTCTGATTCTTGAGCAAGTAAACTACAGTTGACCAAGTGAGAAAAACTTGGTCTCGCTAACTTGAATTCCTGCGTTAGATAAAGTTTCCCTTTGTGACTTAGTTAACGTCAATGCGAAATAGACTCTAAAAGGTCTTTGCAATTGCTTCAACGGAAACAAATAGTGACTCGGAATCAATGGTATGCGTGGTATATACACAGACTCCCCAATACCACATCCAGTCATTATGTCCGCCTCTATGGCATATCTGTGCAGAGCACGAACTCAGAGTCGTGTGAGTTTTGCATTTTTTGGGGCACTCATGTTTCATAACATGAAATTTGTTACTGCTACTAAATTACAGCATGATTGGTGCTCCTATCTTTATGTTTTTACTCATGAGCAGGCAGTCCAGGAGAAAGAAATTCAGTTAGATAATGAACTGCTTCTTCATCACTAATCCAATCTCTTTACTGACTTGTAAGTTCTTTCCTCGGTATGATATAGCGTAAGAACTTGTTTGTTGATTTTTGCTGCCTGTTCATATTAAGGGTTCTGAATTGCTCGTTCACAAAACTATTTATTCTCAATAGATAGTACATCCTCAACTCTGGGAAACACCTTTTCAAAGATGTCAAATACGCAATATGTTCATACGTTCAAATGAAATTAAAATCAAGGAACAATACCTACTTGCCACACCTGTGTATTTTGAAAATAAACATGTCTGTGAAGTTAGCAAAATACAGCTTAAAGGTCCATAACTTCACTTCTACGTTGAATTTCTAATGAATTCAGAGCCTATATTTTAAGTTAGACCTACACAAATCTACTTAAAAGTTTCAAGTTTTTATGTCTTACGGTGGCTGAGTTTACTTGTGACAAAATTTTGTGGACAAACCGACAGAAATTTTTCTAATATTGGATTCGGTTTCTCCAATGTATGAAACGTAAAGAAAACTTGAAATGAGTCAGTTCTAAGCAATGTACAGACAAAATCATTCTTTTATTTACCTATATAGATATGGCAAAGTTATACATCATATATAATATTCCACTGAGATAAATATTTAAATTGTGTGTACTGGAAGTGTGTTAAGATTATTTACAGGTAGGTTTACCCGGATTAGCCAGGTAGAACAAGACACAATCCACCCAGTCTTACCTCATAAACTATGAATACCTGATACATGGAAACCTCAACCATCACCCCACCATGCTTTACAAATAAATTACGGAGAATTTCCAACAAACATTTTAGTCAACAGATATAATATGTTTAATAAACCGGTTCTCATCCGATCACTGAAGATAAACAACATCAGGTATAGACAGAGCTTGGATGGGTGACCATCTGGGAACACCAAGTGCCGTTCGTATATTATTTTTAAGGTCCTTTTTGCGGAGAGAATAGCGCGTGGGATTCTTAATGGAAAGGTTGTAGGTTCGACTACCAAGAAGGTCTTAAAAGAAATGGTAAAAGACTAAGATTGCCTCTACAGTATTTTGACATGTGCTTTGTTGTGCATGACTAGCTGACAGTTTACCTTCACATTTTAGGTCAAATACCAGGGGCCAGGCTAGCTCAGTGGTTACGTGCTCGCCTCTGAACTGATAGGACCGGGGTTCAATCCTCACCTGGCCCTCGATTTATTTACGCGGGAGGTGAATAAATCTGAGAGCGTCGTCCCTCAGAGAAGGACGTTAAACTGTCGGTCCCGAGCCTGTACGATGTCAGGTACTCGTTAAAGATCCCTACTCTAAATACATTTGAGTTAGGCAAAATTTAGGACTCCCACTGTAGAATCAATCTTCATTGTGTGGTATCACAAAGGGCCAATGCTTGGCCTACGTGTGTTCCCTTGTGGGACTGCCACTGCAACCTAACCTTGGTCAAATACCACATGGAGACATTCTAAGCAATGTACAGACAAAATCACTCTTTTATTTATATAGATTTCTTGTGAATCAAGAAACCGAATAATGTTTATATCTTACACGTACTCATAAGTAGAGGTGGTCAAAATGTTATACATATTTAGAATGAATCACTAGACAGTTTTTGGAACTATGTGATTCCTGAATTTCCTGCTATTACAAAAGTAGCACTTCAAACATTGCTGCCATTTCCCACTACCTACTTATGTGAAACTGGATTTTCCATTTAAAGTGCCATAGAAACCAAATACCTAAGTAGACTTAATGCTGGGGCTAACTTGAGAATCAAACTCTCAACTATAAAGTCAAAAATGATTACAAAACAAACTCTGTGTTAAAATTGCTAGTAATTCTGTTTTATGTGTTATGCACTTGTGGAAAATATGAAAATTAAAATCTTTTAGTTTTGAATTTTTATTCGAAAAATACCCATTGCAGTAATATTACTTTTTTAATTGTTTTTTTAAACATACATACTATTTAAAAGAGTATAAAAAGATTTCACATAAACACGTGAAATAACAATCAATGATCAAACCACAATAAGAAATGGGGAAAACAAGACTAAGATCTTTCAACCGCAACAAGCGGTCTGCGTCAGAGTCAAAAACTCAACTGACTGACTGACCCCACTGTCAGTTGGGTTTTTGACTCTGACGAAGACCGCTTGTTGCGGTTGAAAGATCTTAGTCTTGTTTTCCCATTTCTTATTGTGGTTTGATCATTAAAAGAGTATATGAAAATATTTATATTATGATTGTATAAAATCATTAGAATCTGGGGTTCCCGGGAAAGTTACTGGAACCAAAAACCGTTCCGCATGGAAAAAAGTTTAAAAACACTGGTCTAGGTAATGATAATGAAAATCTATACTGTTACAAAATAAGTCAGTCTGTCCGTACTCCACAAATATAAACAAATCCAATATGTAAAGCAAGTTGACAATTTTCATTTTTAGAATCTGGGGTTCCTGGGAAAGTTACTGGAATCAAAAAGGGTTCCGCGTCGAAAAAAAGTTTGAAAAACTCTTGTCTAGGTAATGATAATGAAAATCTATACTGTTACAAAATAAGTCAGTCTGTCCGTACTCCACAAATATAAACAAATCCAATATGTAAAGCAAGTTGACAATTTTCATTTTTAGAATCTGGGGTTCCTGGGAAAGTTGCTGGAATCAAAAAGGTTCCGCGTCGAAAAAAGTTTGAAAAACTCTGGTCTAGGTAATGATAATGAAAATCTATACTGTTACAAAATAAGTCAGTCTGTCCGTACTCCACAAATATAAACAAATCCAATATGTAAAGCAAGTTGAACATATTTTCATTTTTGGATGAAAATTTTTTCATATCGGATGAAAATACGATCCGAAATGGACAAATACAGTTCAATGTACATAAAGAAACTTACAGAAGGTATATATATCCCTTTACTGTAGTCAAAATTTTATAAAAATTTTTTATTAATGGCTAAAATGCTAGATTTAGGTTTTTGAAAAAATTTCTTTGCTCTATTGTAAGCGAGTTAGGGTTAAAAAAACCATTTTCTGAAAACATAAAAGGTACTATATCGCCCCTTTGGTTAATATTAATTAATTTAGTTAAGACATTAATACTTTTGTTAAGTAAAACAAATCTTAAAAAAAAATATATATCATTTATCATATTTTAATAAAAATATAACTCAATTCTCTATTTTTAGGTATAATTTAACTTTGATACATGATACATTATGTATGGTTAGTACAAATGATTAGCCGATGAATCAAACCAAGGTCATCTGGTTACTATGCGATTTAAATACCTATGATGATTTATTTGAATCAGAAATCCTGCTCTTAGAGTTTTAAGGTCGAAAATTAAGAATAACAACCAAGAGAATATAAGAAATTTCCAAAAGCCTAAAGGTTTCAAGATCATATCAAATGGCTGTTGATTTTGGGAGCACCACGTGCCGTTCGTATCTTATTTTTAAGGTACTTTTTGCGTAGAGAATAGCGCGTGGGATTCTTAATGCAATTTATTGATGAGGCGGAATTATCAACAAAATACCATATACAATATTTTATATGATGCAATATTGTATGATGGTATATTGTATCAATGTTTAAACCACAATATGAAATGAACAAAAAAGTCTAAGATCTTTCAACAGTAACAAGCGGTCTTCGTCAGAGTCAAATTCCAATAGAGATCTCAACTGATCTAACTAAGATCATAAATCTCAGTTGATATTTGACTCTGACGAAGACGGTTTGTTACGGTTGACTGATTTCTTATTATGGTTTGAACATTGAACGTTATTTCACGTATTATTGTGAAATCTAGTTGTATGTATATATATATATATATATATATATATTGTAGATGATACTGAAACATAATGATCGTATATATGAATACAATGATCAAACCACAATAAGAAAATGGGAAAACAAGACTAAGATCTTTCAACAGTAACAAGCGGTCTTCGTCAGAGTCAAATTCCAATAGAGATCTCAACTGATCTAACTAAGATCATAAATCTCAGTTGATATTTGACTCTGACGAAGACGGTTTGTTACGGTTGACTGATTTCTTATTATGGTTTGAACATTGAACGTTATTTCACGTTTTTATTGTGAAATCTTGTTATATATATATATATATATATATTTGTAGATGATACTGAAACAGATTGATCGTATATATATATGAATACAATGATCAAACCACAATAAGAAATGGGAAAACAAGACTAAGATCTTTCAACAGTAACAAGCGGTCTTCGTCAGAGTCAAAAACCCAACTAAGCACCAGATGTTTTCTGCATCTAGTGTTTAAGTTGGGTTTTTGACTCTGACAAAGACCGCTTGTTACGGTTGAAAGATCTTGCCGTGATGAGCAATGTTAATGTAATAGATGTTAATAGTTAAGTCATGCCACTGAGGGGATATCCAGTACCCCGGCATGGTCAACTCTGGGATAGATCATGACCTATAAAAAGGGCAAGGCTCATCTTCATGGCTTAAAGCCTGCAATTGTAATTAGGTGTATTAGTCTTTTTGTGTGATGTATCGTGGGACCCGCCTCCGCGAAGTCCACCTTGGGCACTTGACGGACTTCAGCGCGACCTTGCTTCGGTAAGGCTGTCGTGGACTCCCTCAAGTGGCGAAAGGGTCTCACGTAAAAAAGCATCGATCTGTAGTGCTTTGTATCATGGAGTGGCCGAAAGGTTGAGATACATGAATACAAATCAAGACAGGTTGAAAGATCTTAGTCTTGTTTTCCCATTTTCTTATTGTGGTTTGATCATTGATTGTTATTTCACGTGTTTATGTGAAATCTTTTTATATATATGAATACATATATATGAATGATACATATATGAATATCAGTCTTCCTAATATAGTTCATAACTAGTAAAGAGAAGTCATTTGCTTGATTTTTGGCTCAAAATATAAATAAAAAATGGTTAAATTATATTTAATTTTATATTATAAATCTCATGAAAAAAAAAATCCTTTTTAGGTTCAAGAAATTATATCGTATTTACCCCACATCATATCACGTTATATACGAATAAATAATTTTCATATTTAGTACAGGATATATAGCGGCATTTCGGGCAACGAGAAGGCGGACTTGTTAGCCAAAATCGGAGCCGAAATGCCGTTCATAGGGCCGGAACCGGTTTTTCCGCTCTCTACTGCTGGAGTCAGACATCTTATAAATGCCTGGCTGCAGGAGAATTTGAAGAAAAGCTGGCCGAACTGTCCGGGCAACAGACAGGCCAAGCTGTATATTTTGGGTCCTAGTATAAAGTGTAAGAAGTTTCTCCTTAGTCTAGGTAGAACAAGGTTGAGAAATCTCATTGGAATTCTCACCGGTCACTGTAGACTGAGAGGACATCTAAATATCTTGGGTATAGCAAACAGTGCGACCTGCCAAAAATGTGGGGAAGAAGATGAAACCTCCGTCCACTATGTGGCTGAATGCCCTGCATATAGTCTCCTTAGACTTCAAACTTTAGGTTCTAGTACCATAAATATAGATAAGTTAAGGGAAATGGAATGGAGAAACCTTCTGATCTACATAGAAAGATCAGGAAGATTCTCCTAGGAGTAGGATCCGGGATGCATGGGGAAGGCAAAAAGGGCCCACTTGGCTGGGCTACTTGCCAGATCTTAGATCTACCCGCCTTGCTACTACTGCTATATTGTCAGCTCTGGCAAAAAGGGCCCACTTGGCTGGCCTACTTGCCAGATCTTAGATCTACCCGCCTTGCTACTACTACTATATTGTCAGCTCTGGCAAAAAGGGCCCACTTGGCTGGCCTACTTGCCAGATCTTAGATCTACCCGCCTTGCTACTACTACTATATTGTCAGCTCTGGCAAAAAGGGCCCACTTGGCTGGCCTACTTGCCAGATCTTAGATCTACCCGCCTTGCTACTACTGCTATATTGTCAGCTCTGGCAAAAAGGGCCCACTTGGCTGGCCTACTTGCCAGATCTTAGATCTACCCGCCTTGCTACTACTGCTATATTGTCAGCTCTGGCAAAAAGGGCCCACTTGGCTGGCCTACTTGCCAGATCTTAGATCTACCCGCCTTGCTACTACTGCTATATTGTCAGCTCTGGCAAAAAGGGCCCACTTGGCTGGCCTACTTGCCAGATCTTAGATCTACCCGCCTTACTACTACTGCTATATTGTCAGCTCTGGTAAAAAGGGCCCACTTGGCTGGCCTACTTGCCAGATCTTAGATCTACCCGCCTTGCTACTACTGCTATATTGTCAGCTCTGGCAAAAAGGACCCACTTGGCTGGCCTACTTGCCAGATCTTAGATCTACCCGCCTTGCTACTACTACTATATTGTCAGCTCTGGCAAAAAGGGCCCACTTGGCTGGGCTACTTGCCAGATCTTAGATCTACCCGCCTTGCTACTACTGCTATATTGTCAGCTCTGGCAAAAAGGGCCCACTTGGCTGGCCTACTTGCCAGATCTTAGATCTACCCGCCTTGCTATTACTACTATATTGTCAGCTCTGGCAAAAAGGGCCCACTTGGCTGGCCTACTTGCCAGATCTTAGATCTACCCGCCTTGCTACTACTACTATATTGTCAGCTCTGGCAAAAAGGGCCCACTTGGCTGGCCTACTTGCCAGATCTTAGATCTACCCGCCTTGCTACTACTGCTATATTGTCAGCTCTGGCAAAAAGGGCCCACTTGGCTGGCCTACTTGCCAGATCTTAGATCTACCCGCCTTGCTACTACTGCTATATTGTCAGCTCTGGCAAAAAGGGCCGACTTGGCTGGCCTACTTGCCAGATCTTAGATCTACCCGCCTTGCTACTACTGCTATATTGTCAGCTCTGGCAAAAAGGGCCCACTTGGCTGGCCTACTTGCCAGATCTTAGATCTACCCGCCTTGCTACTACTGCTATATTGTCAGCTCTGGCAAAAAGGACCCACTTGGCTGGCCTACTTGCCAGATCTTAGATCTACCCGCCTTGCTACTACTACTATATTGTCAGCTCTGGCAAAAAGGGCCCACTTGGCTGGCCTACTTGCCAGATCTTAGATCTACCCGCCTTGCTACTACTGCTATATTGTCAGCTCTGGCAAAAAGGGCCCACTTGGCTGGGCTACTTGCCAGATCTTAGATCTACCCGCCTTGCCACTACTACTATATTGTCAGCTCTGGCAAAAAGGGCCCACTTGGCTGGCCTACTTGCCAGATCTTAGATCTACCCGCCTTGCTACTACTGCTATATTGTCAGCTCTGGCAAAAAGGGCCCACTTGGCTGGCCTACTTG
Source organism: Hermatobates lingyangjiaoensis (assembly GCA_026182355.1). Taxonomy (NCBI): domain Eukaryota; kingdom Metazoa; phylum Arthropoda; class Insecta; order Hemiptera; family Hermatobatidae; genus Hermatobates; species Hermatobates lingyangjiaoensis. The sequence goes on along the minus strand of JAPFBL010000452.1, from coordinate 407,195 downwards.
CCAGATCTTAGATCTACCCGCCTTGCTACTACTACTATATTGTCAGCTCTGGCAAAAAGGGCCCACTTGGCTGGCCTACTTGCCAGATCTTAGATCTACCCGCCTTACTACTACTACTATATTGTCAGCTCTAGCAAAAAGGGCCCACTTGGCTGGCCTACTTGCCAGATCTTAGATCTACCCGCCTTGCTACTACTGCTATATTGTCAGCTCTGGCAAAAAGGGCCCACTTGGATGGCCTACTTGCCAGATCTTAGATCTACCCGCCTTGCTACTACTACTAGTACAGGATATAAAAGATTTCACAATAAAAATCAATGTTGAAACCACAATAAGAAGTGAGAAACAAAAAAACCATAATAAGCGGTCTTCATCACAGTTTAATCTTAGCAGACGAAGTCTTTTTTGTTATTTCTTATTGTGGTTTTTGGATGTTGATTAGTGTCGAAATATTGCTATATTAATTTATAAATGTATAAAGTATATTATTTTATAAAATTATTTTTTGTATGATACGTATGGTGAAACAAATACAGTTCTAAAATTTAAAAATTTATAGTATTTTTGTATGATATCATTCGTTAGATATTTCAGTCAAAATCTACCGGCTGAGGGGAAAATTATAGGATTTTCAGATTTAATGTCTATTTTAAAAGTGAAAAATCGTATTTTCTCTCTGTAATAGGTTATTACTGCATTAGTAGGAAGTCATTTGTTGAATTCTGTCTCAAAATATATAAAAAAAAGTGATTAAATTATGTTATTTGTATATATAAAACATATAAAAGAAATTATTTATAGATTCCTATAACTATATATATACAATAAAATAAACCAAAATATCGTTTCAAACCTATTTCGGAATATTTTTATCAAAATAAAATAATTTTTCAAAATAAATTATTTGAAAAAGTATAATTACAAGGACTGAATTTTAAATTATTTGAATTATTTAAAATGAAATTTAAATTTTAAATTATTTGAATTATTTAAAATGAAATTTGAATTTTAAATTATAAATCTCATAAAAAAAGAGATTGTTTATAGGTTCTTACAATTTATACATATACTATAATATAAAAAAAGATTTCACATAAACACGTGAAATAACAATCAAATCATATATTTTATATTATAATGTAAATCAAACTATAGTTTCAGACTTATTTTGGAATATCTCATCAAATAAAACTAATTTATTTGATAAATTAGAATTTTGTAATTTATAACATATAAATTAATTTGATATATAATTGATCAAATATAGGATATTTATCAAATTAAAATGATAGATATATAATAATATAAATCGAACTGTTCTTCCGAAATTATTTCGAAATATTTTATAAAATAAAATAATTTATTTGATAAATTAGAATTTCGCAATTTATAATATATAAATTAATTTGATATATAATTGATCAAATATAGGATATTTATCAAATTAAAATGATAGATATATAATAATATAAATCAAACTGTCGTTTCGAAATTATTTCGAAATATTTAATAAAATAAAATAATTTATTTGATAAATTAGAATTTTGCAATTTATAATATATAAATTAATTTGATATATAATTGATCAAATATAGCATATTTATCAAATTAAAATATTAGGAGTAATATTTAAAAGAGAAAAAAATAAGTTTTTTTTAGTCACCTGTATTTAAAAGTAAAGAGAAGTTGTGAGTTTTGAAAAGGTTGGTGTTGTGGATAGTTGGGGAGCTTGGTGCACCAGTGTACTGAATTCTTCCACTGAACGGAGGCAAATACAATCTGATTGCAATATTTTATACAGATATATTTTATCTTTATTGAGATAACCCTTAAACTCGTTTTCTCATTTCATCCATATTTAAAACGTCATTCATTTCTTTTTTTGAAATTAAAAACAGATTCATTTTATCGTAGATCATGATAATGTTTAAGAATATTTTTAAAGAGCTAATTTCATATATATTTTTGATGGATTTTTTTTTTTAAACTTATATGAAAAAAAAAACCAAAAGTGTTATTACATTGAAAATTGTAATAAACCAGAAAAATACACAATTCTGGTTTAAGTCTCGAAGTTTCCTCTAGTTTCGAAGAACGGGAAACCTGCAATGCTTCAGACTGCTGGATACAAACACAACAACCTCCTACCATCCAGGTGAACTAATTCTTTTCAGTATAGCACAGTAAATATTTCATACATAATATTCCATTTTGTACATATACTAGACTGCCCGTGACTCTTTGTGTCACTCAGAAATTATAACAATAGGTATTGAAATAAATTCACTGCTTATTGGTTTATAATAGCATTATCAGTTGATATTAATACGCTAGTAACTACGTGTCACGCTTTGTCATAATATTGATAATTAGGCATATCTAATTGCTTCAATTAAATTACAGCTACAAATCAAAGTCATCATAATTAGAGCTCATTATATTCTCTAATTAGAGTACCCATGATCCTTTGTGTCACTTAGAAATTATAACAATAGTTATTGAAATAAATTCACTGAACATGATTGACAGGGATAATTTTAATTGTGGTTTCTTGTTATTAAAGCACAGAAACAGATTGTTATATGACCCAAGCTTTTGACAGAGTATTCTTAACTTGATTCAAGATATATAAACACTAAGCATATTCAGCAAATAAAAATCATATATTTTATGAAATAAATAAATAAAACATCAATTCAAGTTATATACACAATCAACTATATTTAAAACAAATAAAACTTGTAAATTGAATTATTCAATTTATTTACCCAATATAAAATAACATTAATGAAAGGAATGTGTCTTTATAATATTACGAGTACCTTAGAACATTCGTATTTTATCTGACAGTTGTGTTCAAGTTTGTTTCTAAAATTATTGATTTTTAACTTCTAATGTAGTAGTTTATTATATATTATAGGCTACCCTGACCCTTAATGAGAAATATTATTAAATAATATTGTAGAAAGTCGAGGCGAGTACGCAAGCCAAAGGACTACCCTGACCCCCTAATACGATTTGTTATTATGTAATACAACTACAACAAAGCCAATCACAACAAAAGTAAAGACTATAATAATTCCAGGGTTCTAATATTGTAGCATATATCATAACATATAATGCAATATGCAGATATATATATTGTCATATAGATCATATACATTCATATAGATCATATAGATCAAATAGATCATTTCATATAGATCATATACATATATGTATATCATTCTTCCTAATATAGCCTAGCACAGTATATAGTTATAATAATTGAATGAAACTTGAATCCATGACTAATCGGTAACTACTAAGGAGAAATTAGTTTAATTGAATGAAACTTGAATCCATGACTAATCGGTGACTACTAAGGAGAAATTAGTTTAATTGAATGAAACTTGAATCCATGACTAATCGGTGACTACTAAGGAGAAATTAGTTTAATTGAATGAAACTTGAATCCATGACTAATCGGTGACTACTAAGGAGAAATTAGTTTAATTGAATGAAACTTGAATCCATGACTAATCGGTAACTACTAAGGAGAAATTAGTTTAATTGAATGAAACTTGAATCCATGACTAATCGGTGACTACTAAGGAGAAATTAGTTTAATTGAATGAAACTTGAATCCATGACTAATCGGTAACTACTAAGGAGAAATTAGTTTAATTGAATGAAACTTGAATCCATGACTAATCGGTAACTACTAAGGAGAAATTAGTTTAATTGAATGAAACTTGAATCCATGACTAATCGGTAACTACTAAGGAGAAATTAGTTTAATTGAATGAAACTTGAATCCATGACTAATCGGTGACTACTAAGGAGAAATTAGTTTAATTGAATGAAACTTGAATCCATGACTAATCGGTAACTACTAAGGAGAAATTAGTTTAATTGAATGAAACCTGAATCCATGACTAATCGGTAACTACTAAGGAGAAATTAGTTTAATTGAATGAAACTTGAATCCATGACTAATGGAACTGCTAGTTACGACGTGCACTATAGTGCGCGGGTATATTCGTTGGTCAGGACTTGGTCAGTTCTTCAGATTGAAATTAAACTCTTATTGCCAACGTTTCGGTTTTTATTTAAAACTTTTTCATAGGCAGAAGACGTTTAATTTAAACCTGGAGAACTGACTGAGTCCTCATAAACTTTAGTTCTGTTCCTATTCCACGGTCGGTTACTTTTATCCATATATATATGCATGCTTTGTTGTACACGACAGAGTAGTTCCTGTCCATAAGATTCTTCTCAAGAACTTCGACTTGCCTAAAAACAGCTTTTTCGTTGTTAGAACAACGGTTGAGATGGTCAGAGAGGATGTGGGTCTTATACGTTGTAGAGGTTGCAAAAGTCTAGCCAATGGGATATTAGTATTCAATATTTCAGTTTTATTGGCACTGGTTCTAGTCTAAGGTTGGTGTTTGGTCTCCGAGTAGTCGGAGTGTCCGCGTAGTTCCAGCTTGTTGCCTTTTTATTGTTACCGTGTTCTTCATTATTTCTGTTGCCTCGTGGATCTGTAGTCTATTCTAGTCATTCATCTGTTTGATGATTCTCGTGTTACAATACATCTCATAGTAATCTCCTGTTACTACAATAGACTACAGATCCACGAGGTAGTAGAAATAATGAACAACACAACAATAAACAGGTAACAAACTGGAACTACGCGGACTCTCCGACTACTCGGAGACCAATCACCAACCTTATGTATAGTGCATATATATATATATATATCTATATCAATATCAATATCTCAATATCTTGCGCAACCAATACGTTTCTTTTCTTATATTTATTATTATTATTCTTTTCTTTATTTTCTAACTAACTATACCTTCCCTATTAATTCTTACTCTCTTTCAACTCTTTATTTAATATATCTTTTCTAGTTTACTATTAATCTTAATTATTATTATTAACATTACTATTATTATTATTATTATTAATTTTCTTAATCTATTTATTCTCTATTAGTCCAGTTATACCGTTGACCTTTCAACTCTTTTATTCTAACCGCTTGTTTCTTGTTGTTTATTGACCTTTGACCTTCTCTTTATATTAACCTGTACTAATCCTTTTAATATATTAATAGCAATGACTAAGCATGAGTCATCGATTTTAATTTAACATGTCACTTGGCCAATTCCTTTTCCAGTTGAACCCTGTTAGCAGGAGGTTAGTTCGTAGGATCGAATCTCTCAGTCTTAAGAACGTGAATGCCGAGACTGCGGTTAATTTTAATGATATACTCGTATATATATATATATATATATATGATCAAACCACAATAAAAAAATGGGAAAAAGTATTGTTTTTCCCATTTTCTTATTGTGGTTTTGATCATTGATTGTTATTTCACGTGTTTATGTGAAATCTTTATATATATATATATATAATGCATAAATATAAGATTTATTTACATTGTCCACATTGAATTTGAAATGTTTTAAGTGAAATAAAATATTTGTTAGAGGTTTATTATTACAAATTTAAATGTTCTATTGAATTAAGATAATATGTTAGAAGAATATAATTATTAAATGTAAAAAGTTAACCCTAATCAAACAAGTAGTTTCTGATATATTCAATGGTGCAATGGATGGTTGTTGAACAAGTGTTTGACTAATCAAACAAAACATAAGTTGGTTGTTAACGAGTTTATTATGTTTACTTATAGTAAAGTTGAGTGTAGGCCACTCCAGATTTTTGATCTTTGACCACTTTATTCGCTGCTATAATTTACTTGGCGGGATTCAAGCTACCATAAAACTGACGCTTATACTTGTCCATTGTATTGAAGATTTTTATTCCTGTTTGAATTGAATATATTTATAGGTAAGGCAGGACAGCGTCTGTCAGGTTAGCTATAATGTAAAAAATTAAATGTTAAATTAAGTTTAGTCAAAGATAACACGACATTCTCCGACAGTTGGCAAAGCTCGTTCATATTAGTATTAAAAATCACGACTTAGCAACCTGTGGTAGTACAAATACGTTTAAAATACTACGATCAACTATATATTTATATAATAATAAAATACGCAAATATTATAGTTTGCATAAATAAAAATATTAAAAGTATTCTAAAAATGTAAATTTACCTCAATGTTGTTTGAATAGTATCATAGAACCGTAGAAATTCTGCAAAACTGGCTAAGCTACGGTACATATCTGACTATAACAATAACACTAATTATTTCAAAGAAAACAATTAATCATGATGACTAGGCAGAAGTATATTGAGAATAACAAGTGAAAGCTGACATTGATAATATGTGAATACAGTAGAAATCTACCACCGTCTAATCTTATCACTATATCTTGTAGAGTCATTCTTTCGAATTAGGTCCACGTTAATTACTTCCTGTTTTCTTTTTTTTCATCTAATTATAACAAAAGTTAAATTTTTAATTAATTTATTAATAATTTAATATAAATAATAGTGAGGAAACTATAATTACGTCTTCACTATAAGGGATTTATTTTACATAACCTTTCGAACACTTAGTTGTCATCATCAGGCATATCTGCCTTTGAAAGGGTGTTGTTCTGTAGTGTCTGTTAACTCTTCAATCATTGTATACATCTTCTGATGGCGATGTGCCTGATGATGAAAACTAAGTGTTCAAAATGTCGGTCCCCAGCCTGCACGATGTCAGATACTCGTTAAAGTCAAGGGTCAAGGGTCAGCTAGCCATGCGCAGCAAGGTGCATGCCAAATTAGTGGACAGGCATCTAGGCCTTTTACCACTTCATTCTCTAAATTAGTTTACGTGGCGGGATTCAAGCTAAACTGGCGCTTTTACTTCTCCCTCGTATTGAAAAATAAAAAAAAAAATATTTTTTTTACTCGTTAAAGTGGTATCACAAATATATATATATAAAGATTTCACATAAACACATGAAATAACAATCAATGATCAAACCACAATTAGAAACTGGAAAACAAGACTAAGATCTTTCAACCGTAACAAGCGGTCTTCGTCAGAGTCAAAAACCCAACTGACTCTGAACCAAAAACCCCAGTTGGGTTTTTGAATCTGACGAAGACCGCTTGTTACGGTTGAAAGATCTTAGTCTTGTTTTCCCATTTCTTATTGTGGTTTGATCATTGATTGTTATTTCACGTGTTTATGTGAAATCTTTTTATATTAGTATAGGTTGGCAGCAAATCTTCTTGGAGGCATATTTTTTTGAAATGTACCGCAGCTTTGGCATTTACGACTTTCAAACTAAGCTGTTCCAGTCTCCTGACAGTCTTACAAATAGAAGGTGGTAATTCCCAAATAAGTTGCCCAAAGGACATTGAGACACTTTCTTTGAAACACTAAAATAAATATCAACAATTTTAATACAACTGAAAAACTAACATAACAGGTAAAGAATTTAACATAACCTACAAGACCATTATCTAGAAACTAGCTTTTGACTATTCCATAGTCATCGTCAGGTTGGGTCTTACATTTTTTAAAATTTGGAAATTTTAAAAAACAATGAAACAATTTAAACAATTTTGAAATAAACTAACTTTTACTTATATTCATTAGTTTATTTCAACATTGTTTAAATTGTTACATTGATTTTTAAAAATTTTTGTTTTTCTTGATTACCTGTTATGCCTTTGTCTTATAACCGTGTATTAACATCTAAATAAAAAAAAACCCCAAAGTTCGTGAGATTCCTCGTCTGAGGTGAGCTTTGTAAATTTTCATTGCAACAACTGTTCTGTTATATAAGTTAATTGTTGCACATCTGATGATGCCTATACATATATATTGAAACGTTGGGCTAAGTAAAACTAAAGATAACTTGAAATGAGTCAGTTCGAAGCAATGTACAGACAAAACCTTTACATTAATAAACAGATATTTTCAGGTACCTGATATGCAAGTAGTTGAGTTGTTAGTTGATTTTAATTTCGTTTTGCGTTTATTATAATTTGCTCGCTTTAGAAAAGTGAGTCGTTTCTACTCGCGTACTAAATAAGAGTTGTTTTCACTGGACCAACCCTTCAGCACCACATCCTTTGGTGTCTTCCTGATGATGAACACAAAGTGTTCGAAACGCATTTGTGTGGAGACTTTTCATTGTTTATCTATTTTACCTCAAAATGAGTAAATACAACACAATTACGGATTGCACAACTAAAGATTTATATAAGAAATGCCTAGAATAAATTAATTTGAGCTCACTATCTAAAGCTGGAAAACGTAAAAGAAATTCTAGATCTAATGACAATTATGCATTGTACTAATAATGATATTTTCTACTATTCTATAATTTTGAATAATATTTTGGAATACCACGTATCATACCTGACATTTTGTAAAATGCCCGTCAATGACGAGCAAGTCTAGTAGTTGGAATATATTTATTCGTACTGGAACTAAATAGGTTTCTATTGAAAATATATTAAACTTCATAGACAAAATAACTGAGAGAAAACCTGACGAAAAACGAGATATCGGCTAGCGATGGTTATATCTTTAATAAAATATATACGAGTATGTATTTTATTATATGTTCTATATATACTGTTAAATTTAATATTTAGTTACTTACTTGACCCTTTTCTGTTCCTGTCTATGTTGACGGTAATATAACTGCAACCACAAATAAATCACACTCCTCTCCTGATGATGAAGACTTGTAGAATCATTAGGGAATTAGACAATCAGTGTCTAAGGTGTATAGCTTTGAGGTGTAGGTCATCAATCCTACAAAAAAAAAATAGAAACTAAATCTGTAGTGGCCTACACTCAACTTTACTATAAGTAAACATAATATCATATTTCTTGGGTAAATAAGAAATAATGTCCCATTTAGGTATAATATATCATCAAACCGCAATAAGAAATGGGAAAACAAGACTAAGATCTTTCAACCGTAACAAGCGGTCTTCGTCAGAGTCAAAAACCAAACTAAACACTAGATGCAGAAAACATCTGATGAGGAGTTGAGAAGAGTGGGAGGGAAGAGTGGTATTTTAAAAGGGTGAAAGCACAGGAAAGGACTAATGTCCAGAAAGGGATGTTTGGGGAAACAAAGGAGTACAGTAAGAAAAAGTGAAAAACTATCCGCTAGCTGTCAACCCTCTTTGAAGAGGCTATTGCCCTCGTAACGAAAGTATCAAGTTTGAAGAGACCGTATTGTGAACATTAGTAACGGTCTCTATATTATAATTCAATTTCTTACTGTTGGACCCGCATTGTTTAATTTTACAGGGTATTTCTTCTCATCAAGCTATATTGTCATATTCAGTTTCCAGCTGTTTTGTTACCTTCCTTCTCCATTACTTTTATGTTAGCTTCTCAGTTTTTACTTTGTTTGCTCTCTCTCATGACATACATTGAAAGGCCTCAGAGCATTTTTTTTCCATTATGGTTTAAACTTCATATAATAGATATATATTTCGTATCAGTACAGTGTTTCCCAAACTTTTTCGAGTGACCGCCCCCTTGGGTCCATAAACCTATAACTCAACACCCTTGAATAATAATCAGATTCCTAAACTAAATAACCAAATGAGTAACATTTTAATAATTAAATTAAAATAATTACTAATCGAATATTTATTTAGAATCCAATAGATGTATTGTTTCATAGCATATTTGTACAAAAGAATTAATACACAATAAAAGAAACTTAGGTGAGAATTCTAATGTAGTGCAATCAGTTATTATGTGGTATTTACTCATTGTAGGGTAAAAATCTAATGAAATGGTTGATAAAATATAAAATTTTCTTAAAATATAACATATACAAATTTTGATGATATAAACAACGCGTTTCGAACACGTAGTGTTCTTCTTCAGGCATTAACTAAAAAAATATAATGACACCAGAGAGTTATCTATAGTACAATAAAGTAAATAAGTACAAAAATTAATATAAAATAAAATAAGGCAGAAAGTACGAACCTAAGGATGAGTGCCTCTGAATAAGACTGACTGGTAATGGAATGGACATGGGTGTTTTGAGACGATAGGGTACGTCTGTTTCTTATTCGAAGGCAGGTACATTACATTGTATTTTTTTTTCTTCTTAAAAGTTAGGCTGAGCCTTTACATTTTCTTTTAGATTAAGTGTAGGAACATATTGAAAATATAACACATAGAGCTATAACGAAATATTTCGTTGACCAACTCCTCACCAGATGTTTTCTGCATTTAGTGTTTCAGTTGGGTTTTTGACTCTGACGAAGACCGCTTGTTACGGTTGAAAGATCTTAGTCTTGTTTTCCCATTTTTTTTATTGTGGTTTGATCATTGATATATATATATTTCTAATGCTGTTCCGGAATTAAAATAGAATATCGTTCCCTGCATAGTTACGTATATATCAATCTATAAAAAGATAATTTCCAAATTATTCAGATAATTTGAAAAGATTATTCCTAGATTATTATAATTTGATAACAAAAAAAAAACATAAAATGATCCCTTCCATATTATTCAGATAATTTGAAAATATTATTTCCTAGATTATTTATTACAATTTGACGTTTTAATATTTCTATTTAATTTAGTATTTTAAATTGTCTTAAATTATCAAAAAAAAAATCATATTTAGCATTTTGAAACATATTAATATAATTAAACTTATTAGATGAAACGATTCTTCGAACTGAATAAACTAGAATTTAAAAAGAACACACAGAAAAGAAATCACTGAACTCACTACGATATTTCGATGTCCTCGTCGTCAGGTCTTATCTATTCCTGACGACAAGGACATCGAAATATAGTAGTAACTTCAGTGATTTCTTTTCTGAGTGTTCTTTTGAAAATTCTAGTTTAATATAATTAAAGAGATACTATTAACTTAAGATTAGTTATAAATGTACTATTATCGTTGTAAGAATTACACAGATTACGTGTAACTTGTAGAACGCACATGGGTTATACAATAAACACCTTTGTATGTGCAAAATTGTATAAGAAGGATTTAAATTAATAAGAAGTTAAATATTTAAATTTTACTAGTTTGATTATCTTACGATAGAACACAAAAGTTTTAATCTAGAGTTGTTTGATATTAGTTTGCTGTAGATGATGAAGCAACTATAACCATTTATCAAAAAGAAATTAATTTTGCTTATAAGACAGTTCTAAGTGTTTGATGACATTGACATTTATTGATTTATCTTATATGAACATATCCTCAATCAGAGGAATTCTGAAAGCGCTAACTAAATTCATCTGTGTATATTTTAAAACTGTCCAAGCTGGCGTTAAATACTCCAATGGTTTTATGCTATAGTTCGAATAATGTTGTTTAAAATCCTGCCACCATATAAAAAAAAAACAAAAAAAAACAAAGACTTTATTAGTTGTGAAATCTGTTCTAGTTTGGTATTTACAAAAAAAAATAAAAATAAAAAAACAATTAAAAAGAAGATAGCACACAGATAGACACAGCAATAACTCACTTCTATATTTCGACCATCGTCGTCATCAGGAGGCGAAGAGTCTCGCAGGAAGACAGAACAGGAATAACTCTTATTCTATATTTCGACCATCGTCGTCATTTGGAGGCGAAGAGTCCCGCAGGATGGCCCCTCTGCCTTCCTACGGAACTCTTCGCCTCCTAATGATGACGATGGTCAAAATATACTCGTAGAAGTGAGTTATTCCTGTGTCTATATGTGTGCTATCTTCTTTTTAATTGGTTTTTTATTTAAAAGTCCGCTGGACCGTTTCTTTTAATTACAAAAGAAATAAAATTCACATTGAAGAATTTCAAAAATTACGTCTCCACACAAAAAAAAGTTTAATATGAAGCTAATAACGCGTTTCAAACACTTAGTTTTCTTCTTCAGGTTAACATCTATCACTATTGTGGGTCGATCTAAGGAAATAACTTATTAAGAACTCAGTAAGCTGTAAGAACTAAACCTAAACCGGTTTTAAAACCAGTCTCTCCAACCGTCTCTGTACCAGTGCGCTTGGTTTCCCTTCTTCATCTCTCCTGAAGACGGTTCAACCACAAATTAAAGACTGTAAGTTTGTGTTTTTAATTTCTCTATGTTTCTTTATGTACATTGAACTGTATTTGTCCATATCGGATCGTATTTTCATCGAAAAAGTGTATATATATATATAACCGATTCAATAATATATCGACCGTTTGGTAGAATAGGTGCGTTCTCTATACAGACTTACATTTTCTAATTTTCGGTTGAACCGTCTTCAGGAGAGATAAGAGAGGGAAACCAAGCGCACTGGTACAGAGACGGTTGGAGACGGAGAGACTGTAAGTTTGTGTTTTTAATTTTTCTATATTTCTTTTTGTACATTGAAGTGTATTTGTCCATTTCGGATCGTATTTTCATCGATAAAGTGTATATATATATGTGTGTGTGTGTGTGTGATCAAACCACAGTAAGAAAATGGGAAAACAAGACTATGATCTTTCAGCCGTAAAAAGCGGACTTCGTCAGAGTCAAAAACCCAACTGACTGTCAGTTGGGTTTGTGACTCTGACGAAGTCCGCTTGTTACGGTTGAAAGATCATAGTCTTGTTTTCCCATTTTCTTATTGTGGTTTGATCATTGATTGTTATTTCACGTGTTTATGTGAAATCATATATATATAAAAATTCGTAAGCAGATACGATTAGATATATCCAACGTAAGCAGATCCAACACTATGACCTGTTTTCGGGCTTCTTAAGTAGCACATATCAGACTTTTTGGTGCTAGAACAACTCCTGGACTCCATCTCAAAAACGTTTGTTCATATTTTTTGATTATTTCCTAATTCTGGTTTTAAATATCTTTATTATTTGGCGTTTTTTTTAAAAAAAAAAATCATAAAAAACTTTTCCAAAACAAACAAAACAAAATTCTATATAGACAAAAAAAAATATAGATAAATTAAAAATGAATACTTACAGTCTTCTATGTTTAAGTTAGAACCGTCAAGAGAAGACGCTCCTTTTGGCTGCTTAACACTCCTAGTATTGCTGGCAGTTAACCTAAAAAGATAACGCTTCAATTAGTTTATTGTCTTTCCATTTATTTATATTTTATTTTATTATTTTATTATTATTATTATTATTATATTGTAAAGTTTAGTGTTTTTACTTTTTATTTAAGTAACAAATCTTCGTTCACTCTTTTTCTTTATATATATTACTTTTTTCTTGTCCTTTATCCTATAAATAATTTTAAATTGACTGTTTTCTGTTTTATTCTTTGTGGCAGGGCGGGAATGTGGCAACATTGTTGGTTCTTCCACTGTCTCTGTATCAGTAAGATTGGTTTCCCTTTCTTATCTCTTCTGATGATAATCCAAACCAAAAATTAGATATAGTAAGTGTGTATTTTTAATTTTTCTATGAATCTTGTACTTTATTTGTCCGTTTCAGATAGTTTTTTTCATTCTTGAAGTATATATATAAAAAGATTTCACATAAACACGTGAAACATCAATCAATGATCAAACCACAATAAGAAATGGGAAAACAAGACTAAGATCTTTCAACCGTAACAAGCGGTCTTCGTCAGAGTCAAAAACCCAACTGAGTTGGGTTTTTGACTCTGACGAAGACCGCTTGTTACGGTTGAAAGTATATATATATATATATATATATATACATGATTGGTTATACACGACTGAATATTGTCGGTCGATGATCTTCTTCTCCAACTTTTCAAGTTTGAAAAGTTGGAGAAGAAGATCATCGACCGACAATATTCAGTCGTGTATAACCAATCATGTATAAAGGAAGGACTGCTACCGAAGTACACTAATATATATATATATATTTCAGTTTATAGAACAGAAACCTTCCACAGGTTCAATAAGATGAATATATATATTATTGAAAATGACACCAAATTTAGCTGATACCTGTTTCTTAACAAGTTTCTCAATTTTTTTAAATAACACTCTCGTTATTTCGTCTACACAATAAAGTACATCTCCTATGGTCGACATGGATCACCTTAGATCTTATTCACATCCTGATGATGAATGTTGATTATTCGAAACATGTCGACCATAGGAGATCTACTTTATTGTGTAGACGAAATAACGAGAGTGTTATTTAGAAAAATTGAGAAACTTGTTAAGAAACAGGTATCAGCTAAATTTGGTGTAATTTTCAATAATGTGTGTGTCAAGGAAGGACTGCTACCAAAATTTACGAATATATATATATATATATATATATATATATATATATATATATATATATTTGTAAAAGTTGGAAGCAGTCCTTCATTTAAACATATATTGTTTAATATATGGCAGGCCAAACCAGATTAGCCAGGTAGTAAGTGAGTTCAACCACCCTGCCTTAATCCCCCATAATGACCCGTGACCCAGGGCGATGTCCTGTGAACATTCCAATAGTAATCCACCTCTATATATATAAACTAACAATCCTACTATTATTCTCATTATTGTCCTGATGATGAATGTGGTACATTCGAAACATGTCGACTAGCAATATTGGTGATAAGCTTTATAGTTTTAATGAAGAGACGAGGAAGGAATTCCGGAAACTGGAGAAATTGTGTAAGAAACAGATACAAGCCAAATATGGGGCATTATTTAACAATATACATATATATATAAAATGATAAAAGTATCGACCGTGGAATAGAAACAAAACTAAAATTTATCGGGACTCGGTCAGTTCTTCAGGTTCAATTTAAACTCTCATTCCCAACGTTTCGGTTTTTATTTAAAACCTTTTTTCATAGGCAGAAGTATATCTGTTTCAAAATGTATACTTCTGCCTATGAAAAAGGTTTTAAATAAAAACCGAAACGTTGGTAATGAGAGTTTAAATTGAACCTGAAGAACTGACCGAGTCCCGATAAATTTTAGTTTTGTATATATATTTAAAAAGAAGATTGGGTTTTTTCAGTTTGGTTTTTGACTCTGACGAAGACTGTTACAGTTGAAAGATCTTAGTCTTGTTTTCACATTTCATATTGTGGTTTGATCATTGATTGTTATTTCACGTGTTTATGTGAAAACTTTATATATATATAAATATATATATATAAATATATATATAAATATATATATATAAATATTTGACTCTGACGATGAAAGCTTATTTTTTTTCTGATTTCTTAGAGGTGGTTAGTGGAAATTAGTTTCTGATTTCTTAATCTATATTACCTGTATATATATATATACAGGTTTGATTAAATAATACGCCATATTTACGGTTGACTAGTTTCCTTGTGTATTTCTCAAGGGATCTGAATAATTTTCTTGTACAAACATCTAAATTGAATAGAACATTTCCAATTGTTCCATTGTCTTTAAATCTTGCATTTCCACTAATTTTACTATATATAGTAATAGTACTAGTTGTGACTGTTGTGACAATAGTAAAATTAGTGGAAATGCAAGATTTAAAGACAATGGAACCATTGGAAATGTTCTATTCAATTTAGATGTTTGTATAAGAAGATTATTCAGATCCCTTGAGAAATACACAAGGAAACTAGTCAACCGTAAATATGGCGTATTATTTAATCAAACCTGTATAAATGAAGGACTGCTTCCTAAATATACTAATATATATATATATATATATATATATATACGAGGTGTGTAAATAAAGTAGTGAGACTGGCAACGTTGCTTTCGATCTGGCAACGCTGGAGACGCGTGGCCTTGAGTAGCGTCAGGTGCACGTGTGATGCGCCTCCAGTATGAATCTGAACTCGCCACAGTCATTTGTTTGTCCGTAGCGTTGGTTTTCGTGAAATGGTTTTGAGCATGAGGTTTTGAGCAAATGGAGTTGAGCAGCGGTGTGCAATCAAATTTTGCTTCAGACTTGGACATAATGGAACCGAAACTTTTGAAAAACTTCAGGAGGCCTATGGAGAACGTGTTTTATCAAGGGCACAGGTTTTTAGGTGGTTTAAGGAATTTTCAGAAGGAAGAGAGTCGATTGAAGATGAACCACGAAGCGGAAGGCCTTCAAGTGCAAACACCGATGAAAATGTCAACAGAGTACGGAACCTTGTACCGTAAGGACCGTACGGAACCTTTTTCGAAGGACCTTTTTCGAAAAAGAGTCCTTCGTGTGCGGCCAAACATCAAAGACAAGTGGGTGTTGCATCACGACAACGCGCCCTGTCACACTGCCATCTCAATAAACGAGTTTTTGGCCAGTAAAAACATTCCTGTTGCTCCTCAGCCTCCTTATTCACCAGACTTGAGTCCTTGTGACTTTTTCCTCTTCCCGAGATTGAAAAATCACCTCAAGGGAACTCATTTCGGGACACTACAAAACATACAAACTGCTGTAACCGACCAGCTGAAGGCCATTCCAGAATCCGAGTTCCAGCAATGCTACAATGATTGGAAGGACCGTCTCCAGCGCTGTGTGGCTTCCGAAGGGAACTATTTTGAAGGTGACAATATCACATTGTAATTATATTTGAATAGAAATTTTAAAAAAAATCAGTCTCACTACTTTATTTATACACCTCGTATATCAATGTGCAAACAACAGTTAGAAATTAGAAACAAGACAAAAGACTAAGATCATTCAACCATAATAAGCGATCTTCGTCAGAGTCAAATCTCAATAGAGGAAAATCCATTGATATTTGACTCTGACGATGAAAGCTTATTTTTTTTCTGATTTCTTAGAGGTGGTTAGTGGAAATTAGCTTCTGATTTCTTAAGGTCGTTTAAACATTGATTTTTATTTCTTGTGTTTATTATTAAATTTTGTTACTATATTTGTTATTATTATTTTAGTTCACACAGGAAAAAAGAAAAACAAATAAAAAAACACACACAAAAAAGACTCACAACGATATTTCGACATTCGTCGCCATCGGGCAGAAGGTAGTCACTTTGAGTAGCTGAAACGAACTAAGTGGTCGGTCGAACACAGTTAGCTTCAGCTACTCAAAGTGACTACTTCTGTAGTAGCCGATGATGACGAATGTCGAAATATCGTTGTGAGTCTTCTTTTGTGTGTGTTTTTATTTGTTTTTCTCTTTCCTGTGTGAACTAGTAGTCCTGTTGGACCGTTTCAATAAAATGATATTATTTTAGTCATTTATTACTGAAATGCAAGTCAGCATAAGTATTCGTTTTTTTAAAAAAAAAACTTTCTTTATAGATAAGCTTAAATAGTTTAAAAATAATGAAAATATAAAAATTTGAACAAAAATCTAACGGATATTCTAATTCAGAGTTTCCCAAAGTGGGCTGTACCGCCCCCCTGGAGGCACTGCTTTGATATCGAGGGGCGGTAATGTAAAAAGGAGCGGGGATTCTATTTCCATAAATTGAAAATGTTCATGCAATATAATTTCTAAATTTAAGTGAAAACACGACATGTAAACTTCTAGGAAACGGTTTCTTAAAATTATTTGTTTTGATAATTCATTTTTATGTTAAAAGTATATTCTCACCTAAGTTTCTTTTATTTTGTATTAATTCTTTTGCATAATATGCTATAAAACAATACATCTATTAGATTCTAAATAAATATTCGATTAGTAATTATTTTAGTTTAATTATTAAAATATTATTTGGTTATTTAGTCTAGGAATCTGATTATTATTCAAGGGTGTTGAATTATAGGTTTATGGACCCAAGGGGACGGTCACTCGAAAAAGTTTGGAAAACACTGTTCTAATTCAATTTATTTGATAAAAAAAAAAAAAGATCAACAACAAAATTGAGACATATGAAGAAATGAAATCTAAAGAAGCGATAATTGATGACCAATAGGTCTTACACAATCATGACCTTATCAACATCACTACATCATGAAAAATATACGAAACATACTGCGTCACTCAGTCACCTTGAACAACAGTTTTTTTTTTTTTTTTTAATGGTCTCTTTAACGATCTCATATATGTGAAGATAGAGAGAAATTAGTTATTTTTATAATTTACACCGTTTTTTTTTTAAGTCTGTTATTTTATGAATCGGCAAACACGTTGTTTCATCTTGTTATACTAAAAATAATAATCAGTGGTATAGGAAAGAGTTTAGCTGTATAGATTTCCATCGTCATTTTGTTAACACATCCTAATGAAAAATGTTAACTATTGCAAATATATTTGATTATATTGATAAAATACCGAAAGTATTATTTAAATGGATTGAAAACTGATGGAAAAACAGGTACGGTTATATATCTACATACTTTCAATGATCAAACCACAATATGAAAATGGGAAAACAAGACTAAGATCTTTCAACCGTAACAAGTAATCTTCGTCAGAGTCAAAAACCCAACTCTGACGAAGACCGCTTGTTACGGTTGAAAGATATATATATATATCAATCTACAAACCACAGTTAGAAATTAGAAACAAGACAAAAGACTAAGATCATTCAACCATAATAAGCGATCTTCGTCAGATTCAAATCTCAATAGAGGAAAATCCATTGAGATTTTACTCTGACGATGAAAGCTTATTTTTTTTTCTGATTTCTTAAGGTCGTTTAAACATTGATTTTTATTTCTTGTGTTTATTGTTAAATGTTGTTACTATATTTGTTATTATTATTTTAGTTCACACAGGAAAAAAGAAAAACAAATAAAAAAACACACACAAAAAAGACTCACAACGATATTTCGACATTCGTCGTCATCGGGCAAAAACTGATGGAAAAACAGGTACGGTTATATATCTACATACTTTCAATGATCAAACCACAATAAGAAATGGGAAAACAAGACTAAGATCTTCCAACCGTAACAAGTGGTCTTCGTCAGAGTCAAAAACCCAACTCTGACGAAGACGGCTTGTTACGGTTAAAGATCTTAGTCTTGTTTTCCAATTTCTTATTGTGGTTTGATCATTGACTGTTATTTCACGTGTTTATGTGAAATAACAATCAATGATCAAACCACAATAAGAAAATGGTTGGTTTTTGACTCTGACCAAGACCGCTTGTTACGGTTGAAAGATCTTAGTCTTGTTTTCCCATTTTCTTATTGTGGTTTGATCATTGATTGTTATTTCACGTGTTTATGTGAAATCTTTTTATCTATATACTAAACTCTGATATTCTTGGTTAAATATTTGGACACAGGTGAAAATTTAAAATACCTGTTAATTCCAGTTTATGTCGAATTATTCAAATAAATATTACAGAAAACAGTTAATAATCTAATACTTTACAAATATAGCATTAAAATAAGAATTAAACATAAATTCTCTCAACACAAATCAAGTAAAATTAAGGATTCCAGATGCAAAATATACCATATTTATGTTATAGAACAGGGTTGTCCAAACTTCATGGGGACGCGGGCCACATTCAGCAAGGAAATTAGATCGCGGGCCGCAGTATCAAGCCTTAAATATATTCGTTAAAAATATTTTAAGGAAGTACGTAAAACGGTACTTTTTACCGAAAATAAAAACTATTACTTACAAATTTAAAAGGATTCGTGTGCAGTTTCGATTTGAAAAAAACGAAAAGAAAAAGTTACTCGAACAACGAACTTGTTTTTATTAAAAATTGACAGCAAGATAATTGACGACTTGGCATGTGACAGCAATGAATAAAAACAAATCAAAACAAAACAATTTTGGCAGCGCGGTCCATCTTACGAAAATTCACTCATAATGTTGCGTCCCCACAAAGTAAAACTGATATTATAAGAATAAATAATATTCCAGTTCAAACTTAAATAAAGTACAGGAGAAAACAACTTTTTTCGAATATAACAAAATAGATGTCTTAATAATACTAATTTTTAAAAGTTTTCTAGAACAGGCCGCGGACCGCATTGAAGGGGGTCGTGGGCCGCATTGAAGGGGATCGCGGGCCACATTGAAGGGGGTTGAGGGCCACATTGAAGGGGGTCACGGGCCACATTGAAGGGGGTCACGGGCCACATTGAAAGGGGTCGCGGAACACATTGAAGGGGGTCGCGGGCCACATTGAAGTGGGTCACGGGCCACATTGAAGGGGGTCACGGGCCACATTGAAGGGGGTCACGGGCCACATTGAAGGGGGTCACGGGCCACATTGAAGTGGGTCACGGGCCACATTGAAGGGGATCGCGGGCCACATTGAAGGGGGTCGAGGGCCACTTTGAAGTGGGTCACG
This sequence comes from Hermatobates lingyangjiaoensis, assembly GCA_026182355.1. Classification (NCBI taxonomy): domain Eukaryota; kingdom Metazoa; phylum Arthropoda; class Insecta; order Hemiptera; family Hermatobatidae; genus Hermatobates; species Hermatobates lingyangjiaoensis. Next base: position 387,111 of record JAPFBL010000452.1, on the reverse strand, counting down.
GGCCACATTGAAGGGGGTCACGGGCCACATTGAAGGGGGTCACGGGCCACATTGAAGGGGGTCACGGGCCACATTGAAGGGGGTCACGGGCCACATTGAAAGGGGTCGCGGAACACATTGAAGGGGGTCGTGGGCCGCATTGAAGGGGGTCGCGGGCCACATTGAAGGGGGTCGTGGGCCACATTGAAGGGGGTCGCGGGCCGCATTGAAGGGGGTCGAGGGCCACATTGAAGGGGGTCGTGGGCCGCATTGAAGGGGGTCGCGGGCCACATTGAAGGGGGTTGCGGGCCACATTGAAGGGGGTCGCGGGCCACATTGAAGGGGGTTGCGGGCCACATTGAAGGGGGTCGCGGGCCACATTGAAGGGGGTCGCAGGCCACATTGAAAGGAGTCGCGAACCGCATGCGGCCCGCGGGCTAGATTTTGGACAACCCTGTTATAGAATAAACACGACGAGGTTTTCTAAGAAAGATGTTACTCCCAGTTTTGAAATCTTTTTGTTGTTTAGACGATGTTTTTTTTTTTTAGTTCACGTATTTACTGTTATTCTTGTCATAATATATATATATAATAAACTGTATTTATCAGGAATCGTTCAGTTTTCCAGGTTAAGATTAAACTTTCAAAGCCAACGTTTTGATTTAACAATCCTATTTGTAACTTAAGTATTAAACAGATGTATGAAATTCCGAAAGTATATATAATAAACTATTACATTAGAGGTTTAAAATGAATAATTTTAGGAATACAAACTTGAACACAAATGTCAGTTTAAATACGACTGCTCTAACGTAATATTATAAAGACACATTCCTTTCATTAATGTTACTTTATTTTAGGTAAGATAAATGGAATATTTCAATTTATAGGTTTGAACATTTATATTGAATTGATGTTTTATTTATTTATGTAACAAAATAATTTTTTTTTTACTAAATATATTTTGTCTATATATCCTGAATCATGTTAAGAATACTATATAAAAAGCTTGGGGCCATATAAGAATCTTTGTTTCTATAACTTAATAACAAGAAATAGCTATAACAGTTATTCCTGTCAATCATATTCAGTGAATGTATATTACTAACCGTTGCTATAATTTCTTAACATTGAGTGACACAAAGGGTCAAGGGTCATCTAGTCATTACTAATACCAAGACTTGATAATAAACACGTGAAATAAAAATAAACGTCTAAACTACAGTAGGAAATCGGAAAAATGACTAAGATCTTTGAACCAAAACAAGCTGTCTACGTCAGTATCTGTTAGACGAGTGGTTCTTAACCTAGGTATTGATGAGTTATCTCAGAGGCTCTGCTGAGCCTCCGCCGCGGAGGTTAGCAGGGTTGCCAACTCACAGAGTTACCAGCTAGATATATGGAATATAAATTCAGTGACGTTGTCATTTAAAGTGAAACACATGAGTAGAAACTCTATACGCATAATTATTGAAAATAATTTATAATTAAAACTAAAGTTGATAGGATAGTTTGGATATCCATTCCAGTCCAGTCGAGAAGCGAGCATACAAGCCAGAGGGCTACTCTGACCCCCGAGTCTGGTATTACGCACCATAAGACTTTCACTATAATCTATATAGATAAAATAATGATTTTGTCTGTACATTGCTTAGAACTAACTCATTTCAAATTAACTTTACGTTTCATACATTAGAGAAACCGAATCCAGCCTTAGAAAAATTTGTGTCGGTTTGTCCGCAAAATTTGTCACAGGTAAACTCAGTCACCATAAGACATTGCAAGCTGAAACTTTGACAGTAGATTTCTGTATGTATTACTTAAAATATATATTAATATTAATATATTAAATATTATATATTTATATAATATACAACTTATATATTAATCATTCTATATATTAAAGTCTCGTTCATACATATATGCACAAACACACACAAACACTCTTTATTGGACTCACGTCAAGGGCATAGCAACCATTTTTGCAGAGTTGCAAAATATCATTTAAACCGTATAATATCATTAAAACCTTCAAAACTCCAGATAATCATCGAAATATTTATTTCCATAGAATTATAATCAAGTGTTGCTATTAGTTCCAAAATTTCATCTTACGACAAACCGACAGAAATTTTTCTAAGAGTGGAATCCGTTTCTCCAATGTATGAAACGTAAAGAAAACTTGAAATGAGTCAGTTCTAAGCAATGTACAGACAAAATCATTATTTTATTTATATAGATATATTAACTAATTAATACAGTCTTCTTAGTATTACAGTGCACTTATACGTACATATACAGTCATCATCATAAAAAAAAAAAAAGATTTTTAAAAAAAATTGAAATTCAATTAACTGGTTACGTACATAAATATAATAAACTGTCAACCCCATTAAAAACTAGTTTGAAAAATTTAAAATAAATTTATTTTTAAATTGCAAATATTCTTGTTGGAAATCCGTTTAAAAACAATATTATAGAAATAAAACATAAAAACAACAATTACGACCTTAACAACTCATTTTTGTATAAAATTTCAGATGTTTTGTTAGGTTTTTATTATTTTAATTTTTTTTTTGTATTTTTTTATTTTTATCCTTTCAAAATGCCGTCCTTGGCACGTGCCACTCTCCTTCCCATGCTTCCTCTCTGCTCAACGTATATTTTCGTTGAAAACTCGATTTAGAAATTTTGACTCGAATAGTTTTATTTCATAATAGTAAAAACTATGTACAAATATGAATATATTTTACTATAATTATGAAAATTATAGTAAAAATTTCAAAATAATAAATAAAAGTGAATAAAAGTAAAAATTTTTGCATACGACGTCATTTCATAATACTCACCTGTGGTACTTCAAGTAAAAATTCTTTTGCAAGAATTGTGGTTCTTTTAAAATTAAAATACTATGTGGGGGGTCTATCTAGAAAAGCCTAGACGGAGTTTGATCAGAGAGTTGCTACAACTTCATTTTATTAGCATGTCAGTCAAGGTTTTTTTAGTGATTGTCTTTTTAAAATTCTTTCAGACTATAAAGATATTATTATTAAGCGTGTAAACTTGAATACGTCGGAATTCGGTTGTAAAATAGTTTGTAGCCTTCCACGGCAATGTTATGAACAGAGGAGCCTTGAGATCTTGATTAAGATTTCTCTTAGCGTCAGCCCTGAAAGCATTAGCCTCTTATTTATGCCTTTTACACATGTCATTATTAAATGAATATTTTTTTTTTACTTTCGTGTTGTAACAAAATTAAAATAGAGTTAAAACGAAGGTAACACACAGATAGACACAGGCATAACTCACTTGTATATTTCAACGACAATCGTCGTCATCAGGAGGTGAAGAGTCCCGCAGGACAACAGGGATGCTTTATATTGTAAGATTAATATAAAGAGTTACCTGTTTAACTCAGTAATTTATTAATTAAAAATGAGAACGTATTTTAAACTTTATTCCATCCTCAATTCCTTGCTTTTCATCAGTAGTTATGAATTAGTCACACCACTTTAATTTGGACTAATTAATTAATAATGATGATACATATAAAACATGCCTTAGTGTGAAAAATCATTACCTATAATTAGTAATTATAAATAGTTATAAAGAAGTCAAATAAATAAATACAATTATAATTAAATTCATTGGATTAATTAAAATTAAATTCCATTGTGGATGTTATTATAAATAATTAGTGATTAAAAATTAAATTTTATTGCGAAAGTCATTATAAATAATAAGCAATTAGACTAATTTAATAATAATGATGGGATATACGAAACCTGACTTAGTGTGCAAGTCATTACCTATAAGTAATGATAAATAGTTAAATAAATTAAATTCTAATTAAATTCTATTGTGAAAGTCATTATAAATTATTAGTAATCATTTATGGAGAGAATATTTAATTTCGATGACTTATTGTTGAAGAGGATTGTAATGATGTGGCCAGTCACACGATACTGGTGTGATATGATACAGATAATTATATCAACTGAGAAAAGTGTGTTGTGAAATAGTAACAGTCTTACGAAGTGTAGGGTCATTCATTACCAGCGCGTTGATCCTGCCTTGTATCAGGCAAAGGTTTTATTAAACTAGGTGACAACACTTTGTAGAAGATGCTAATCACCTTGCGCCTTAATTACTCCCTGACTTTTATTATTTATTACTAATTAACTTAATTAATATTCACGCTACCAAACAATCTTATATTTAATAATTTATCCTACTGGCTATTAGCCTATATAGAATATGAATTTGCGAATTCCCTTTGTTTTTTAGGTTTTTAGCATAGACAAATGACTTCCTCTTCTTGCCGTCTACTTCCGCAAAGAGTCAAAGGTGGCCTTCAAAGATCCAGTCTGCTGCCTGGCATTGATCCCGACCTGGTCTTCACCATTATCGTATGCAGTCATCTAATTCACGTCGGTCTGAAACCACCTTCCTGCTCGCCTCTTCAGGTAAATGTCTTCCATTTCTATTCGTATCCTCACAACAAATTACATATCAAATATATATATATATATATATATATATATATATATATATATATATATATATATATATTTGGGGAACAGTCCTTCATTTATACATGTGAAATTAAATTTTCTGCCTACTTTTGTCTTTATTAGTTTTCTGGATTTCTTTTCCAAATCTCGTAGTCTTACTTTGATTTCTCTAGGAACTAGGTGTATTAACTCACCATATGATTTGCTGTCCATTTTTTATTGTTACCGACGTTTCGGTCTTCTTTGACCATCTACAGGGTGATTTTTGAACATATATACATACTATTTTTAAAACTATTTAACAATTTTTTTTAACTAAAACTAAATTCTAACACTTGACTAACAAAATAGAAATATAAACATTAAAACCGGCAGGTTGCAATTCCTGTTATACACACACAGGTGTGTCTTCAGTTTCTTCATTCATTGTTGAATTTCCTATATGTTGAGGTTGGAACTGTCCCATGTGCAACTTCAATACGTTTGCAAAACTTGCAGTTTGATTATTGATACTGGGCCTCTTTTCCAAAATATTCAGGGCCTCTATAATATAAAATTTAATCTCACATGTATATATATATATATACACTTTTTCGTCGGAAATACAATCCAAAACGGACAAATATAGTTCAATATAGACAAAGAAACATAGAGAAATGAAAAGAAAACACTTACAGTCTCTAATTTTCGGTTTGAACCGTCTTCAGGAGAGATAAGAGAGGGAAACCAAGCGCACTGGTTCAGAGACGGTTGGTCTCCAACCGTCTCTGAACCAGTGCGCTTGGTTTCCCTCTCTTATCTCTCCTGAAGACGGTTCAAACCGAAAATTAGAGGCTGTAAGTGTGTTCTTTTCATTTCTCTATGTTTCTTTGTCTATATTGAACTATATATATATATATATATATATATAACAAATTCAATAATATATCAACCGTTGGATAGAATAGGTGTATAATAAAATCGGGATTCGGTCACTTTTCCAGGATCAAAATCAAACTCTCAATGCCGACGTTTCGGTTTTATTTAAAACCTTTTTCATAGGCAGAAGTCAGAATTTTTGAATAAGAAAAATGATGAAATTTACATTATATAAAATGAAGTAACAATAGATAGTTAGTGAACTAACATCTTGTTAGTTCTAACATTAGAAGATGTTAGTTCACTAACTATCTATTGTTACTTCATTTTATATAATGTAAATTTCATCATTTTTCTTATTCAAAAATTCTGACTTCTGCCTATGAAAAAGGTTTTAAATAAAACCGAAACGTCGGCATTGAGAGTTTGATTTTGATCCTGGAAAAGTGACCGAATCCCGATTTTATTATACACCTATATATATATATACAGTTAGCTTCAGCTACTCAAAGGGACTACTTCTACCCGATGACGACGACTGTCGAAATATCGTTGTGAGTCTTTTGTGTGTGTCTTTATTTGTGTTTTCTCTTTCCTGTGTGAACTATATATATATATATATATATATATATATATAATATATCATTACTCCAGTTCAAATTTCGTACAATGATCACAATTAGGCTCATAATATAAAAGTATTACCCATTCGCGAGTTCTTACTTCATCCAGGATGTTATCATCATCTAATTCTAAAACTGATGATGCAGTTGATACAACAGCAAGCACAAAGGTTAATAGTATCAAGATTAATTTTTTCAAATCATTATTAGTCATTACAACTGTCATGACTATTCAAAAAAAAAAAAAACAAACTTTCCCGACGCCTCACCCTTCACCTCACAGCGGGAGACCCTAAAAAACATTTCAGAGAGGTACATAATATCCCCTTGACACGTGAAATGCTTGTGGACGGAACGTCAATCCTAAGAAAAGAAATAGATGTCCACAGGCTCCACATTTTAGAAGCTTTATATATCAAAGATTTAAATCCCTCAATTAATCACCAGAAATGCGATATGGGCATAATACCATGCATGAGAATTTTTGAAAGCAGTTATAAGAAAAATAGGGAAGCTAATTGATTGGCCTACGACAGGATGAAAAACTGTTTTACATTTACTAATTTGTTAGGACCTGCTAACTTTTATTTATATTCATTAGTTTAATTCTAAATTGATTAAACTGTTTTATTGTTTTAAAATTTTAAAATATCCAAATTTTTGAAATGTAAAACTTAAATTTCTAACCTGACGATGACTATTGCATAGTCGAAAGCTTGTGTTTATGGATAGTAAGTTATGTTAAATTCTTTATCTGTGATGTTAGTCTTTCAGTTTTATTAAAACTGTTCATATTTATTAAAGTGTTTCAAAGAAAGTGTCTCAAGTCCTTTGGACAACTTATTTGGGAATTACCACCTTCTATTCGTCAGACTGTCGGGAACTGGAACAGCTTAGTTTGAAAGTCGTAAATGCCGAAGCTGCCGTACATTTCAACAAAATATATATATATATCAGGCTAGTCGAAGGTTTTGTCCGGTTAACATTGTTGTTCCTTTAAATAATATAAATTTCATTTTGTTAGTTAAAAAATTCTTACTTCTGCCTATGAAAAAGGTTTTAAATAAAACCGAAACGTTGGCAACGAGAGTTTGATTTTTTATCCTAGAAAATTGACCGAATCCCAATTAGAGAACACACCTATGTATATTCTCAAATTGTTCTTGACCTCTTAATTCAACACAGTATTTGATAATTTATTTTTTTTAGGTCTAGGTCTTGGAAATGAATTCATTATTACGCCAACGTTTCGATATATTTATACATCATCATCAGGACTATAAAAACATGATAAGGTTATAATATTTTAACAACTATAAACAAATTCAGTATATACTATCATGCTAACAATAAAAACATAAAACTACTCGGTTACAAACGCATATATTCATTTGGTTTGTAAACAAATAGTTTTAATTTTTTTATTGATAGCATAGTAGTCCTTATTGAATTTGTGTATAGTTGTTGAAAATATTATGGCCTTATCGTGTTCTTTTAGCTCTGATGATGTATAAATATATCGAAACGTTGGCGTAATAAGGAAAAGTTATTTATACATTGATAAACAATTTTTCTTTTTTATCGAGGTTTGGTCAAGCTTCAATAATACAACACCTTTAAACCGACGTTTCGTCTATATTTGTGGACATCTTCAGGGCTACATCAATACGGAATTTAATTTGCAATAACATGAAACATAATTATATCATATTATTTAATTAATATACATAATTACCTTCGTATTTTACTTTACTATTAGTAAAGTATATCGTGAAAAAATTCGATCTCGAGATTTTGACGGAATTACATGTTTTGAGGTCCCAGAAGTCGTTTTATGAAGTTTTTTCGATGATGTCTGTGTGTGTGTGGGTGGGTGAGTGTGTTAGCTTTGCTTGTTACCACGCTACGGTCCAGAATCTTTGATGGATCAAGTTGATATTTTACACAAAAATGAGCCTCATAGGGTAGAAGATCCCTATTGTTTGGGAAGAATTATGCATGACGAGAAAGTCACTTTTTTTTTGCCAAAAACAGGTTTTTAGAAAACATTTTTTTCTCCTAAACTACTAACTCTAGAGTTTTGAAATTTTGACATTATCTTTGAGGTTACAAATAGAATAAACGAAAAATATATTCAGAATTTTAAAACAAGGGAAAATATTTTTTTCTAATAAAATGTAAAAATCTTGACTTATAAATCAATCTCAAACATTGTGAGAAGTGATAAAAGCCGCCATACGTCGTTTGACAGATCAAAATGAAACCATGACTAAAAATAGAAAATTATGTGAAGAATGAGTTGAGATATTTTTTTTCGAAATTACATTCGCTAAAGGGGCGTTACAGTACGATTTCTGTTTTCAGAAAATGTTTTTTTGACTCTAAACGGCTCATTAAAAAATAATGAAAATTTGACCAAAAATTGAACGAAAAATTAGCAATTAATAAAAAAAAAATCATGAAGTTTCAATTACGGGAAAGAGCAATAAAGCTATAAAAACTGTTTGTTTATCCTAGACTAACGTATCACCTGCTATACTTGTCGAATTTTTGATATTTCTTTACATTGTTTACATTGACTTAAAAATTTTTTGAGTGAATCCACTGAGATAAAATTGATATTTACAAAGGAATAATTTAAATAACTTATTGACTTATACGAGATATATGAGGAATAATATTTTTACATGTAAAAATCACCGCCAATACATAAATAAATTTCCTTTGTCTACTTTTGTATGATGGATTTGTTTCACAAAATGCTTTAATAAATCTATATATTGCACTCTTGAGCAAAACTAATTATCAGTTATAATTACTTCATCTTTGTGAATAGTAGTTAGTATCTTTCCATGTTATTGAAATGTGACGAATGAACTCTTTCCTCAAGTAAGAGTTATGTTTTGTTGGGAAATATCCAGTTTTTTTTTTTACAATTCTAGTCTAATAGTTCATATTTATTATTTTCAACAATTAGAAGCTCCAAACTATAAAAGTTTTAATTATACTGAATAGCTGGCTTTGACTTCGATTTGAATAAAAGACCACAAATGTTTAACATAATTAAAAATCTGGAGTGGCCTACACTCTACTTTACTATAAGTAACTCAATGTCAAATTTCTTGAGTATATAAAACATAACGTATCATTTAAGCATAACATAAATATCTAAATGGGATATAATTATTAGCATTGCATTCGTGAGGTAGTACAGATAGTGATTGAAGGACATATCAATTTATAAGCTTATTTTTGTACATCACAAATAATTTATTATTTGCAAATAATTGAATTAGTATAACTACAGCAGTAATAACATTTTTGAAAAACCAATGTGAACATTTCTTGAAACGAAATATTATCCTACAAGAGAACATGGCTATTGTTCAAATAGCCAGTAGATTTCTTACAGCGTTTACTTGACATCCTTCTACATTGAATATTAATGTAAAATTTTCAAATTTGAAACAGTAAAATACCCTTTTTTTCTCTGAAAAATATTTTAACAGCGAAGAAAATGTTGTTTTAAGGTGATTTGTTAATTAAAGATGTACGATAATTACAGTTATTAATCTCTAAACGAAAGATTTATATTTTGAATTATCTTTTACATTTTTGGTTTTTAACAGAATTATTATACTGGGAATTTTATGGCTTCTTAGTATTTAATAAGACCATTTTCCTTCCCCTTTGTCAAATAACATATATACGAATTTTTTTTTAATAAGTGTTATCATTTACCTGCACAATATTATTACTCTTACATCTCTTATAAGTCAATAATATATTTTCATTTTTCCATTAGAAACATCAATTTTATCTCAGTGGATTCGCTCAAAAAATTTCTAAGTCAATGTAAACAATGTAAAAAAATACAAAAAATTCGACAAGTATAGCAGGTGATCTCTTAGTCTAGGATAAACAAAGAGTTTTTATAGCGTTATTGCTCTTTCCCGTAATTGAAACTTCATGATTTTTTTTTTATGAATTGCAAATTTTTTGTTCCATTTTTGGTCAAATTTTCATTTTTTTTAATGAGCCGTTTAGCGTCAAAAAAACATTTTCTGAAAACACAAATCGTACTGTAACGCCCCTTTAACGAATGTAATTTTAGAAAAAAATATCTCAACTCATTCTCCATATAATGTTCTATTTATAGGCATAGTTTCATTATTGTCCGTCAAACAGTATGGCTTGTATCGCTCTCACAAGGTTTGAGATTGAATTATTAGTCAAAATTTTTACATTTTATTGAAAAAAAAATATTTCCTGTTGTTTTAAAATTCTGAATATATTTTTGGTTGGTTGCATTTGAAACCTCAAAGATAATGTCAAAATTTCGTAACTCTAGGGTTATCAGTTTAGGAGAAATAAATGCTTTAAAAAAAACGGTTTTTGGCAAAAAAAAGTGACTTTCCCATCATGCATAATTCTTCCCAAACAATAGGGATCTTCGTCTTTATGAGGCCCATTTTTGTGTAAAATATCAACTTGATCCATCAAAGATTCTGGACCGTAGCGTGGTAACAAGCAATGCAAACACACGCACCCACCCACGCACCCACCCACCCACGCACCCACCCACCCACACACACACAGACATCATCGTAAAAACGTCATAAGACGACTTCTGGGACCTCAAAACATGTAATTCCGTCAAAATCTCGAGATCGAATTTTTTCACGATCACTATACTTTACTTATAGTAAAGTAAAAATTGAAATCTTTTGTTTGAAGATTAATAAATGTAATTATGTACATCATTAATTATACATTATCTTAAAATAACATTATTTTTTTGATGTTTCTCAGAGAAAATAAGAGTATTTTCTTGTTTTAAATTTGAAAATTTGACTTAAATATTCAATGTAGAAGGAGGTCAAGTAAACGATGTAAGAAATCCACTGGCTATTTGAAGAAAAGCCATGTTCTCTTGTAGGAGAATATTTCGTTTCAAGAAATTTTCACCTTAGTTTTTCAAAAATGTATTACTGCTGTAGTTATACTAAATGAGATTATTTACATCATTATGTGATATAGAAAAATAAGCTTATATTTTGATAAGTCGATCAATCACTATCTGTACTACCTCAGGAATGAAAGACTAATAAACATCACCCATTTATATTACACTGTTTACATTGACTTCGAATTTTTTTTTTTCTGTGAATTCATCGAAAAATAATATAATGTTTAGATATATAATGAACGTTTTTTAATGATTTAAGGACTTATATGTGAAGTAAGAAGAATAATATTCTTATATGTAAAAAATAAACGACAATAGAGCATATCAATATAATTCCTGATTTATTTCATTGTATGATGGGTTTGTTAGAACAAAATGTTCTAATCGAGATAAATGTTGCACCATTCTACAAAGCTTAATATCAGATGCTGATTTTTTTACGTTTATAAATGACAATGAATGAATGAAAATTTCTTTATTAAGGACCTTATGCCCAAGGTATACAAGACTGGGGTAGCCGTACGGAGAGCACTGGGTGCTCCCCACCAGGCTTCTATAAATGACATTATTGTTGAGTAATATTGAAGTTTTTGGAATGAACTTTTTCGTCCTATAGAAGGGCTTGTCTGATTTTGACAAATATCCAGATTTTTCACTATTCTACTGTAATAGTTCATACCATTATTTTTTAAAATTTCAAACTTCCAGCTTTTAAATTGAAAGTTATACAGAAAAGTCGGCTTTAAACTTGATTTAAGAATGTAAAATTGGCTAATTACCAATACAGTGGTGCCTCGGGTTACGAGTGTCCCAACATACGAGTTATTTGAGATACGAGCTGTCAAATGAGCGAAATTTTGTTTTGAAATAAGAGTGAAATTTGAGATACGAGGAACAGCCAATTATAGTATCAGGTCATTTATAAATATGTACATTTCTTTTTTCTACGGCCCACTCAGTTCTCAGTTTACCTTTGAAAATTGGAAGATCAATTCAATTGGAAGATCTTGGTAATATGGGAGAGAGTTTCACCAGTTCGTGGCAAAGAAACACCCCGAAAAAGTTGCAACTGGTCGTGCATCGGATCTATTTAATGAAACTTGCCTAACTCATTTCCGTAGCATTCTGAAAGAGAGGAAGAAACAAACCTCCTTGGACAGTTTTTTTTTTTTAATCCCGCGAAAAAGGCAAAGACCAGTGAAGAGAAAAGTAGTACCTAAAATTAAGCATACAGGAGCATTTAAGTTATGTCTAAGTTAAATTTAAGTAACCAAAATACTTAATACATATATACGCAAACTTAATAAAACCAGTTTTTTTAACCACCTCTACATTCTTTTTATTATGTGTTTATACAATATTTGTCATTTATAAATACATTTTTCTTATAAATCACGCAAAAAAAACAATTAGGGGTAAGTATTTTTGTGACTGGAACGGATTAATGGCATTTCAATTGATTTCAATGGGGAAAATTGCTTTGAGATACGAGTAAATTGACATACGAGCAAGGTTACGGAACGAATTAAACTCGTATCCCGAGGTACCACTGTATATATATTTTTTTTTTTTCAATATACATTTGCTGACCCTTGGTAACAGCATCTGTTTGAAAAGGGTGTTTCCTGTTTCCAAATTCCAGGAGGAGGAAAGTTTTTAGTGTTTTGCTGGTGATACTTGAGGGGCAGGTCCTTTGACCCTGCTCAGAGGCCTGGATACCTGACCCAGTGAGTATAATATTACAAAACCTTCCACTACCTGCGCAGAGGCGGCAGTCACACAAGGCCGTTCAATTTACTTTAACCTTAAGTTCAAAAACCTTGCCGTATTCCCTGCTCCTATCTTCCTATCAGATAATTGATATCTCTGTAACAGACTTACTGCCTAAGAAGCAATGGTTTAACACTAGAAGGACCGGACCCGTCAATTGACGGCTGTTTACAATTTAATTTATGATATCATTTCCCTTGATAGCCCTGTAGATTTGCTGCTCACTTGCTTTTATTTTTTTAGTCAGATGTCGACCATGACGAAATATGAGCACACCAGCATGACTAATTGATGGTAAACAGATAAGAACTACCTAGAAAGACCAACCGTCAATTGACGGCAGTAGCTCTGGTAACGCGGGTGTGAGTGGTGGTGAGCATTCTCGCTACAGGATAATTGTGCTATAGTGTGTGCATTGCATAATTTTGTTGTAAACAAGTTAATTATAAAGAATATATAATTTCTGTTGTGTTTATTGCAGAAATAATTACATACAAAACTCATTATTTCATCATATTTGTGTAGCCATGTCGAGTAAGAAATTACTGAATGATAATGAAATATGGCAGGAAATTCAGTGCCTTCAAGATATTGCGTCTGATGAATCTGATGCTAACTACGCAGAAGGAGACGAGGATGACTTTATTCCACCCGCTGGACATGTGAACACGTCATCATCTGACTCAGAAGGAGCAAGTGAAACGGGTGAAGAAGCAGTGACTGGAAGCAGTAGTGAGGTAGTTGTTGATGATCCCGTAATAAAAAGTAAAGATGGAACATCCTGGAAATGGTCCGCTACTTCAGAAATAGTCAGAGGTCGTTTGCAGACTCAAAATGTAGTGAGAATTCGTCCAGGACCAACGTCATATTCATACAGAAATATAAAAAAAGATTCTCCCATGTCTGCATTCAAATTACTATTTGATGAGCCGATGCTAAGACATATCCAAAAGTGCACTAATGCTGAGGCGCAACGAAATACTGGAGATAAAAATTGGAACGTTACGCTGGATGAGCTCGATAAATATGTAGGACTCGTCATCTGTCGAGGAGTAATTGGTGGACGAAACCTACCTTTGAAAAGTATGTGGGATAAATCATGGGGCTGCCCTTTGTTTCACAAAACCATGAGTAGAAACAGGTTTACTGAAATTATGAAATATCTACGTTTTGATATGAAGAATGAAAGAAAAACACGAATCCTCACAGATAAGTTTTGCTTAGCAACTGAAATATGGACACCTTTTATTGATAATTGTCAAAAAGCTTATATTCCAGACGTCAGCCTCACAGTTGATGAACAACTGCTACCTTGTAAATCTCGCTGCAAATTTATACAATATATGGCGAATCAGCCAGATAAGTTCGGAATCAAATTTTGGTTACTTGTGGATGTGGAGAATAAATACTTGTTCAACGGATTTCCCTATCTTGGAAAAGATAACAGTAGGAAGGCAGACGTAAGTGTCTCTTGTAACGTAGTATTACAATTGCTTGCACCATTGTTCAACAAAGGTTACAATGTTACATGTGATAACTACTTCACGTCATTAGATCTCGCTCACCGTCTTGCTGACAGAAAGTGCAGTATTGTAGGTACTCTACGCAACAATCGCAGGGAAATTCCCGTTGAATGTAAAAAGACTAAAGCTCTTCATGACACGACCGTGATGAAATGTAAAGGCAGAAACAACGCTGTAACTACACTTACTTCGTACCAGTGCAAAAAATCAAAGAATGTGCTTATTCTAAGCACGTTGCATCCTGATGTACCGATATCCACAGAAGGAAATCCGAAGAAAAAGCCTGAAACTGTTTTATTCTATAATAAGAATAAAGTAGCAGTGGATGTCTTTGATCAAATGACAAGAATGTATTCAGTCAAAGCTTCCAGTAGACGGTGGCCAATGCATGTATTTTATAATATGATCGACTCAGCTTTGATCAACAGCCATATATTATACAGGCTTGTTTCCAAAGAAAATATAAGCCGAAGAAACTTTATCCAGAGGGTGTGTGAAGAGTTGACTGACAGCATGCCTTGCAATGTTTATGCAAATGAAGATGCGTTGGATGCACCTCCTTCTAAAGTACGTTGTGTAGCGGAAAGAAGTGGACCTACAAGCAAACAACCACGTCTAACATGCTGCTTCGTAAAGTGCAAGAATAGAACAACAAATATCTGCACTGCCTGTCAGCGACACATATGCGGTACTCACGCTCAACATTATTGTGCATCCTGCTCTTCAAAATAAATTTGTTGCTCTCTTACAAGGTATGCGTAGTTATAGTAATCAGTATAATATGCAGATATTAAATTAGATGCTGTGTAGTAACAATTTTATTTAATTTACTTTTGTTCTCATGTTATTCGTTATTGTTGAATTTTGAAGCCCCTCTATATGTATGTGCTTCGCAGTAACATCTAATTTTTGTTTCTTTTATTTACAAATTTCATGAATCTCGAATGTTGATGTTATGGAAATAAGGGTACAGTACTGTTTTACGAATTTAACACACTTTTAAAATGTTCATAATCTCGTTTATGCCCCATCTATTGTTATAAATTACATGCCGTCAATTGACGGCTCATGGTCCTTGAAGGTAGTTTAAAACTCCGGTCCTCCTAGTGTTAACATACCGCCTTATAATAGCGACAATTCAAACAGATAGGGTTTGGAGTCTTGTCATTCATCTATTACCTTCCAAAATCCTAACTACTGGGTAAACAACACCCCGTAATTCTCCCTACCTTTCTTATTAAAAATCATTTCAATTCAATCAAGTTTATCGATACCACTTTAATTAAAATGATAAGTCCCTCATTGGGCAACCAAGGGGAAGAAATACGAAAAGCCATGGAACAGTTAGAGAGCGTCACTAGGGACGGTCTCAAAATAAGGAAAGATCTGAAGATAAACATAATTGAATCAATGACAGTCATAAACAAGGTTTCCACAGAACTGAGAACAGAAGTTACTATTTTAAGAGAAAGGCTAAAGGATGCAGAATTAAAAGATAAAAATCAGATGTTATACTCTAACGCAGTGGTTCTCAAACTATTTTGAGATTTTTTGCATGGCGGTCTCTTTATGATATTTTAAATGGCTCACGGACCCTTTTATAACAACCAGTTAACATATAGGTTACTGGAACAAAAAATTTTGGGGAAACAAACGTTTATTCAAACGCAAAAATATTTTTTTCAAAAAATTCAACCGATTTCTATTAAAACAAAAAAAAAATCTTATTCAATCAGAAAATAGGAACATTGAAATATATTAAAACTTCATTCAATGTGATGGGTGCATTTGCTTTGCCTCAACCAGTTCTTCTATATTTGGCTTAGTTTTGTTAAGTACAACTCTCATATCATTTGTGGCTTCTAACCTGTTTCGGGATTTTGTTTTGATGGCAAGTAATGCAGAAAATGCTGTCTCATATTCATAGGTGGTTGCGAATGGAATCAGCACCTTTAGAGCCAGCTTTGCAACTTTAGGATAGGACTGTACCATTTGGATCCAAAAATCACTAATTGACAATTCACATATAATCACGCAATTCACCTCACCTCGAATCAATACAACTCGAGTAGAATCGCGTAAGCTTGTTGACATGAGTCACACAAACAAAACACTTCTTTGACTCTCCCTCCCTATCCAGAAACTTCAAACGGAAAAAGGTGTAATTTGAGATGCAACGCTTTGATATCCTTTCCCAACAACAACGATGTCATTATGACTGAAACAATCCCAAATGGGCTAGTCGACAATTTCAAGTACTGAATGGACTCTTCAGCGGTCCCCTAGGGGACCGCGGACCCCAGTTTGAGAACCACTGCTCTAACGTCATGAAACAACCAGTCCAGTCCCCATCGGACCCAAGCCAACACATACCCAACACAAGTCAGGTAACAATAAAAGCTATAGTTAAATCCAAAAACACGGAACGTACTAGTGAATAGTACGTTCCTTTAATGGAAATTATTGTGAAACATTAAAGATTTTGATGCATGTGGTGCCTTCAGGTAGAGCATGCTGTTCTCTGACAATAAAAAAAAAAAAATATACATTTACAGAAAACTTATAACAGAGTACAGCACCTGGGAAAAAAATAACATTCCCTCAGCGTAAATTGGTTTTTTATGATTTTTGACTGAGGGAAAGAAAAATGAGTTTATTACAAGAATATTTTGAAAATTATTCAATGAAATTAACCTTCGAAAATAACATTTCATAAAATAACAACATTTAAAGTATAACTCGGATTAAAAAAAAATCTGGAGTGGCCTACACTCTACTTTACTATAAGTAACTTAATGTCAAATTTCTTGAGTATATAAAACATAACGTCTTATTTAAGCATAACGTAAACATCTAAATGGGATATAATTATTAGCCTTTCATTCCTGAAGTAGTACAGATAGTGATTGAAGGACATATCATTTTATAAGCTTATTTTTGTACATCACAAATAATTTATTATTTGCAAATAATTGAATTAGTATAACTACAGCAGTAATAAAATTTTTGAAAAACCAAAGTGAACATTTCTTGAAACGATTTATTCTCCTACAAGAGAATGGCTTTCGTTCAAACAGCCAGTAGATTTCTTACTTTACTTGACATCCTTCTACATTGAATATTAAAGTAAAATTTTTAAATTTAAAACAGGAAAATACCCTTTTTTTTCTGAAAAACATCTTAAACTGCGAAGAAAATGTTGTTTTAAGGTGATTTGTTAATTAAAGATGTACGATAATTACATTTATTAATCTCTAAACGAAAGATTCAGATTATGAATTATCATTTACATTTTTGGTCTTTTATAGAATTATCATACTGGGAATTTTAATCTTTAAAATAATAATAATAATAAGCTTTTTAGTATTTAATAAGATCATTTTCCTTCCCCTTTGTCAAATAACATATATACGATTTTTTTCTGAGTGAGTGTTATCATTTTCCTGCACAATATTATTCCTCTTACATCTCATATAATTCAATAAACAATTTAAACTGTTCCTTAAGAAAATCAGTTTTATCTCAGTGGATTCGCTCAAAAAATTTCTAAGTCAATGTAAACAATGTAAAAAAATACAAAAAATTCGACAAGTATAGCAGGTGATCTCTTAGTCTAGGGTAAACAAAGAGTTTTTATATCGTTATTGCTCTTTCCCGTAATTGAAACTTCATGATTTTTTTTTTATGAATTGCTAATTTATTGTTCCATTTTTGGTCAAATTTTCATTATTTTTTAATCAGCCGTTTAGCGTCAAAAAAACCTTTTCTGAAAACAGTTATCGGACTGTAACGCCCCATTAGTGAATGTAATTTTGAAAAAAAATATCTCAACTCATTCTACACATAATGTTCTATTTATAGGCATAGTTTCATTATTGTCCGTCAAACAGTATGGCTTGTATCGCTCTCACAAGGTTTGAGATTGAATTATAAGTCAAAATTTTTACATTTTATTGAAAAAAAAATATTTCCTGTTGTTTTAAAATTCTGAATATATTTTTCGTTTGTTCCATGTGTAACCTCAAATATAATGTCAAAATTTCAAAACTCTAGAGTTAGTTGTTTAGGAGAAATAAATGTTTTAAAAAAAACGGTTTTTGGCAAAAAAAGTGACTTTCCCATCATGCATAATTCTTCCCAAACAATAGGGATCTTTGTCTTTATGAGGCCCATTTTTGTGTAAAATATCAACTTGATCCATCAAAGATTCTGGACCGTAGCGTGGTAACAAGCAATGCTAACACACGCACCCACCCACGCACCCACCCACCCACACACACACAGACATCATCGTAAAAACGTCATAAAACGACTTCTGGGACCTCAAAACATGTAATTCCGTCAAAATCTCGAGATCGAATTTTTTCACGATCACTATACTTTACTTATAGTAAAGTAAAAAAACAAGGGGATTTCATCCTGGACTAATGGATCACCAGCTATATTTGCCAGATTCTTTTTTCATTTATTTAAATTGATTTGGAAAATAGGAATATTTTTAAGTTTTAAATGGGAAACATTGTCTGGAATCTCCAGTGTAGAAGAATATCGCATAAATTATGCTAGTGATCCAATGGCTATTGAAACAGAAGAAATGTTCTCCTGTAAGAAATTATTTAGTAACACAAAATCTCCACTTTCGCATTTCAAAAATGTTATTACGGCGGTAGTTATTGTGATATATAAAAATAAGAGTGTATATTGATAAGTGGATAAGTCACTATCAGTACTACCTGCAAGATTGAAAGACTAATAAACCTTTTCCATTTACATAGTTATATTATGCCTAAATGAGACAATATAAATTATATACCCAAGAAGTTTTATATTAAGTTTACTTATAGTAAAATTGAGTGTAGGCTACTCCAGATTTTTACTTTACTATAAGTAAAGTATAGTGATCGTGAAAAAATTCGATCTCGAGATTTTGACGGCGTTATATGTTTTGAGGTCCCAGAAGTCGTTTTATGAACTTTTTTTGATGATGTCTGTCTGTGGGTGGGTGAGTGAGTGTGTTATCATTGCTTGTTACCACGCTACGGTCCAGAATCTTTGATGGATAAAGTTGATATTTTACTCAAAAATGGAACCTATAAAGACGAAGATCCCTATTGTTTGGGAAGAATTATGCATGATGGAAAGTCACTTTTTTTGCCAAAAACCGTTTTTTAGAAAACATTTATTTCTCCTAAACTGATAACCCTAGAGTTTTGAAATCTTGACATTATCTTTGAGGTTACAAATGGAATAAACGAAAAATATATTCAGAATTTTAAAACAACGAGAATTTTTTTTTAATAAAATCTAAAAATTTTGACTTATAATTCAATCTCAAACCTTGTGAGAGCGATACAAGACATACTGTTTGACGGATCAACATGAAACTATGCCTATAAATAGAACATTATGTGGAGAATGAGTTGAGATATCTTTTTTAAAATTATATTTGCTAATGCGGCGTTACAGTACGATTTCTGTTTTCAGAAAATGTTTTTTGACGCTAAATGGCTCATTAAAAAATAATGAAAATTTGACCAAAAATGGAACAAAAAATTAGCAATTCATAAAAAAAAAATTCATGAAGTTTCAATTACGGGAAAGAGCAATAACGCTATAAAAACTGTTTGTTTATCCTAGACTGAGAAATCACCTGCTATACTTGTCGAATTTTTTATATTTTTTTACATCGTTTACATTGACTTAGAAATTTTTTGAGTGAATCCACTGAGATAAAATTGATATTTATAAAGGAATAATTTAAATAGTTTATTGACTTTTATGAGATATAAGAGGAATAATATTGTTACATGTAAAAAAATCACCGCCAATAAACATAAATAAATTACCTTTGTCTTCCATGGCATGATGGATTTGTCTCATAAAATGCTTTAATAAATCTATATATTGCACTCTTGAACAAAACTTAATATCAGTTACAATTACATTATAATTGTGAATGTAGTGCCTTTCCATGATATTGAAATGTAATGAATGGACTCTTTCCTCAAGAAAGAGGACTTATGTTTGTTGAGAAATATCCAGTTTTTTTTACAATTCTAGTCTAATAGTTCATATTTATTATTTTCAAAAATTAGAAGCTCCCAACTATAAAAGATTTAAATTATATTCAATAGCTGGCTTTGACTTCGATTTGAGTATGTAAACTGGTTAATTACTAATATATTTTTTCTCAAGATACATTCATAGCAAACTTAAACAGAGTACAGAAGGCAGGAAAAGGATAACACTCACTCAGAAAAAATTCGTATATATGATATTTGATAAAGGGGAAGGAAAATGATATTATTAAATACTAAGAAGCCATAAATTCCCAGTATAATAATTCTATAAAAGACCGAAAATGTAAAAGATAATTCAAAATTGAAATCTTTCGTTTAGAGATTAATAAATGTAATTATCGTACATCTTTAATTATAAATCATCTTACAGCAACATTTTTTCTTCGATGTTTATGATGTTTTTCAGAGAAGGGTATTTTCCTGTTTTAAATTTGAAAATTTTACTTTAATATTCAATGTAGAAGGATGTCAAGTAAACGATGTAAGAAATACACTGGCTATTTGAACAATAACCATGTTCTCTTGTAGGAGAATATTTCGTATCAAGAAATGTTCACTTTGGTTTTTCAAAAATGTTATTACTGTTGTAGTTATACTAATGAAATTATCTGCATCAGCTGTGTGATGTACAAAAATAAGCTTATATATTGATATGTCCTTCAATCACTATCCTACTACCTCAGGAATGAAAGACTAATAATCACATTCCATTTAGATGTTTACGTTATGCTTAAATGAGACGTTATATATTATATACTCAAGAAATTTGATATTAAGTTACTTATAGTGAAGTTGAGTGTAGGCCACTCCAGATTTTTTCTATTGTAAGGAAGCAACTACATAACGGTTTGTGTTCACATCAGTTAGTGTGCTGCCCTAGCGATCGTTTTTAACCCTGATTTATAGTCTCTAAGATGTCTACGGATATAGACGAAACGTCGGCTTAAAGGTGTTGTATTATTGAAGCTAGACCAAACCTCGATAAAAAGGAAACATAATATTAAATATATATGTGGTCGAGATAAGAAAAACATTCGATTATATATTGATATATAAGTCTATATATATCAAGACCTAGCCCTAAAAAAAAACTGATCAAATACTGTATATATATAAATATTGATAAAAGTAACTGACTGAGGGACAAACTGGTCTGATTTATTCACTTCCTACGTGAATAAATAGAGAAACAGACTGGGTATTGAAC
Source organism: Hermatobates lingyangjiaoensis (assembly GCA_026182355.1). NCBI lineage: Eukaryota > Metazoa > Arthropoda > Insecta > Hemiptera > Hermatobatidae > Hermatobates > Hermatobates lingyangjiaoensis. Next base: position 365,588 of record JAPFBL010000452.1, on the reverse strand, counting down.
CCCAGACCTACCAGTCCAAAGGAGAGCACGTTGCCTCTGAGCTAACCTCTTTCCTTATAATAAAGTAAAACGTCATAAAAGGACTTTTACATGTTTTACTCAAAACATGTTACGTAGAACTGTCAAAATCACGAGATCGAAGTTTTTCATGAATACTAGACTTTATTTATAGAAAAGAAAAAGGGGGTAGTTAAAAGGCCAGACATGATGGTATTGTACACAATCCCTATAATCTAGGGGCCGCCTCAACTGGAGCCTGCAACTTGCGGCCTGCAACCTGCCCTCTGCCGACCTTGCAAAGTTCTCCACCTGAGCGGACACTTGCTCTTTTACAGCCACCAGAATTTCGTTTTTCAACTCAAAGAGTGTAGTGGCTACTTCTTCTCTCACTTTTCTAGTGATCCTCATTTCATAATCTATAGTAGTGCCACCGCCCCTATAGTTATCAAAATTTGCCTTCACTGTTCCGGTTAAGGCCCTGATTTCGTCCATTCCCATGGCGAACTGCAAACTTGCTCTTTTCAGCCCGGCGAGAGGCTCCATATGGCCTGGGTTTTCCTCCTCGATTTTCTGAATACTTTTATTAAGCATACAAATCGTGGCCATGGCTTGGTCTAACTTACCATAAATTCGGCCCACATTCATGTCGAAGTCCACTACATGCGACAGTGTGTCCCTATCGCATGGGGCTTCTACACTACACACGTTTCCTTGCGCCCTTGGTTCTTTCATTGGCCTCTCTGAGTCAGGGGACGCCATTCTTCCTCTTTTGGTCTCCGTCAGGGACATGCTCTCGCGGCTCCTTTTCTTAGACTCCGGAGTCGCCATGAGGTCATCTAGGAACTTGAGATTATCCGAAGATAAACCTTCCTTTCCGGGGGAGATGAACGCTTTCAGGTTTTTCTGCTGGCCACTCATAGCGACCTCGCTATTCCTTCTTGGCGCTATACATAGCTTCCCTAATTCACTTGCTACCTTCTTGTCGGCGGATTGTCTCCTCAACACATCCGTGGGAGCGGACGAGGGCTTGCCCATTGACGTCCTCACATACTTCCCATCTGCACCCCTTGGCAGGGGTTGGCAACCTTAGTAGGGCTTCGCATCTAATACTCCGCTAAACTTGCCCTAGGAGATTTTCTCATCTGGTCCTCGTTCCTGGAGGAGATCGATTTCTGTTCGGCTTTTGGTGACTTCCCACTCATGCCGTCGGATACTCCTTGCACTCCTGATTAAAATGGCGTTTTCTCCGTGCATGTAGCTCCACCTGGAGTTGAGATAAACGCGTTCAAAGGTAGGGTCAAAGTTCAATCCAGAAATTTTCTGGGTTAGGGGATTGGCCCAGAGGGCCGGAGATGATGCGAATCTATCAGGGGGGGGTAATAAAATAAAATTGGATATGGGCCAGGAATGAAAAAATAAGGGGGGGGGGGAGAAAATTGGAAAAACGCAAAAAACCGCTGAAGACCCAGAAAGTGAGGGTTAAAAACTTCTCACAATGCTCCAAAAGTAAAAAGCTGCAGATGACAACTCACTAAAAAGTGCTCAACGCTCTATTGCGCTCTCTCTCGACTAAATTGAGAAAAAATTTCCCGCAGGGGATGCTGTCAGTATCACCGAAGGTCCAGGATATCGCCGTACCCGGACAAGTCTCGCGCGCGACGACTGACTCAAATGACTGACTCAAATGAAAAGATATTGAAAAGACCAAGAGATGGCGTAGGAATCGCCGTGTAATTTCATGAAAGGACCAAGAGATGGCGTTAGAATCGCCGTGTAATTTCATGAAAAGACCAAGAGATGGCGTTAGAATCGCCGTGTAATATCATGAAAAGACCAAGAGATGGCATTAGAATCGTCGTGTAATTTAATGAATACACCAAGAGATGGCGTTAGAATCGCTATGTACGTAATTTCATGAAAAGACCAAGAGATGGCGCTAGAATCGCCGTGTAATTTCATGAAAAGACCAAGAGATGGCGTTAGAATCGCCGTGTATTTTCATATTAAGACCAAAAGATGGCGCTAGAATCGCCGTGTAATTTCATGAAAACACCAAGAGATGGCGTTAGAATCGCCGTGTAATTTCATGAAAATACACGGTTATAACTAGATAGTCCACTGCTATCCTGATATTATTACCTTGATTTTATTTAGTTATTTTAGATTTTTAGTTTTTATCTATAGACAGGTTAGAAAACACAATGGACTTACTACAGAAAGGACAGAGACTCAATCTAACGGACTTAACAGATAACCAACCCCCTATATAACAGCTCAATAGGTTTGTTGCGATCGAAGATGGATATGGTCCGAAAGCGCTCCATCTCCAGGATCATCTTACGAGGTATGACGGTTTTACCTATTTCTAATATAAATAATTCATTTCATCATTGTTCAATGCCTAAGTATTGCCGGTCGCCATGCGTGGTCAAAAGCGCCTTTTATATCTAAAAATAGACCCACTACATACTTACACTCAGCTTCAGAGACTAGGCTGCTAAGCCTCCACAGAGCGTCATCGACGGACTTGCCACTCAGAGAACCAAATTGGCATCCGCTCTCGTTAGCCTGCAAGTGACTCGCTAACGGGCTTAATATAAGTGTCTCAAGACACTTGCCCATGGACGGTAGCAGACATATGGGCCTGTATGATGACGCCCGCCCTGGATGGGTCTTTGTCACCTCCTTTGACCAGCATGACGACATCAGCCTTCTTCCATGCTACCGGGAAGTACCCCAGTTTAAAACAGTCTCTGTATATCTGCACAAGGCCATCCCCAATAACTGGGAAGGCTTTCCTGGGATGGCTGCCCTTTCCCTTAAATCGTATGTGTGACGTGCTCCGCACTTCAGGTCACTAGCTGTTCTCTCTACGCTCACCTTTCCGTAAGCAACCTTATAAGCCAGTCCCCACAAGTTGGACTCCAATCCAGATACGAAATTGTGCCATGATTCCCGCTTTTGCTTTTCGCATTCTTTTCTGAAATTTTTTCTGGAGGTTATGAACTTCCTTTAGTTTTTCTTCCTTTCTGAATGGTCCCTGCTTCTTTGGTATCTCCGTCTAAGACGGACCATGTCCTTTTTAAACCTTGTTAGGGACTCATTCCACCATGGCACCCTCCTCTGCCTTGCGCTTCTGCTGTATTGTACATAATCTCCGTAATCATCTGGATCTTGAAGTCCAAATCTTGTATAGTCAAAGCTCGATACGCAAGTACTCCTCGATGCAGCTGTACTGTGCTTCTAACTCTTTGCAAAAGCCAGTCTACCCCTCTCACCCTTAATCTTTGCACAGACTGGACTGGCCTGGCGAGCGAGAGAGTGAGGACTATAGGGTTATGGTCCTCTAGGGGCAGATCATCTACCACCCTCCAGCTGATAACTTTTTCGAACATTCCGCTCGTCACCGCGGTAACATCGATCCAAGAGCTACCGTTAGGTCCCTCGAATGTGGGACTGGACCCTGGGTCGTTGACGACAGCCAACCCATATCTCCAGAAGAGGTCGAGGACTTCATTTCCGTCATTAGTAGCTCTGTCGGGGCCCCAAGCCATATGGCGAACATTAAAATCTCCCATAAGTACTATCTCTTTGTCCCTAAAATGGGTCAGGGCACGTTCCAATATAGGCAGGGTGTTGCTTATCGACTCTCCGTACTGTCTGTACTAATCTCCGTACTAATACGACATCAATGCGAAGTCATAGCCAGGTCCTTTGACTACGCATGATGTTACGTATTTACCGGAGGCGCGGCCAACCTCACAGACATCAATACCGTCACACATAAACTTGATGGCCGTTAACGGTCTATCATTTGTTCCGCAGATCAGCTTGCCTCGCAGCTCTCTCCCCTTGGCGCTACCATAGTTCCAAGGCTCCTGTAAAATTATGGCGGAGGCGTTAATACTGATTCCAAAGGCCGTGATTTGTTTAGTCACGGACCACGACTTGCAAACATTCTGCTGTATGATGGTAAACTTATCCATGCAGTTTCATTTTCATGGTCCGCACTTCACGTTTCCTTACGGGACAGGACTTGGCATATGCCCCGTGGTCCACACAAGGCAAGCGCAGCTTCTTGCAGTTTGCGCAAGCTATCTTCGTCTTGTCCGGGCAGTCTCTGGACTCATGCTCTCCTGCGCAATGGCCGCAAATGGGTACACTGTTAGTACACCTCGTCGCTACGTGTCCAAAGGCCAAACACCTGAAACATTGGCTGACTTCGTTATACTTACTAATAGGGCAAACTTGACAGTCAATTCGTAGGCTCTCTTTACTTAATATATTTTCATCCATTGCCCTATTTAAGGCGCATATGACTGTTACCTTCTCGTGTACTTTGTTACCCACTCTAAAGAGCGGTTTAATATCTCCTTCCTCAATCCCCTCGTTGTTGACGACCAATTGGGTCGCAAGCTCCTCAAAAGTTGCCTCAGTGGGCACGGCTCTGAGCTGGATCCTCGGGGCTAGAGGTCTTATACCTCTAACTTCCACTCCGCAGTCTGTGCTTCTAATTCCCTCGCTGAGCTTCGCTGCTTCCTCAGGGGAGTCGGTAACAATCATGATGCCACCCTTGCTTAGATTTCTTACAGTGTTGACCTTTACCCCCAGAGTCGAGGGATTTATTTTCCTTTTGATAATTTCTTTTATTTCCGCGGCGGGCTTTTCCCTTTCTTTGTGGCAGGCAATCACCACGTTCTCCCTGGGAGCAAGGAAAATATCCTTAAGGGAGCGAGACTTCTCGGGAGGGGGGGTTGGGTCAGTCCCCTTTTTCTCCTCTCGCCTTCTCCTTCTTCTTCTCTTTGACTGTGTCCACTCAGGTGGTTCCTCTCCAGAAGGGATCGTACCTGAATAACGCGGTACACCACCACTTTGGCCTTGGGTTCCCTCGTGTGTTGTACCTTTCCCTACGGCCTCGACAAAGGTCTTACACCTTTCTCGGGTCTTATACTCATATCTCTTTTCCTTCCCTCCTCAATTCCCGGTGGCAAGGCTCTAGGGCAGGGCTCTAAGGGCAAGGTCGATAAATACGAGTATACTAGAAGTCGGAGTAGTTCATAGTGGCGGAAGAAAGGGGGTCAATTAAGTGTTCGTAGTTGAGTTTTTAAAAACACAAATACACGAAAAGGTTGAACATTGATAAGGAGTAGCAGGTATATGGTTGAAGCTGGTTTTTTTTTCACATATAAACGTAATTCTCACAAAACAGAGGAATTCAACTTGGGAATAAAGCTGTCATTTGCTGCTAAAAGTCGGCGAATTTGAACCCAATATCAGCATTCTTATCGCTGTTCACCAAGGACATTCTTCTTATTAATGTCATCCAATTTAGTAAAAGAAATATGTTATCATGTTCTTGTGTTGTTAGCAGTAGTAAAATGGTAGGTAAGGTATTTTCATTAATATCATTCTTGATACCTTTTAAAAGGTATTTGTGTCATTACTTTTTGAGGCAATATGACAAATATAATATAATAATCATAAAAAAACTACCATAAATCTGTAATTTTATGTTGATCGTACAGTCTTTTAGGAATATGTTATGTGTGGGAAAGAGAACCTTTTGATTTTATTTATATGCAAGTCATCTAAGTTATTGACGGTAATAATATCAATAAATTAGATGACTTCTGGACTGTGGTGTCTACACAAACTTTTGGATACACACCCACCTACCACCCAACCACAAACATATATATATATATATACACAAACACACACACGCTCACACATTCAAACACACACGCACACACACACAAACACACACACACACACACACACACACACACACACACACACACACACACACACACACACACACACACACACACACACACACACACACACACACACACATACACACGCACAAACAAACAAACAAACAAAAACACAAACACAAACACACACACACACACACACACATATCATCAAAAAAAACGTCATAAAACTACTTTGGAGACCTCAAAACATGTAATTCAGTCAAAATCTCAACATCGAATGTTTTCACGATCACTATATTTTACTTATAGTAAAGTAAAAAAAGATACTAATTTAGTTTTACAATATACACACGGTTTGAAAATATACCAGCTGCAGTAGCTAAATGTGCTTGCATACAGAAGGTATCTAAAATTAGACTAACATGTTGCTATTGAAACACACAGCTAAGCAAGGGGGTAGACTTGTGTCTGACTATAACGGAGGCTATAAAGGATGCAAAAGACCCTTTTAGATCTCCTAAATCCAAATCTAAGATATTCTTCTAGATCTAAGATATTCTGAAATGTCCTATTTTAGAATATCATACTCTTATATACGTTATTATGGATAAATTATAGGAACTAGCATTCATGCAAAAGAAATTTTATGAAAAAAAATCAATTAACTTATAAATTTGTTTGCTTTTCTTAATGCTATATCTGCTTTTCTGAAATATGATGGCTGGAAACATGGTAAGAGTTTGATAATCTCTTATCTCATTCTCTGGAAATGCCAGGTGGAAATATATCAAGGGTTTTACGTTGATAACGTTTTTTTTGGTTAAAAAAATCGCGTGCACACAGGAAGTACGGTGTATGCGTATATATTCTTATATTTACTAAGTTCTGTGATAGTAACAATCTCGTAAATAATATGATGAATGTGGTACTATTGTTAGTATAAAGGGCTTATTGGTAAAGATATACTGTGTTTCCCAGTATATTGTTTTCATTACGTGCTGTAATCATTCATCATGTGCAAAAAACGTGATCATATGTATATTTTTTTTAACGATACATAATTAAAATAGATTAATATTCTTGATGATGATATATGTCCGAAAAACGGTCAAGCTAACATGTGTATACAACATACTACGTGCAGTTACTATACGTTATGGCATAACTGAAATGAAAAACATGACCCAAATTTTCTTCTGTTTAATGGTGAGGGGGGGGGGGAGATGTACTTCTTTAAAAACTGGCGAACGGAGTGCAATAGAAAGCAAGACCAAGAACCCCTGCAACAACTGAAATGGGTGCCTAGGAGCAAATGAGCCAAATTTTCTTCCATTTAAAGGTGGGGGGGGGGGGGGGTTAAGAATTAAACTTTCGCAAATGGCGAGAGGGGTGGAAGGACCATATAAAACTGAAAAACACCTAACATAAAAGAAATGGGTGATTAGTAATAAATGAGCCAAACTTATTTCAATTTGAGTGGTAGAGGGATGAAACTTTGAGAAATGCCATAGGGGTTGCATAGACTAAGCAAGACACAACTATCAGTATAGTAGTTACAACTCAAAGTGTAATTCAGTTATAATATACTGTTGTTAATAGTATTATTGCATAGGTAAGGACAGTTGGCGGTTGTCAGTTTGTCACTAGTTCAGCAGGTTACTGTCCTAAGTGGTGGTGGTGGGGGACACGTGACTCGGCGATTATATTCCAGAGATAACACCACTTCCTCGTCAGTATCGCTTACAGATGTCTAATTCAAATCATCACTGATATAACATTTAGGTGGTTAAAGTGCCAATTAAACAGATAAAAACAAAACCACTTGTCAAAACAAAATCTAATGAACACAAAATGCATAATTGCAAAAAAAGTTCACACACACACACACACACACACACACACATATATATATATATATATATATATATATATATATATATAAAAAGATAAGGGCATATACTTAAATACTAGAAGTGAATACCCTGAGAGATACAAGAGTTTCTGTTTTTCATACGTTTTATCAAGGTTTACCTCAAGAAATATAAATAGTGCGTTGTATTATATATATATATATATATATATATATATATATATAATATTTTGGGAGCAGGCCTTCATTGATACATGTTCTATTAAAACCTATGCCTATTTCAATTTTGACGCAAAGAATAAAAACTTTGGAGAACTGATTTATCTTGTCCCAAACTTATGGAAGCCAGAGGTAAGGAAATTTGAAAAATTAATTCGAAAATGCGTCAAAATTGAAATAGGCATAGGTTTTAATAGAACATATATATATATATATATATATATATATATATATATATATATATTAAATATACAAAGAAAAATAGAGAAATCAAAAGAACACACTTACAGTCTCTAATTTTCGGTTTGAACCGTCTTCAGGAGAGATAAGAGAGGGAAACCAAGCGCACTGGTTCAGAGACGGTTGGAGACCAACAGTGTTGCCGCATGCGCGCCCGTTCACAGAAAATAAGGTAGACAGGAATCAATTTGTAATTACAATAAATTAATGGAATATGAAAACAATAAATAAATAAAAGAAAAAATTGAAAAATTAAGGGAAATTGATACATATTAACGAACAATTTTTTCAATTTTTTCCTCAATTTTTTCAATTTTTTCTTTTATTTATTTATTGTTTTCATATTCCATTAATTTATTGTAATTATAAATTGATTCCTGTCTACCTTATTTTCTGTGAACGGGAGCGCATGCGGCAACACTGTTGGTCTCCAACCGTCTCTGAACCAGTGCGCTTGGTTTCCCTCTCTTATCTCTCCTGAAGACGGTTCAAACCAAAAATTAGAGACTGTAAGTGTGTTCTTTTGATTTCTCTATGTTTCTTTGTTTATATTGAACTATATTCGTCCGTTTTGGATCGTATTTCCAACGAAAAAAAGTGTGTATATATATATATATATATATATATATATATACGAGTATATATAGGACGAGAAGGGTGCCTTGTTCATTCACATAAGAGACAGTAATCATGTGATTAACTGGAATGAAGCAAATGAATTAATATATGTGTCTTCAGAAAGAAGAAGAAATATCGTGGAAAGTGCGCTCATAAAGAACTTTTATGAGAAGTTGATGAACAATAGCCTAGGACTCTACAAATTAGATGAAGTTTTGATTAACGGGATAATTAAACAGATGAAGACTTCATCATTAAACACATTCAGGGTTGCCATCAATTCTGGAAATTTCAATCAGCCAAGTTAAACAAGTATTTATTGTTTTTTTAATTTACTTGCTCTCTGACGATGTGTTAACGAAAGGCCTTAGAGCATTGTTTCAAAAAATTGTTTTTCATTCTGGTAAATTAATCGATCTATTATATCAAGTGTTATTTTGATTATTATTCATATATATATATATAATGAAAGGTCCGTGTGGACAATAAATACTTTAACACAGAGAAAAGAACACAGAAAGACACTACAGAACTCACTTCGATATTTCGACATCCGTCGTCATCGGGAAGAAGTGCGAAGTACTCTCGTTGAGAAGCAAACTGCTACTCAGTCATCTTCCCGATGACGACGGATGTCGAAATATCGAAGTGAGTTCTGTAGTGTCTTTCTGTGTTCTTTTCTCTGTGTTAAAGTATATATATATCGTAAACAGATAAACGTTCCAAAAGGACAACAAACGTTTCACGGTGAATCACAAACACAAACCTAAGGAACAAACACACTTACTGTCTCTAATTTTCGGTTGAACCGTCATCAGGGGAGTTGAGATAGGGACACCAAGCGCACTTGTGAAGCGACGGTAGGAGAGCCTTGGCGCTTGGTGTCCCTATCTCAGTGTAATTAGGAAAAAAGAACAGCTACTTAAAGAAGTCGTGAATGCAGAATCTGCTCTGCTTTTCAACAATATATATATATATATATATACTCAACAGGAAAACGATCCACAAAAGACAACAAACGTTTCACATTAAACTATATACACAGAATAAAGATAGGAACACACTTACAGTCTCTAATTTTTGGTTAAACCGTCATCAGGAGGAGAGTTGAGATAGGCACACCAAGCATTCTTGCAAAGTCGCAAAAGGGTAACTCTATCTAAGGTAGGAAATGAAGGTAGTGAGATCAAGTGTTTCTCAACATGGGTCAACTGTATATGTCGCTTGCTCATGAGTCAGAGGTTCTAACTCTGTGTTCTTTCATTCACCTGAAGGACAGACAGCCTAATGTGGTATATACAGAGGCACTTACCTAATGGTGTACTAATTTCTACTATTCTATAATTTCTAACAATATTTTGAAATATTATGTATCATTACTGAATTTTTGTAAAATACCCATCAAAGAGGAGAACGTCTGCTAGTATAACTAGTATAACTAGTAGTATAACTGCTAGTATAACTAGTATTACTAGTAGTATAACTAGTAGTATAACTGCTAGTATAACTAGTATAACTAGTAGTATAACTGCTAGTATAACTGCTAGTATAACTAGTAGTATAACTGCTAGTATAACTGCTAGTATAACTAGTAGTATAACTGCTAGTATAACTAGTATAACTAGTAGTATAACTGATAGTATAACTAGTATACCTAGTAGTATAACTGCTAGCATAACTAGTAGTATAACTGCTAGTATAACTAGTAGTATAACTGCTAGAATAACTAGTAGTATAACTGTTAGTATGACTAGTATAACTAGTAGTACAACTGCTAGTATAACTAGTAGTATAACTGCTAGTATAACTAGTAGTATAACTGCTAGTATAACTGCTAGTATAACTAGTTTAACTAGTAGTATAACTGATAGTATAACTAGTAGTATAACTGCTAGTATAACTAGTAGTATAACTGATAGTATAACTAGTATAACAAGTAGTATAACTGCTAGTATAATTAGTATAACTAGTAGTATAACTGCTAGTATAACTAGTAGTATAACTGCTAGTATAACTAGTAGTATAACTGCTAGTATAACTAGTATAACTAGTAGTATAACTGCTAGTATAACTAGTAGTATAACTGCTAGTATAACTAGTAGTATAACTAGTAGTATAACTGCTAGTATAACTGCTAGTATAACTGCTAGTATAACTAGTAGTATAACTGCTAGTATAACTAGTATAACTAGTAGTATAACTGCTAGTAAAACTGCTAGTATAACTAGTAGTATAACTGCTAGTATAACTGCTAGTATAACTAGTATAACTAGTAGTACAACTGCTAGTATAACTAGTAGCATAACTGCTAGTATAACTAGTATAACTAGTAGTATAACATATAAATGTTATTTGTATAAGTTGAAGCGATGGATTATTTAAAACCATGTTACCTTGAGAACTACGCTTACCGCTCGACCGGTTTTTAGGACACCTCTTAAAATTTGCTTTTGATAATAAATATCGCCTAAGACAGGTGAACCACCACACTCAAGGAAAAAATGAAGGTTAGGTTAGGTTGCAGTGACACTCACTCACATAGGCAGTCTCTGATTTATTTATTTATTGAGGATGATTATAATACTCTGTCCTAAGAATTATTATACCTCCTCCTTCTGTACTATAGTACTCAAGTTAGCTTTACTAATACTAAAACTCTTCAGTTCAGAGTCACGTGTTTATTCAGACTATAGTTGTTAAAATCTACATACTATTTTTCTTAGTAAAATAATTTTTAATGTTATACTTACTTTTTCTGTTTCAAAATGTATACTTCTGCCTATGAAAAAGGTTTTAAATAAAGACCGAAACGTTGGCAATGAGAGTGTAATTTGAAGCTGAAGAACTGACCGAATCTTGATAAACTTTAGTTTTATATATATTATATATATGTCGTCTGTCTGTCATTGGACAGACGAGCAAAGGTCTTCTTAGAAGGATAAAACAGCACAAATACTCCATCAGAAGAGAGGACGAAAAGAGTGCCTTGTTCATTCACATAAGAGACAGTAATCATGTGATTAATTGGAATGAAGCAAATGAATTAATATACGTGTCTTCAGAAAGAAGAAGAAATATCGTAGAAAGTGCGCTCATAAAGAACTTTTATGAGAAATTAATGAACAATAGCCTAGGACTCTACAAATTAGATGAAGTTTTGATTAACGGGATAATTAGACAGATGAAGACTTCATCATTAAACACATTCAGGGTTGCCATCAATTCTGGAAATTTCAATCAGCCAAGTTAGCAAGTATTTATTGTTTTTTTAGTTCACTTGCTCTCCGAAGATGTATTAACGAAAGGCCTTAGAGCATTGTTTTAAAAAAATTGTTTTCATTGTGGTAAATTAATCCATCTATTATATCAAGTGTTATTTTGATTATTATTCATATATATATATATATCCACTCAAAATTCGAAAAAACGATCCAAACTGGACGCAAATCAGTTCAAAAATGAAGAAAAGAAACACACAGAGAAAGAGACACACTTACAAACTCAAATTTTTTGGATGATCCCTCTTCAGAAGAAAAGAGAATGGGCGACCAAGCACGCCGGAAACAGAACTGCAGGAAACCATATATATATATATATATATATATATATAAGTTCTATTAAAACTTATGCCTGTTTCTAATTTAACAGCTTTTCGGATTGATTTTTCCAATCTTTTCACCTCTGGCTTCCATAAGTTCGGGACAAGATTTATCAGTTCTCCGATATTTTTATTTTTATATACCAACATGTTTCGGTTCACATCGAATATTTTCAAGGCTATTTTTATACAGATAGTTTCACAACATAGATAATAATATAAAACTAAACAATAACTAAAATAAACACACAAAGTCAACAAGCAGAATCGTAAATCAGCATAACGGCTGAAGAAAGGTAACCAGAACCCTGGGAAAACCTCACCTTGCCGATACCTGTTTACAACCTCCCCTTTTTTAGGATTATTCTGTTACGATTGTTCTATATATATAATATATATATATATATATATATCAATGATCAAACCACAATAAGAAAATGGGAAAGCAAGACTAAGATCTTTCAACCGTAACAAGCGGCCTTCGTCAGAGTCAAAAACCCAACTGACGGCTTTTTGGGTTTTTGACTCTGACGAAGACCGCTTGTTACGGTTGAAAGATCTTAGTCTTGTTTTCCCATTTCTTATTGTGGTTTGATCATTGATTGTTATTTCAGGTGATTATGTGAAATCTTTATATATATATATTAAAATTAACCGCAGTCTCGGCATTCACGATCTTAAGACTGAGTGATTCGGTCCTACGAATTAACCTCCTGCTAACAGGGTTCAACTGGAAAAGGAGTTGGCCAAGTGACATATTAAATTAAAATCGATGACTCATGCTTAGTCATTGCTATTAATAGATTAAAAGGATTAGTACAGGTTAATATAAAGAGAAGGTCAGAGGTCAATAAACAACAAGAAACAAGCAGTTAAAATAAAAGAGTTGAAAGGTCAACTTCTTTTCCAGTTGAACCCTGTTAGCAGGAGGTTATTTCGTAGGATCGAATCTCTCAGTCTAAAGATCTTGAATGCCGAGACTGCGGTTAATTTTAATGATACCTGTTTAAAAGAGGATCTGCTGCCTATTTATACCAAATATATATATATATATATATATATATATATATATATATATATATATATATATATATATAACACTTTAACACATAGAAAAGAACACAGAAAGACACTACAGAACTCACTTCGATATTTCGACATCCGTCGTCATCGGGAAGAAGTCCGAAGTACTCGTTTTGAGAAGCAAACTGCTACTCATATATATATATAAAAAGATTTCACATAAACACGTGAAACAACAATCAATGATCAAACCACAATAAGAAATGGGAAAACAAGACTAAGATCTTTCAACCGTAACAAGCGGTCTTCGTCAGAGTCAAAAACCCAACTGAACACTAGATGCAGAAAGACATTAGTCCTTTCCTGTGCTTTCACCCTTTTAAAATACCACTCTTCCCTCCCACTCTTCTCAACTCCTCACCAGATGTTTTCTGCATCTAGTGTTCAGTTGGGTTTTTGACTCTGACGAAGACCGCTTGTTACGGTTGAAAGATCTTAGTCTTGTTTTCCCATTTCTTATTGTGGTTTGATCATATATATATATATATATATATTTGTACAATGGCAGAAAGTCTTCTCTTAAGCATATGTTATTAAAATTCTCACTGCAAAGTGATACGAAAACTAGAGAGTCAACAAGAAATTGGTCAATGCAGAAGCTGCTGCTTATTTATTAATATATATATATATATATAAAACACATAAGGTTCAGTGAGACTAAATATAAAAATAAATATAAAGATTTATATTTTATATATTTATATAACAACATCTTACCTCGTATTTTTCTTTCTTCTCTCCTTCCTTTGGGTACCTTCTTCATCTTCATTAACCCCTGAAAAATAATTTGAATATATTTATTCAAACATAACCAATTAAACATTTATTTCGTTTTTCAGCAATTAAATGAAATTATTTGGAATAATAATTAAATATATATCAAATATTCTATGTTTAAATATAATAATTTGACTAATTGATTTTAAATTTAATGGAGCACGATCAATGGGTGACTTCTCTATCTGTTATTTCATTTTGATGTGGCATATATCACTATTATTTGTTACTCTTCCAAGGGTAGTTGTAATATAATAATAAAATAAAACAAAAAGATTTTCAATTATTATCAATTGAATTATAATATTTGTTATAAATGATTTTATCTACCGATTTCATGATAATTTTTTAAGAAATCTAGTGTTAATTTACAAGAATCATTACAATTGTTATTGAATAATGATTAATAATAATAGCATTTTATAAGTTCATTCATGAAATTCTACTAAAAATGAATTAAGATCTTATATAATGATATAATTTAAAAATACTCACATTGGGTATATATATATATATATAACAAATTCAATAATATATCAACCGTTGGATAGAATAGGTGTATAATGTAATCGGGATTCGGTCAATTTTCCAGGATCAAAATCAAACTCTCAAGGCATTCAGAGTTTCATTTTGATCCTGGAAAATTGACCGAATCCCGATTATATTATACACCTATATATATATGTGTGTGTGTGTGTATTTACTATATGAATATATAAAAAGGTTTCACATAAAAACGTGAAATAACAATCAATGATCAAACCACAATGAGAAACAGGAAAACAAGACTAACATCTTTCAATTCAACCGTAACAAGCGGTCTTCGTCAGAGTCAAAAACCCAACTGAACTGAAACTGAACAGAACTGAGTTGGGTTTTTGACTCTGACGACGACCGCTTGTTACGGTCGAAACATCTTAGTCTTGTTTTCCCATTTCCCACTGTGGTTTGATCATTGATATGTATATATATGGACTTGGAGTCAGCTTCAGCTACTCAAAGGGACTACTACTGCCCAATGACGAGGAATATGGAAATATCGCTGTGATTCTTTTTTGTGTGTGTTTTTATTTGTTTTTCTCTTTCCTGTGTGAACTATATACATATATATATATATATATATATATATATATATATATATATATTATATATATATATATGAACTGAGCTTGTTTATTTCAGTTCAGTGTCATGTGTTCATTCAAACTACAGTTGTTGTTGAAATCCACACACCATTTTACTTTGTAAAATAATTTTTACTGTTATACTTAGTTTTTCTGTTTTAAAATTTATACTTCTCCGTATTAAAAAGGTTTTAAATAAAAACCAAAACGTTGGCAATGAGGGTTTCATTTGAACCTGCAGAACTGACCGAGTCCCGATAAACTTTAGTTTTGTTTCTACTACACGGTCGATACTTTTATCAATATATATATATATATATATATATATATATATATATATATATCCACTTAAAATTCGAAAAAACGATCCAAACTGGACGCAAATCAGTTCACAAACGAAGAAAAGCAACACACAGAGAAAGAGACACACTTACAAACTCAAATTTTCGGATGATCCGTCTTCAGGAGAAAAGAGAGAAAGGGCGACCAAGCACGCCGGAAACACAACGGCAGGAAACCGTTGGGTTTCCTGCCGTTGTGTTTCCGGCGTGCTTGGTCGCCCTTTCTCTCTTTTCTCCTGAAGACGGATCATCCGAAAATTTGAGTTTGTAAGTGTGTCTCTTTCTCTGTGTGTTGCTTTTCTTCGTTTGTGAACTGATATATATATATATATATATATATATATATATATATTATTTATTTCTATAAGCAATTTGTTTAGTTTTTTTAAAAATATCATTTGAAAATATATTGTTTAATTGTTAGTTATATATCGTTTAGTGTTTCAAAAAAAGAGAATTTTTAGAAATATGAAATATGAAAATATTTGGATTCCATAAATTATTTAAAATGATCGAAACAATGCGAGAGAATGCAAAAGTTGCTCGGTTTGAATGATTTTGGCCTTTTGCCTATACTCCTTATGGGAAAAGGTAGGACTTAATGAAAACCATCTCCGAGATAGATGTATGTATTTAATGATCAAACCACAATATGAAATGGGAAAACAAGACTAAAATCTTTCAACCGTAACAGGCGGTCTTCGTCAGAGTCAAAAACCCAACTGAAACACTAGATGCAGAAAACATCTGGAAAGAGCAGGAAAGGACTAAAGTCCAGAAAGGGATGTTTGGGAACATCCCTAGGGATGGAAACAGTTGAGTCAAAAACCCAACTGACATTATGTATGCATATATAATAAGACTATATATATATATATATATATATATATATATATATATAGTCAGCACCCTGCCTTCCTGCGGGACTCTTCGCCCTTCACACCTCCTGATGACGACTATGGTCGAAATTAGATGTGCGTTATGTCTGTGTCTTTCTGTGTGTTTCCTTCGTTTTGAATTTATTATATATATATATATATATATATATATATATTAGATTAGATTAGTTGACTGTCGTCCCTTGATGAACACTCGTCGTGTTGACCACTTCTTCTCCTGAGGACGACTGCTATTACGGTCGAATATTGAAAAGTGAGTCTTTGTTATGTTTCTGTCTATATGTCCAAAATTTTGCCTAACTCAAGTGAATTTCAAGTAGGGGTCTTTAACTTTGTACCGGACATCGAATAGCCTCGGGACCGACAGCTTAACGTCCTCTCCGAGGGGCGACGTACTCAGATTTATTCAGCTCCCACGTAAATTGGGAGTCGGTTATTATTATTTTTATTTGGACCATCTTGTACTATCTTTTATAAAATCAACAAAATATTTTTTTTATATATTTAAAATTGTTTACCTCTAAATAATTTGGTCAAAAAAAAACTAATGTAGATTTGATTACAATCAGTTTTGAGGTAAAATGGATAAACCAACAAAAGTCTCCACAGAAATGAAGTTTTATTCAACGCGTTTCGAACACTTTGTGTTCATCATCAGGAAGACACCAAGGATGTGGTACTGACGGGTTGGTCCAATGAAAACATCAACAACATCAGTTGTTTTCACTGGACCAACCCGTCAGTACCACACGCTTGGTGTCTTCCTGATGATGAACACAAAGTGTTCGAAACGCGTTGAATAAAACTTCATTTGTGTGGAGACTTTTGTTGGTTTATCTATTTTACCTCAGAATGAGTAAATACCACACAATTACGGATTGCACAACTAATGATTTACAATCAGTTTGTTTTTGCTCAATGTTACCAAATATTATGAAATAGACAATACCACGTAAGCGATAAAACAGTAACTAAATTAACAAATATATATATATATATACGAGTTCAAGATTAACAAAGAGCAACACACAATTTGAGTCTGTAAGTGTGTTGCTCTTTGTTAATCTCGAACTCGTATTGTGTCCAGTTTGGATCGTATTTCGTTTTATCAGTGAAATATATATATATATATATATATATATATATATATATATATATATATATATATAATATTGAGTCTATAGTAAAAATGAGTCAACCTTATTTGGTCCCGCTTCAACCAATCAGATATATATATATATATATTAGTGTATACTGGCAGCAAGTCATATTTTAAACAAGTGTTGTTAAAAAGCACAGCGGCTTCAGTATTAATAATCTTTTTAGAAAGATGTTCTATTTGCCTTATTATTTTCTTGTAATTCACTGGTAGCTCAAAAATTAATCTACCTAATTTCATAACAAGAATAGGAAAACAATCTTATTTACAAGAAAAATTGAAATTGTGAATTACAAGAAAATAATAAGCCAAATAGAACATCTTTCTAAAAAGATTATTAATGCTGAAGCCTCTGTGCTTTTTAACAATACTTGTATATATATATATATATATATATAGTGTTATGAAGAAGAAAGGATGACGGGGAATCTCGAGAGAGACCATAAACAAGTGTTGACGAACTCCGCCATTCCCGATAAATACAACACTGACCTCAATTGTTATCTTCTTTAGGATAACAAATTCTAACTTACACTAATTGTTGTTTTCTAGGAAAATTAAAAAAGGAATTTTTACCATTTAATTGACTCTAATTTCCATGGGACTTCAAAATAATCAATACAGAAACTACTCTAATAGTGATGTACAATATATTATATATATACACTTTTTCGTAGGAAATACAATCCGAAACAGACAAATATTCACGGTTGGAGACCCAGTCTCTGAACCAGTGCGCTTGGTTTCCCTCTCTTATCTCACCTGAAGACGGTTCAAACCGAAAATTAGAGACTGTATGTGTGTGCTTTTAATTTCTCTATGTTTTTTTTTTCTACATTGAAATATATTTTTCCGTTTCAGATCATACTACTACGAAAGAGTGTACTATATATATATATATATATATATATAACAAATTCAATAATATATCAACCGTTGGATAGAATAGGTGTATAATGTAATCGGGATTCGGTCAATTTTCCAGGATCAAAATCAAACTCTCAATGCCAACGTTTCGGTTTTATTTAAAACCTTTTTCATAGGCCTACTGTAGTAGTAGGTATGTAGTAGTAGTAGTAGGCCTATGAAAAAGGTTTTAAATAAAACCGAAACGTTGGCATTGAGAGTTTGATTTTGATCCTGGAAAATTGACCGAATCCCGATTACATTATACACCTATATATATAACAGATTCAATAATATATCGACCGTTTGATAGAATAGGTGTATTCTCCAATCGGGGTTCAGTCAATTTTCTAGTATAAAAAATCAAACTCTCGTTGCCAACGTTTCGGTTTTATTTAAAACCTTTTTCATAGGGCTACAAACAAAGGATAATAAGAAATCACATATCAACATCAAACATATACACAATATGAAAATGGATTGTTACAACTTATGAATATTACAAACAGAAATATTTCAGAGATACATAAAACAATATTACTTACAGAAGTAAGAATTTTTTAACTAAGAAAATATGTGGACGATTTGTTTTTAATTATTGAAAAGGGAGAAGAAGAGAATGTATTAAATATATTTCATTCTTTTCATAATCATCTACAATTGACTTGTGAAGTAGAGAAAGATGGAAATCTGCCATTTTTAGATGTGAAAGTTATAAGAGGTGAAAATGGCAATATCTTAAAAAAATTGGTTTAAAAAACCTACCAGTGCTGGAAGAATTCTGAACTACCATTCTTCTCATGCTATAAACCAAAAATTAAATTCTGTCCAAAATTTGGTTAAAAAAGTTATTGAAATAAGTAGTCCATGTTTTCTAAATGAAAATAAGAAAAGGGTGAAATTATTATTACTGAAAAATTGTTATCCGAAGAACTTAGTTGAACGATATTGGTTAAGATATTTAAGACAGCAACCAGCACATTCAAATGAAGATCATGCTGAACTGGAAGTTATAAGTACGAAGTATTTCAAATTTCCTTATGTTGAGGGCTTATCACAATCAATTAGAAAAGTGTTCAAACGAAACGCACCTGAAGTTACACTGGTATTTTATAATAAAAGAAAAAATAAATCTTTATTTTCAAATTTGAAAGAAATATATATATATATCTATTTGTAAAAGTTCGAAGCAGTCCTTAATTTAAACATATATTGTTAAATAACGCCCCATATTTGGCTTGTATCTGTTTCTTACACAATTTCTCGTTTCCGGAATTCCTTCCTCGTCTCTTCATTAAAACTATAAAGCTTATCACCAATATGACTAGTCGACATGTTTCGAATGTACCACATTCATCATCAGGACAATAATGAGAATAATATTAGGATTGTTAGTTTATATATATAGAGGTGGATTACTATTGGAATGTTCACAGGACATCGCCCTGGATCACGGGGCATTATGGGGGATTAAGGTAGGGTGGTTTGACTCACCTACTACCTGGCTAATCTGGTTTGGCCGGTTGGAAAACATATATATATATATATATATATGGTATATAAGTTTTCCAATATAGGAAACGTACCAACACAGCATCATACCTAAATGCGAAGAGTGAATACCCTCAACGGTATAAAGACATCACTATCAGATCCCTCATCTACAGAACGTACAAGACCGCCTCATCCTGGGACCTTTTTAACAGTAATATTTCTTCAACCAAGCAAGCGCTAATCAACAATGGTTACTCAAACAAATATTTCGACATCCTAAGATGCTACCTGAAGAATAGATTCACCTCAGACAATAAGAGCCAAATGACAGGTACAAACCACAAAATATTCTACAAGAACCAATATACTGATGAATATAAAACTGATGAACGTGTCTTGAAAGGTATTATAAAAAGCCATGTTAAATGTATTAAGCCTGAGGATAGTTTGACCCTGATAACCTACTACCAAAGCCCTTCAATAGGCAGTTTAATAATGAAAAATAGTCCTAGCGTAAAAGATTCAAAAGAAACAAATCTTGTATATGAGTACTCATGCAATATCGGGAGCTGCGAGGCCCGTAAAAGCTCATATATAGGAATGACTTCGACTTCATTGTCTAGAAGAATTACTATGCACCTTTCTGCCGGCGCGCCCTAATGCCATACAACAACAGTCCATAAGACAAAACTCACAAGAGAAATGATGGTAAATTCCACGAAAATTATCCCTCGAGAAAGAAATCATTTTAAATTACAACTATTAGAAGCAATAATTATTCAAGAAAAGCAACCAGCCATAAATATCCAAGTTAATAATTCTTGTCGAATTTCAAAACTATTTGCAAACAGAAACACCCAGATTAGCCAGGTAGTAGGTGGGCCCAACCATAATGTTGGGCCCTTAATCCCCCATAATGCGCCGTGATACAGGGCGATGTCCTGTGAACATTCCAATAGTAATCCACCTCACTCTCTCACTCCCTCTCTCTCTCTCTCTCTCTCTCTCTATATATATATATATCAGTGGCGACTCCTGACCTTTTTCTTTAGGCATGCAATTTTCAAAGAATAAAAGAAATACAGAGAAATACCCTTCTAATTCTCATGTTCAGTCTTTTCATGTTGCACAAAAGGATAATGATGTATTAAAAACATTTTATGGGGATTTGAATCAGGTTTTATTTGGAAATACTTTTAACATTAACTTTTATTAACCAATACAATAAAAATAGGCAAAAAATGTTTTTATTAAAGAAAGAGATACACAATACATCATTTGAATAAAAACTTCTTGCAAAATTCTTCGATAACAAAACCATAAAACTTCTCTCTATCTGCCATGAGATCTTTAAGTAAATGTCTTTCAATTGAAATTAGGGATAAATTAGACAATTGCTCTTCACTTTGGGAGCTTCGTAAATAACTTTTAATTCTTTTGAGGGCAGAAATAGATCTCTCAACACTTGCTGTTGTTATGGGAATAGTCATAACCAAATTCATGAGTTTATAAATTTCCGGAAGACCTGTGTGTAAATCACTTTCCAGTATGTATTTGAGGAGCTCAAATAGTGTAATGTAGTAATGCTCAAATTGTAGTGGAATAAAAAAAAAGGGGTTCCTTTAAATATTTCGAGTCTCGAACATTTTGGTTTCTTTAAAGATGAATTCTATGCATGCAATGCATGTGTTGCAATCCCTGAGAAATCGCCACTGATATATATATATATAAAGTTGCCAACGAGTGTTTAATTTTTTATCCTGGAAAATTGACGGAACCCCGATTAGAGAACACACCTATTCTATCAAACGGTCGATATATTATTGAATCTGTTATATATATATATATATATAGTTTATATATATATATATATATATAATATATATATATATATATAAAGTAACAATCCTACTATAATTCTCATTATTGTCCTGATGATGAATGTGGTACATTCGAAACATGTCGACTAGCAATATTGGTGATAAGCTTTATAGTTTTAATGAAGAGACGAGGAAGGAATTCCGGAAACTGGAGAAATTGTGTAAGAAACAGATATATGCCAAATATGGGGCGTTATTTAACTATATATATATATATATATATATATATATATATATATATATATAGTTTATATATATATATAAAGTAACAATCCTACTATTATTCTCATTATTGTCCTGATGATGAATGTGGTACATTCGAAACATGTCGACTAGTAATATTGGTGATAAGCTTTATAGTTTTAATGAAGAGACGAGGAAGGAATTCCGGAAACTGGAGAAATTGTGTAAGAAACAGATATATGCCAAATATGGGGCGTTATTTAACAATATATGTATATATATATATATATATATATATATATATATATATATATATATCTCAATAACATATAAATATGTGAATTGATTTATATGAATCACACGCTGTCCTCATGTGTGTTATATAGTATATATATATAAAACTATAGTTTATCGGGACTCGGTGTTCTTGACTTGTTATAGTTCTTGACCACTGGGACACTGAACTTGAGACGTGAAGAGTTCAGTGTCACGTGTTCATTCAGACCACTGTTGTTGTTAAAATCCACATACTATTTTTCTTTGTAAAATAATTTGTAATGTAATACTTAGTTTTTTCTGTATCAAAATTTATACTTCTGCCTATAAAAAAGGTTTTAAATAAAGACCGAAACGTTGGCAATAAGAGTTTAATTTGAACCTGAAGAACTGACCAAGTTCCGATAAACTTTAGTTTTGTTTAATATATATATATATATATATATATATATATATAAAAGGTTTTGCCAGAACTTTTTCATTTCAAGTTATCTTTTTTCGTTTTATACATTAGAGAAACCGAAACCGCCCTTAGACGAATTTCTGTCTGTCTGTCTGTCTGTTTGTCTAAAAATTTAGTCACATGCAAATTCAGCCACCATAAGTCTACCTACCTGAAACTTTGATTGTAGAATTGCGTATGTCTAGCTTAAAAGCTAAGATTTAAATGGAAGGGAAATTAAATGTAGAATCGAAGTTATGAACTTATAAGCTGTGTTTGACTAGCTATACAGGTATATCAACTAACAAAACCTACTTGTTACAGTATCAGACACCTAAAAATGCCTGTATTTTAAAATAAAAATACCAAACAACAGACATTTTGATAAGGGCGGATTCGGTTTCTATAATAATAATAATAATAATAATAATTGCAATGTATACATAATGATGTGTAATTTTAATATAATGTATGTATATAATAAAGTAAAAATTCATTGTAGGGTAAAAATCTAATGAAATGGCCTCCACATATAAAAATTTTAATGATATAAACAACGCGTTTTGAACACGTAGTGTTCTTCCTCAGGCATTAACTAAGGATGAGTGCCTCTGAATAAGACTCCAAGTCTTAATTTATAAAGTTTAATTTTTAATAATCTATATACTTATAAGGTATATATATATATATATGAATACGTTGGCAGCAGGTCTTCTCTCAAACATATGTTGTTAAAATTTGCAGCAGCTTCTGCACTCACTAACTTTAAGCTGGTGGCCTCGATCCTTCGGGCGATTTTTCTTTCTTCTGGCTGCAGTTGCCACAGCATCTGTCCTAGAGACATCTTCAATATTACACGAGCTTTCGACCATAGGAACATTGGTCATCTTCAGGTAGAGCATGCCTTGTAGTAAACAGCTTAAATGCCAATCAGGTTGACTAATTCGAACCAATCAGAGCGCAGGGTTAAGGCTGCTGCTCTGATTGGACCTCATGCTCGGCTCCAGGCTCCTGCTCGTCGGAATTACATACATGTCCTTGACCTGGAGGTTTATAGAGGGGTTCCTTTCCTTTATGTACAGGGCTTCCTGCTTCCATGCGGAGAAGCTACAAATATTGGAAGCCCTGTACATAAAGGAAAGGAACCCCTCTATAAACCTCCAGGTCAAGGACATGTATGTAATTCCGACGAGCAGGAGCCTGGAGCCGAGCATGAGGTCCAATCAGAGCAGCAGCCTTAACCCTGCGCTCTGATTGGTTCGAATTAGTCAACCTGATTGGCATTTAAGCTGTTTACTACAAGGCATGCTCTACCTGAAGATGACCAATGTTCCTATGGTCGAAAGCTCGTGTAATATTGAAGATGTCTCTAGGACAGATGCTGTGGCAACTGAAGCCAGAAGAAAGAAAAATCGCCCGAAGGATCGAGGCCACCAGCTTAAAGTTAGTGAGTGCAGAAGCTGCTGCAAATTTTAACAATATATATATATATATATATATATATATATATATATATATATATATATGTATGTATACTAAATATAAGAAACGGTCCACAAGGACTATAAAACTTTAAATTACACAAAGCACCGTTCGAGGTCCGCTCCTCGACGTGGGGAGATCTCTCTCACTTCGTTCTCTCTTCTAGTCTACTCCTGATGACGAACAACAGTTCGAAATATTGAATTCTGTAAGTGTTCTTTTTATTCTTTTTTCTGTGTAATGCTTTGTGTAATTTAATATATATATATATATATATATATATATATATATATATATATATATCAATGATGAAACCACAATAAGAAATGGGAAAACAATACTAAGATCTTTCAACCGTAACAAGCGGTCTTCGTCAGAGTCAAAAACCCAACTGAAAGATCTTAGTCTTGTTTTCCCATTTTCATATTGTGGTTTGATCATTGATTGTTATTTCATGTGTTTATGTGAAATCTTTATATATATATATAATACCACTCTTCCCTCCCACTCTTCTCAACTGCTCACCAGATGTTTTCTGCATCTAGTGTTCAGTTGGGTTTTTGACTCTGACGAAGACCGCTTGTTACGGTTGAAAGATCTTAGTCTTGTTTTCCCATTTCTTATTGTGGTTTGATCATTGATTGTTATTTCACGTGTTTATGTGAAATGTGAAATCTTTATATATATATATATATATATATATATATATATATCTGTTGATGCAATGAATGGAAAACTACCGTTGTTATTGAAAAAAACATATCACCGTAGGGGGAACCGTTGACCCGATTATGAAATAGAAGAAAAAAAAAACCTGGCATTATGGAATGGGCCTAGTATCGCATAAGGTCATTTAGTTATTACTGATGAATGTGATAAGACGTAGGCGCCTTCTGGCTAGTGGACTGATAAACAGGACTGAAGCAACACTTTCCTTATCGCCTTACAGCTGTCACATGTCACATGCTGCTTTCTACAACAGCGCTTCAATTTATAGAATTATATTGACGAATTTATAGAATTATACAATTATATTGACGAATTTATAGAGAATTATACAATTATATTGACGAATTTATAGAGAATTATACAATTATATTGACGAATTTATAGAATTATACAATTATATTGACGAATTTATAGAGAATTATACAATTATATTGACGAATTTATAGAGAATTATACAATTATATTGACGAATTTATAGAATTATACAATTATATTGATGTCATTATAGAATCAAGTTGATAAAATTATAGAACTATATTGATTAAATTATGGAAACATATTGATGAGAATATAGAATTATACTAATGAAATTATACAATTAGATTGATGTATTTATATAATTATACTGATGAAATTATAGAATTAAATTGATGTATTAAAACAATTACAGAACTATACTATTGAAATTTTAGAATTATGCTGATGAAATCGTAGAATCATATATATTACATCAATATGAAAAATGCCTTTTCATAGGCCTATGAAAAAGGTTTTAAATAAAAACCGAAACGTTGGCAATGAGAGTTTAATTTGAACCTAAAGAACTGACCGAGTCCTGATAAATTGTAGTTTTGTATATATATATATATATATATGCTCTGACGAAGACCGCTTGTTACGGTTGAAAGATCTTAGTCTTGTTTTCCCATTTCTTATTGTGGTTTGATCATTGATTGTTGTTTCACGTGTTTATGTGAAATCTTTATATATATATATATAATAAAATAAGAAACGAAGGAAACACACAGAAAGACACAGACATAACTCACATCGATATTAGTATATATAATTATATATATGTAATATATTATTATATATAATTATATATATCAATGATCAAACCACAATAAGAAATGGGAAAACAAGACTAAGATCTTTCAACCGTAACAAGCGGTCTTCATCAGAGTCAAAAACCCAACTAAACACTAGATGCAGAAAACATCTGGTGAGGAGTTGAGAAGAGTGGTATTTTAAAAGGGTGAAAGCGCAGGAAAGGACTAATGTCCAGAAAGGGATGTTTTGGGGAAACAAAGGAGTACAGTAAGAAAGAGTAAAAAAACCATCCGCTAGCTGTAACCCTCTTTGAAGAGGCTATTGCCCTCGTGACGAAAGTAACAAGTTTGAAGAGACCGTTACTAATGTTTATAATATTTGATCTATTATATTTAATTAGAGACGATTCAATAATATTTTTTAACAACATCGATTTTTCATAGGTAATAAATTTACCTGCTGTCCAATCAATATGATGAAACAACAACTACTATTACTTCTACTACTACTACTACTACTACTACTTCTACTACTACTTCTACTACTACTACTACTTCTACTACTACTTCTACTACTACTACTACTACTACTACTACATGAGAGAATATTACGCTTAAAACAGCAACTACAAAGTTACAGTAACTTCTCAGATTACTCTAGAAATATCAATCATTTTTTTTTTGTTAAAATTCATAAAACGGATATAGAGCCACATTAATGAACTAATCAAATTTATTATCTATAATTTCCTACAGAGGTTTGATAATACATTTATACGAGAAACATACTAGTTTAGGTTAAGTTGCGTTGGAAGTCCCACGAGGGAACATACATAGACCCTTTGTGATACCACTCAATTAAACATTCTACTACTTTAGGAGTTTTAAATTTTGCTTAACTCAAGTTTTTACAGGCTCAAGACCTACGGCTTTACGTCCTCTCTCCGAAGGAACAAAATGCTCAGATTTATTCACTTTCAAAGTAAATAAATAAATCAAGGGCCAGGTGGGTATCGAACCACGGTCCTATCAGTTCAGAGAAGGGTATGTTAACCACTAAGCTAACCTGGCCCTCCCATTCTCCCATCTAATGTTATAAACTAAAGAATTCTTTCTTATGCAATACAGTAATCTCTCACTTTTCGCGGAAAATGGGAACCAAAGACACCTGCGAAAAGGGTAAATCCGCGAATAATGGACGCGCCTTTATAAAAGCCTCTAAAGCTCAAACAACGACCTTTCCAACAAAGAGAGAATCCTGACCTTACTGAATACTGTACTGTGTTGTAAACAAAAATTAAAAACAAAAAGAAACAAATAAGAAATAATTAATAAAAAAAATTACGTCTTTACCGACTATAAGAGAAAAACAGAGAGAGAATTATACCCTTAATATATTGTAGAGTTGAAAGTTGGGTGATATGAATTAACCAATCAGATCAAAGGAAACATCTTTGGTTATTTTTTTATTAATTTCAACTTGTATTTTTTAAAATTTTTATTATTCTCTTGATACAGTTGATTATGTTTTAATATTTTTGATTAATTTTTAGTCTTTATTGTATATTTTTTAATAGCTTTTATTAGCCTTTAATTTAATACTGTAGAATATATTTTGACCCAGCAAGTCACTGGTTGTTTGATATCTTTCTCGATCGTACAAGAAGAATCCTGTATATTTTCTTCTCTAATACTAATTACTGTACTTTTTCATTGTGAGTTGTATTTTTTTTATTTTTTACTGCTATTACAGTTGAATATTTTTTTTAATTTTTAATTGAATATTTCAGGACCCCGCGAGACACTGAACCCGTGAAAACTGAACCGCAAACTAGCAAGGGATTACTGTATTCATATTAAGGCAAAGCATAATATATAATTTAATACTAATGGAATCACCAGAACAGCTGGTTGAAATTAAAACCCGGTTTCAATAAAATAAACATAATGTACCTTTCTCATGTTTTAGTATTACCCAACAGCAATGAAGTTCTTTCCAATGCCAGGGACTAGAAGATATATCAGGTACTCGGTAAAGATCTGATACTCTAAATACACTTGAATTAGGCAAAAGTTAAGACTCCCAATGTAGAATCTTCATTATGTGGCATCAAAGGGGCTAATTATTATCTGGGAATGAATTATTATTCTATAATTATTCTAGAAAGGGATTCTACATCGTTAAATAAATAAATTAATTTAATTAAATCTATTGTGTATGAGTTGTACATAGTAAAGCTAAGTGTAGACGATTATAGATTTCAAAGTCATGTTTTTAAATTAATGCGTGTTATTAAAATAATTATTCAATGTAAATAATTATAATTACTACTAATTAATAGAAGAGAGTATTGTTACAAGTCATTGATTGTTACTTGGTAATTACTAGCAGAGTGAATAGTGATAAGGTAGATTTTCTGTTGAGTAAGCAATTAAGAGGTAATAACTAGGTCAGGGATGATGGGGGCAGAAAACCTGTTCAAAACAACTGCCACTTCCGCCTTGCCAACCTCTCGGCTTTAAATATCCCCCACCCCTCAGCCAATGTCCCCTCATTAAAGCAATTTAGTTAATTAGAAAAAAAACCTTAATTAATCTTTATGGTGATATACCAGGAGTGTTCATAAAGTAAGGATACTTTTTTAATATCGTGCGCTCTGTACAGTCTAATTTAAAAATTTTTTTTTTGTTCTGTTGTTACAACGTCATGGATCATATGTTCACAGTTTTGACTATATTGCATCTGTTGTTTTTATGTGAGTTGCATAAACTTTATCAGAGATTTTTTGCTTTTAAAAAAATAATTACCTATAGAATAACCTATACCACATTGTTTTGCTAATGACTCATCAAACCCCGACAGTCAAAATTTCAATAGTTTTTAAGCACTTAATACAATTTTTTTATTTTAAACAAAATAATACAAACTCTCTCCTTTATTATTTTCAACATCAAAAAATCGCCGAATACTCAACCAAACATCTAAACTTAACCTCGCCTAGTTTTTCGCATAAAAGCAACACATGTTATGCTGTCAAAACTGTGAACATATCATCGCGACGAGTGTACCAACACAACAACAAAAAATTGTTACTCATCTTCACTCACCGTATCCTACTATCAACATTTCAAGACTTTTTGAATATTTTATAGTTTTTTTTTTTTACACTAAAATTAATATAAACTTTTATATTATAATTATAATATATATAATAATGAATAATAATATAATTATAATTAGTATAAACTCTTTTATATTAAACACTAAAAAGTTGCCGAGAAAGCACACAAGCGTCTAACTTTATTAACCTCTTCTAGCCTCTCGTATGAAAACAGCACATGGATTATAGTCTCGACTGTGAATACAGTAAATACTTATGATCGTGACAAGTCTACCAACATAATGACAAGAAAACGGCTTTCAAACAAGATTATTTTCGATAGGAAATCTGTTAATAGTTTAGTTAGGGTTACGGTTTTGGTTTGTTGAGAGCTGTTGGTCTATTGAGTTATATACATGCATATTGATGGTGATGGTGTACATATTTTGAGGTTCCAAAGTCCATTTGAGCCGTTATTTCCATGCTGATTTTGATGGTGATAGTTTACATATTTTGAGGTTCCAAAGTCCATTTGTGATGTTATTTCCATGCTGATGTTGATGGTGATAGTTTACATATTTTGAGGTTCCAAAGTCCATTTGAGCCGTTATTTCCATGCTGATTTTGATGGTGATAGTTTACATATTTTGAGGTTCCAAAGTCCATTTGTGATGTTATTTCCATGCTGATGTTGATGGTGATAGTTTACATATTTTGAGGTTCCAAAGTCCATTTGTGATGTTATTTCCATGCTGATGTTGATGGTGATAGTTTACATATTTTGAGGTTCCAAAGTCCATTTGTGATGTTATTTCCATGCTGATGTTGATGGTGATAGTTTACATATTTTGAGGTTCCAAAGTCCATTTGTGATGTTATTTCTATACTGATGTTGATGGTGATAGTTTACATATTTTGAGGTTCAAAAGTTCATTTGTGATGTTATTTCCATGCTGATGTTGATAGTTAACATATTTTGAGGTTCCAAAGTCCATTTGTGATGTTATTTCCATGCTGATGTTGATGGTGATGGTGTACATATTTTGAGGTTCCAAAGTCCATTTGTGATGTTATTTCCATGCTGATGTTGATGGTGATAGTTAACATATTTTGAGGTTCCAAAGTCCATTTGTGATGTTATTTCCATGCTGATGTTGATGGTGATAGTTTACATATTTTGAGGTTCCAACGTTCATTTGTGACGTTATTTCCATTCTGATCGTGATGGTGATAGCGTACATATTTTGAGGTTCCAACGTTCATTTGTGACGTTATTTCCATGGTGATGTTGATGGTGAGGTTCCCTAAGTTCATTTGTGTTGTTATTTCCATGCTGATGATCATGTTGATAGTTTACATATTTTGAGGTTCCCTAAGTTCATTTGTGACGTTATTAATATGCTGATGTTCATGTTGATAGTTTAAACATTTGAGGTCCCCGAAGTCCATTTGTAACTTTATTTCCATGCTGATGTTGATGGTGATAGTTTACATATTTTGAGGTTCCCTAAGTCCATTTGTGACGTTATTTCCATGCTGATGAAGATGGTGTGTGTAAGCAGTTGTTTATGTATTCAAAAGTTTATACGGACGGTAAAGATCACACGTTTGATGAATCGAATTCATATCTCGCCAAAAATTTTGTGACCTATAGCAGTGTTCCGCAAAGTGTGGGTCGCAACCCCAAATGGGGTCGCAAATTTTTTCATTTCATTGTTAATGCAAACAAATTTTGCATTAACATACATATTGTTAATACCACTGAGGTTAGTATGATTTATATAAGAAATAGGTAAAACCGTCATACCTCGTAAGATGATCTTGGAGTCGTTGGAAAGCGTCCAACGACAGCATACCAAAAAAACATGGTGAACAAAGCGTCCAAAAGCCCTCCAACTTCATGATCATCTTACGAGGTATGACGATTTCTAATATAACTATTTCTAATATAAATTATTGAGTTATAGTTGACAAATGCCTTTAATCCAACCCTAGTAACAGAATCAAGTAAATCAACAAGAGGCGTGCATGCAACAAAAAACCTTTGAAGAAATCACATTTTAATTATAAATATATAAAAATTTAAACGTTTTTCAATTTTTTTTTTTAAAAACTTAATCCACTATTTAAAAACTATCCATCATTTTATTTTTTGAAATTTTGACATCAGAATCGTAATCACAATGCCAAAAAAGCATGGTGTACAAAGATTCCTTTAATTCGGATGTTTTCATATTTTGCCCAAATTCTGGTGATTTTGCCCCACTGTGTGACGGTTTAACAGCCTCTCCGAGGAATGATTGATTCACCTCTCGCATGAATAAATCGAGGTGCAAAGTGGGTATTGAACCCGAGATCTACCAGTCTAGAGACGAGCCGTTGCCACTAGACTAACCTATACCCCTACTGTAGTAGGAGTAGTTAAACCGGTTTCGGACATTTGGATATAGAACTCATACTTTATCATAGTCTTACTGGAAGATGGATACGACCAAAACTGGTTTAATATCTCCTACCAATGTATACGAGCATACCACTACCATATAATAATGTAATTTAAATATATTAAATAGGTATTTTGAAATGTTTTATATCTTTACAAATGTCCCTTCAACAATCAAATTCATATGAACATTTAATATATTAAATAATTGTATATTGTTAGTACTATTTAGGTTAGTTAAATTCTCATTTGCCTAACTCAAGTGTATTTAGTGTAGGGATTTTTAAGTATGTAACTGACATTGTGCAGGCTCGGGACAGACGGCATAACGTCATCTCTGAGTGACAAAGTACTCGGATTCATTCACCACCTACGTGAATAAATCGAGGGCCAGACTGGGTATTGAACCCCTGCTCCATCAGTCCAGAGGTAACCCCATTGCCACTGGGCTGACCTGATTCTCTTCTGGAATAGTTGTTGAACCGGTTTCGGACATTCTAATATGAGGGGAACTCATAATATATCTCATAATACTACTCGAAGTAGGAAAATGTCTGGAACCGGTTCAACAACTACTATTTATGTACATGAGCTTTAACCGTAACCTCATGAACTTGCTCCCTGATCCCCTTCAGGAGTAGTTGTTGAACCGGTTTCGGACATTCTAATATGAGGGGAACTCATAATATATCTCATAATACTACTCGAAGTTGGAAAATGTCTGAAACCGGTTCAACAACTACTATTTATGTACATGAGCTTTAACCGTAACCTCATGAACTTGCTCCCTGATCCCCTTCAGGAGTAGTTGTTGAACCGGTTTCGGACATTCTAATATGAGGGGAACTCATAATATATCTCATAATACTACTCGAAGTTGGAAAATGTCTGAAACCGGTTCAACAACTACTATTTATGTACATGAGCTTTAACCGTAACCTCATGAGCTTGCCCCCTGATCCCCTTCAGGAGTAGTTGTTGAACCGGTTTCGGACATTCTAATATGAGGGGAACTCATAATATATCTGATAATACTACTCGAAGTAGGAAAATGTCTGGAACCGGTTCAACAACTACTATTTATGTACATGAGCTTTAACCGTAACCTCATGAGCTTGCTCCCTGATCCCCTTCAGGAGTTGTTGTTAAACTGGTTTCGGACATTGTAATATGAGGGGAACTCATAATATATCTCATAATACTACTCGAAGATAGACAATGTACGAAACCGGTTCAATAACTCCTATTTATGAGCATGAGCTTTAACCGTAATCTCCACCATGAGTATTTACTGACACATACTACTAATCTTTACTCTGATTTCAAGGACCAGAGTGGGTATTGAACCCCTTATCTATCAGTCCAGAGGTAACTTCGTTGCCACGGTGCTGACCTGTTTCCATTTTGGAGTAGTTGTTGAACCGGTTTCGGACATGCTCCTTAAATAAGAGTAACTCAGGGGGGGTCAGGTTAGCTCAGTGGAAACGTGCTCGCCTCTGAACTGATAGGACCGGGGTTCGATCCCCACCTGCCCCTTGATTTATTCACGCCAGAGGTGAATAAATCTGAGCACGTCGTCCCTCGGAGAAGGACGTTAAACTGTCGGTCCCGAGCCTGTACAATGTCAGGTACTCGTTAAAGATCCCTACTCTAAATACATTTGAGTTAGGCAAAATTTAGGACTCCCACTGTAGTATCAATATTTATTGTGTGGTATCACAATGGGCCAATGATCGACCTAAGTGTGTCCCTTGTGGGACTACCACTGCAACCAAGGGTAACTCATA
Source organism: Hermatobates lingyangjiaoensis (assembly GCA_026182355.1). Lineage (NCBI taxonomy): Eukaryota > Metazoa > Arthropoda > Insecta > Hemiptera > Hermatobatidae > Hermatobates > Hermatobates lingyangjiaoensis. The sequence goes on along the minus strand of JAPFBL010000452.1, from coordinate 332,165 downwards.
TATATCTTATACTTATACTCGAGGATGGACAATGACCGAAACCGGTTCAATATCTCCTACCCATGTACACAAGCTATAACCACATCATCATTTTTTTTTACACGGTAACTCATATATATCTTATACTTATACTAGAGGATGGACAATGTCCGAAACCGGTTCAATATCTCCTACCCATGTACACTAGCTATAACCACATCATCATTTTTTTTTACACGGTAACTCATATATATCTTATACTTATACTAGAGGATGGACAATGTCCGAAACCGGTTCAATATCTCCTACCCATGTACACTAGCTATAACCACATCATCATTTTTTTTTACACGGTAACTCATATATATCTTATACTTATACTCGAGGATGGACAATGTCCGAGACCGGTTCAATATCTCCTACCCATGTACACTAGCTATAACCACATCATCATTTTTTTTTACACGGTAACTCATATATATCTTATACTTATACTAGAGGATGGACAATGTCCGAAACCGGTTCAATATCTCCTACCCATGTACACTAGCTATAACCACATCATCATTTTTTTTTACACGGTAACTCATATATATCTTATACTTATACTAGAGGATGGACAATGTCCGAAACCGGTTCAATATCTCCTACCCATGTACACTAGCTATAACCACATCATCATTTTTTTTACACGATTTATTTCACTTAATATATTTCTAGAATCACAGAGATTTGTGAAGGTCATAGTAAAGAAATGAATGCAAAGAAATACCAGTGTTGATGAGTTAAACACTGCCCGTCTATCTCTCCTCAAGAGATTATCTCCTCTGTCACTGGAATAACCTTCATCCAACCAATCAAAGCTATTACCAACCAAATCACCTCTAATCACTGCTTCAAAGTCAACATTTCAAGTAAGTCCCTCACTGATACAGGCAAATTACTTTACGACCTTTAAAAAAAAAACATTTGACTACTAAGTAAACACCAATCTACTGGTTTCAATTTAAAACATTAGATGTTATATTATTCTTTTTTTTCTTTACTATAAGTAAAGTAAAGAAATTCAATCTGGATATCATTATGGTTTACATATGTTGAGGTGCTGAAATAACCATATAACGTCATTTGTGACGTTATTTCGGTTATATATACATTTATTTTTAATACGTATATTTGTGCTACGCTACTGTCATCGGAGAGCACGCAAGCCAGTGGGCTACCCTGTTTCCATGTCTTTAGTTTATTACCAGTGTTTATATTATTCAAACATTATATTTAAAAAAAATGTTTTTATTGCATTTATATATAACGCATTTGCAGTACTGTCATCGGCGAGCACGCAAGACACTTGCTACCCTGGCACCAATTTTGGGAATATAGTAATAATTTTCTTTTATTTAACATTATTCAGGTAATAAATAATATATATTTAATTTTAGGTCTCTATCTTCTGAAACGATGCAGGGGAAAATGGGTGAACAAACAAACTCACGAACTTTATACTCGTATATAGAGACTAAGTACTAAATTAAACTCAACTAAAGGTAACACGTCATTCACTGACCGTTAGGCTTAGGTACGAAATTCGCCAAGTCATTAATTGTTCGTCACACATTAATTGGGACAATTAATATAGCTCAAGTAATTAGATTAAATTAATTTATTCCAATTAAATATGCTGAAATCATCTTTTAAATGCCTCATTAAAGTCTGTGAAGTTGTAATATAATACACAAGAGTTATTATGATGGTGCAGTATTTTGCAATTAATTCGAAATTAAAGACTGAGCAAAATAATTTGTCATTCCCATTAGATATGGCTCTCAAATAGTTCAGTTTAATATGCATTTTCATGATAAGCGCTAATTATGTTTTTTTAATCTCTCAGCGATAAAGAGAAAATTAGCTTTTTATTTTTTATTAATATTTGATAAATGGTAAAATTGAATATTTTTAGAGCTTATCTAAAAGATAAGAATCCTTTATAACTTTGATAAATATACTAATATATATACAGTTTTTCCGAAGAAAAATCGAAAAGATAATTTCGAATACTGAATACGTCCAGCCTCGAATACCGAAACGGACATAAGCTGAAGAAACATAGAAAAATTAAAAATACACACAGTTTCTAATTTTTGGTTTGAAGAGTCTTCAAGAGAGGTAAGAGGGAATCCAAGCGCACTGGTACAGAGACGGTGTTGGGTCTCCAACTGTGTCTATGCCAGTGCACTTTCTTTCCCTCTCTTATCTCTCCTGAAGCCTTATATATATATATATATATATATATATATAGTATTAAAAAAACGGTCCAGCGGACTTTTTTAAATAAAATAAATTCAGAACGAAGGAAACACACAGACATAACTCACATCGATATTTCGATGTGAGTTATGTCTGTGTCTTTCTGTGTGTTTCCTTCGTTTTGAATTTATTTTATTTATATATATATAGATTATCAAACCACAAAATGAAATGGGAAGAAATACTAAGATCTTTCAACCAAGACTCTGACAGAGACCACTTCTTTTGTGTGAAGTTCTTAGTAATTTTTCTAAGCCGTAGTTTATAAGCCTTCGATTTTTATTTCACGGATTAATTTGAAAACTTATTATATATATATATATATATATATATATATAAAACTACAAATAAATAATGTATCGACCATCTGATAGATTAAAAGTAAATGTAAATCGGTTTTTTTAATCTTTTAATTTCAAAAACCAAAACGGCATTAAGCTTGTTTTTGGAACTAAAAGACCAATAAACCCGATTTAAATTTACTTTTATAATTATATATATATATATATATATATACAATTTTTCGTTGGAAATGCGATCCAAAACGGACAAATATAGTTCAATATAGACAAAGAAACATAGAGAAATGAAAAGAACACACTTACAGTCTCTAATTTTTGGTTTGAACCGTCTTCAGGAGAGATAAGAGAAGGAAACCAAGCGCACTGGTTCAGAGACGGTTGGAGACCGTCTCCAACTTCAACGTCTTATTATGATCTCCAACCGTCTCTGAACCAGTGCGCTTGGTTTCCCTCTCTTATCTCTCCTGAAGACAGTTCAAACCGAAAATTGGAGACTGTAAGTGTGTTCTTTTCATTTCTCTATGTTTCTTTGTCTATATTGAACTATATATATATATATATATATATATATATATATATATATATATATATATATGATCAAACCACTATAAGAAAATGGGAAAGCAAGACTAAGATCTTTCAACCATATCAAGCGGTCTTCATCAGAGTTAAAAACCCAACTCAGTTTTTTGGTTTTTGACTTTGACAAAGACCGCTAGTCACGGTTAAAAGATCTTAGTCTTGTTTTCCCATTTCATATTGTGGTTTGTTTCATTGATTGTATATATAAAGGTATACATTATGGATTGGAGTGCGCTTTGTTTTCCTTTATTATTTCTACTGAAGACGGTTAAAACAAACAAAAAATAGATGCTGTAAGTGTGTATTTTTAATTTCTCTACGTTTGTTTATAAATATTGAACTTTATTCACCCCCTTTTTGGATCGTATGCTCATCGTAAAAATGTATATATTGAGCAGTGACGTGGAGTGAGGTTTTGGGTTTGGGAGGCACTGACTCACAAGTCAGACTTACAAACATACAGTAGAATGACAATAGAATAGTATGAGAGAATAGGAGCAAATAAGATGCTTCCTTGAGACAAAGGTACTGCCTGCCTCAAGTCATGCATTCCTTTTGTGGATTTATGTCAGGGGTTCTCAACCTTTGTTTGCTTGTGGACCCCTAAAAGCTACTTGTGGACCCCCTAAAAGCTACTTGTGGACCCCCTAAAAGCTACTTGTGCACTCCCTAAAAACTACTTTTGAACCCCCTAAAAGCTACTTGTGGACCCCCTAAACGCTACTTGTGGACCCCCTAAAAGCTACTTGTGGACCCCCTAAAAGCTACTTGTGGACCCCCTAAAAGCTACTTGTGGACCCCCTAAAAGCTACTTGTGCACTCCCTAAAAACTACTTTTGAACCCCCTAAAAGCTACTTGTGGACCCCCTAAACGCTACTTGTGGACCCCCTAAAAGCTACTTGTGGACCCCCTAAAAGCTACTTGTGGACCCCCTAAAACCTACTTTTGGACCCCCTAAAAGCTACTTGTGGACTCCCTAAAAACTACTTGTGGACCCCCTAAAAGCTACTTGTGGACCCCCTAAAAGCTACTTGTGGACTCCCTAAAAACTACTTGTGGACCCCCTAAAACCTACTTGTGGACCCCCTAAAACCTACTTTTGGACCCCCTAAAAGCTACTTGTGGACTCCCTAAAAACTACTTGTGGACCCTCACTCCCCCCGGATACTTAAAAAACATAATTATACGAATTTATAAATAAATATTTGTTTTTAGGTAAATTAATATCGTTAATTATGAAATAATTTCATTACATCTACAACGCATGCCGAAATACAAAAATGTTTTGAAAACAATAACAAAATATTTCTTTATTAACATTTTATAAAGTACTCTGAAATAAATTGTAACAGAATCAATTTTGAATGTACCATAAAGAGAAGTGCAATAGAAAATTTTAAAACATTGGAACATTTTAACAAACTGACGAGGATATTGGGCCATATATTTTAATTATGTTTGAATATTGTACGGCCAAAGCTTACTACGCTTGGATTTATGTTTGGTTTGCTGATAAATTCATTTAAACTTAACATAGAGCTCTAACCACGTGTCATGGAACTTCAGAATACTACTTTCCTCATGGACCCCCAGTAATCCTCTGTGGACCACGTTGAGAACCACTGGTTTATGTCCTATATCAATCATATGTAAATGCCACACATACATATAATATAGGGTTTGTCGGTTTTTAAAAACCGGTTTTTTTGGAGAAAATTATGAAACTCGAAAACCGGTTTTTTAATAGAAAATTACGGTTTTCAATGTATGAATAACACTTAAAAAAAAATTTGAAAATGACAAATGTAGCCAAATGACCAGATTGATGACAACACTGTTGCAAGCGGTTTGGTTCTTGGAATCATATCGGTCCGATTTAACAATATGGTTATTATAAATATAATATGGTTAATAATATAGTTATTAAATAAATATGAAAATATATTGTTTTTATTTATTCGAACCTTTTGCTGAATAACTCGTTCCACTATTATAAAAATATTTACATCTTTATATGTGAAAATTAATCATAAACAGCGAATAATTGTTTTTAAAGTTATTTAATCCTGGTCAACTATTATTTCTTTGTTCTACTAAATTGCAAAAAAAAATTTTTACTATCAATAAAATTGAACAGTAAATAATTTCAGTCAAAAAATGCTTTTGAATTTTCTGTTAAAATTTTTTGTTCGGATTACAGAAGATTCGAGCAAAAAAAAACTTTTTTTTTTATAAAAAATTCGAAACCGGTTAGAACCGGTTTTCTGGAAAAATTACTATTCGAAAATCGATTTTCTAAAATGTCGGTTTTTTTTTGCATAAACCCTATATAGTTGAATACATTTATTGAACACCATGTAAAAGAAGGCATACACTTTTATTACATGAAAGTGTTTTCAACCATCATAAAGGAAACATACTCGGAGACGTGAACAAACACGCGACATTTCCACGAACTCAATCGTGAGTGACTGCACAATCTGAAGAGAGGCTCGTGTTGTTCATGCCTCCACACCTCTCGTCTCCCAAGAAGACTCTGTTTATTTAAGCAGGAAATACAAAAGTTTCTAAGATTTTTACTATAAAAATTATCAAAATACATTAAACAAAAACCACACCAAAATCATAGTCTAGAGCAGAAATCTTCTACTTTTTTTTTTACATCGCGACTCATTTTTTTTGGCGCCAACATTTATTCGCAACTTTTTAGTGAGAACAAATATAAAATTAACAGCAAATAAAAAAAGGGAAAATTAAAATAAATTTGATGAATAGTAAGTTTAATGTGATTGCTGTGCCGAATTAATAATAAATAAATTATTTATTTAATTTAGACTTTTATTTTCTATTTAAAAATAAAGAATTTCAAACATTTCGCGACGTCCTTGCGGGTCGCGACCCACCGGTTAAAGACCCTTGGTCTAGAGCAGTGTTTCTTAAACTTTTTTACTTCAGGGTGCACCTATGAAACCAAACCAAAACTTTGGGGCACATCACTGATTTTAATATAGAAAATTAAGTCCTGAGATTTGATAACAGGAAAATGATTGGAAATTAAAATGTATAGGTTTTTTTTAAGAAAAAGAAAGAAAGAAAGAGAGAGAGAGTGAGAGAGAGAGAGAGGAAGGGCTAGTAAAAATGATTTAAATCCGCGAGGAAAGGCAAAGAGGAAGTTTTATCAATTGATGCTTAAAGATTAAAGAAATTTACCTTCCAGTTCAAAATATGAACTAGCCGAGACTTGACTCAGACTTAAAAACCACATACTTGGTGTTTTCTCAAATAAATTAAAATGATGCAAAAACTAAAATATAAATCTGTTATATAAACTTAATCTTCCATTATCTTGGGGCGCACCTGGCTACCTTCCAGGGCGCACCAATACGCCCGGGCGCACCGTTTGAGAAGCACTGGTCTAGAGGACAAATATAAATACATGCGTTGTTTTATTATTTTCTTTCTTTTTCTTTTTTTGACGACGGTCCACTCTCTCAAGTTATGTTCACTTTGTCCATTCCTCCAACTATCTTTCTTTCCACTTCTTCAAGTCACCTGCGATGTTCTTTCGTTCCAGACTTCATGCTTTTCTTCCCATGGGTCAGCATATTCACTTCTTGGATATTCCTCGTACATATGAGTTTTATCAAAAGGCTTTGTAAAATTAAACTGATCTTGATTTCTCTTTTTCCTTTAATTTTCTTACACTTCTCTTCGTATCGACTAAATATAGGTTTTTCGATTTTCCTCAAGCCTTCTCTGGGAAAGAAATCAAATTCCTTGCCCCTGAACTGCAAGTCTGGATGAGCCAAAGAGATATTCTTTCTCGGAGGACTTAGGGACGGCCGTCGTAGTCGCGATCCTTCTTTACTTGTAAATTCAGGCTGAGGGGGGGGGGGGGGGCAGGCTAGCTCAGTGGTTACGTGCTCGCCTCTAATCTGATGGGACCGGGGTTCAATCCCCACCTGGCCCTCGATTTATTCACGCGGGAGGTGAATAAATCTAAGCACGTCGTCCCTCGGATGGCGTTAAACCGTCGGTCCCAAGCCTGTACAATGTCAGGTACTCGTTAAAGATCCCCTACTCTAAATGCATTTGAGTTAGGCAAAATTTAGGACTCCCAGTGTAGAATCAATCTTCATTGTTTGGTATCACAAAGGGCCAATGCTCGGCCTACGTGTGTTCCCTTATGGAACTGCCACTGCAACCTAACCTAACCTAAATTCAGGCTGAACAGGACTATCCAAGCGCTCGAAGACGCTCCATGTTCCTGCGATCCTTGTTTTTAACAAAGGACAGATTTCGGGACTCGCACAACTCATTTCCCTGCTCGTTACTCGTCTTACTTTCTAAGCGGCCTCTTTAGCAGGGTGCTTTTGACCTTTCATGCCTCTGTCTTCCACGCTAGCACCAGCTCGTGAAAGAGGTTTCTGACTCCTTATGTTTCAGGCAGAGCCTTCCTGTGTCCTCTGATTGCACATCAGTCACATTAACTCATACAAGTCAACACTTGTATACATCTAATGATACAATGTTTGTCTTAATAAGAAGGCAACATTGATTTCAGGTAATGTGGAAGGATGATTTGGACTCCATTATTGGGATTATTGATAGCTGTGGTCAGCTGTCAATGCCAAATACGAACCCCTCCTCCAGAGAGTCAACAGGTGGTCAACTTCATGATGAATATCAGACAACAGCTGCACAACTATATTGGCTCTAGAGTGAGAGCTAGGACAGCACACTCATCAGAACGGGTTTGTATCCTCATATACTATTAATTATTTATTACAATTTACTGTGGTACCTCGACTTACGAACATACCAACTTAAGAACATACCGACTTACGAACATACTAACTTAAGAAAATACCGACTTACGAACATACTAACTTAAGAAAATACCGACTTACGAACATTCCAACTTAAGAAAATACCAACTTACGAACATACCGACTTAAGAACATACCGACTTACGAACATACCAACTTAAGAAAATACCGACTTACAAACATACCAACTTAAGAACATGCCAACTTAAGAAAATACCGACTTACGAACATACCAACTTAAGAAAATACCGACTTACGAACATATCGACTTACGAACATATCGACTAACGAACATACCAACTTAAGAACATACCAACTTAAGAAAATACCGACTTACGAACATACCAACTTAAAAAATACCGACTTACGAACATACCAACTTACGAACATACCAACTTACGAACATACCAACTTACGAACATACCAACTTAAGAAAATACCAACTTACAAACATACCAACTTACGAACATACCAACTTAAGAAAATACCGACTTACGAACATGCCGACTTAAGAACATACCGACTTACGAACATATCGACTAACGAACATACCAACTTACGAACATACCAACTTAAGAAAATACCGACTTACGAACATACCGACTTAAGAACATACGAACTTAAGAAAATACCTACTTACGAACATATCGACTAACGAACATACCAACTTACGAACATACCAACTTCAGAAAATACCGACTTACGAACATACCGACTTAAGAACACACCAACTTAAGAAAATACCGACTTACGAACATACCGACTTATTTCGTACAAAGATATAGACGTATTTCATATTGTGGTTTGATCATTGATTGTTATTTCACATTGTTATGTGAAATCTTTATATATATATATAGGTTGAAACATCTTAGTCTTGTTTTCCCATTTCGTATTGTAGTTTGAGCGTATATATATATATATATATATATATATATATATATATATATATATTCGCGCTCCGTTCTTCGACGTGGGGAGATCTCTCTCACTTCGTCCTCTCTTCTAGTCTACTCTCCTGATGACGAACAACAGTTCGAAATATTGAATTCTGTAAGTTTTCTTTGTATTCTCTTTTCTGTGTCGTGCTTTGTGTAATTTAAAGTTATATATATATATATATTTATATATATAAAACAAGATTTCACAAAAACACGTAGACAGAACGAAAAAACACATTATCATTATTATTATTATTATTATTATTATTATTATATTAAACCGCAAAATCTTAAAAATAAAAAAAAAGATTTTAGGGTCGTCAAAAAATGTAATTCTGACAACATCCAATGACAGATGTCGTCTAAAATCGAATTTTTTCATATTCCCTATACTCTATTTGAAGTAAAGTAAAAAAGTACTTTGAGGACCTCAAAACATTTAAATCCGTCAAAATCTCAAGATAAAAGTATTTCACGATCACCATACTTTACTGATAGTAAGATAATAGAAACCTCTACTCTTTGGTTTTTTGTTTTATATATATCCTTATACAGCATGTTCAAGTTATTCTGAGGTAAAATGGATAAACCAACAAAAGTCTCCACACTAATGACGTCTTTGTAATTAACCGCTTATTAACTTTAATTAATGAACTTAATACCCATATCAAATTTACTACGGAATGTGAAAAAAATAATTCATTAAATTTCTTAGATTTAACTATAACTCGCCATAAAAACTCCTTGAATTTCAATATTTTTTGAAAACCCACTTTCACGGACTCTATACACGCCTCCTCCTTTCATCCCATGCCATACAAATTAAGTGCGTTCCATTCAATGATACATCGTTTGTTTACTATACCTTTATCTAAAGAAAACCGCGTAAAAGAAATAGATACAATAAAACACATTGCAATAAATAACGGTTATTCTATACAGTTAATAAACAAGCTGTTGTATAAAACAGAAAGAAGAACTCTTTTAAACACTATTTTTCCTCAAAAGCTGCTTAGAATCCCTCCCAAATTCTTGGATTACCCTACCTTATGTGGGAACATCCTCGTTAAAAATTGCTAATATATTAAGAAAATTTAATTTTAGAGTTAGTTACAAAACAAATAAGGAGTCAGGTTAGTTCAGTGGTTACGTGCTCCCCTCTGAACTGATAGGACCGAGGTTCGATCCCCACCTGGTCCTCGATTTATTCACGCGGGAGGTGAATAAATCTGAGCACGTCGTCCCTCGGAGAAGGACGTTAAACCTTTGGTTCCGAGCCTGTACGATGTCAGGTACTCGTTAAAGATCCCTGCTCTAAATACATTTGAGTTAGGCAAACTTTAAGACTCCCAATGTAGAATCAATCTTCATTGTGTGGTATCACAAAGGGCCAATGCTTGGCCTAAGTGTGTTCCCTTGTGGGACTGCCACTGCAACCTAACCTAACCTACAGTTAATAAACAACCTGTTGTATAAAAAAGAAAGAAGAACTCTTTTAAAAACTATTTTTCCTCAAAAACTGCTTAGAATTCCTCCCAAATTCTTGGATTACCCTACCTTATGTGGGAACATCCTCGTTAAAAATTGCTAATATATTAAGAAAATGTAATTTTAGAGTCAGTTACAAAACAAATGGTAATTTAAAATCCTTGTTAACCCCCTAAATCGAGTTTTTTTATCCCAGTTCATTGAGTGGAGTATAAAAGTTGTCCTGTAACAATTGTCATTGGCATGACCTGTTCGCTCGTTTGAAAAAAAAAAATTCATTTATGTGGAGACTTTTGTTGGTTTATCTATTTTATCTCAAAATGAGTAAATACCACACAATTACGGATTGCACAACTAATGATTTAAAAAAAGGTTCATTTTATATAATGTTTGTTTTTTTTTTTAGATTCTAGCTAGAAACACAAATGGAATAGCTTTTCCTTGTAACCTGACAACATCAAGGTCTCCAGTAGTACCTGACTCTGTGGACAGGCTTAGACCAGGAGATGTTGACGTCATAGCAGCCATTGGCGACAGCTTGACAGCTGCTTTTGGCGCCAAAGCAGACAATCTTATGGAAGTTTTGCGGGAAAACAGAGGTCTTTCATGGTCTATTGGTATGTTTCAATTAAAACTATTATACTTGACCATTAAAAAAAAAATGAATAAATGAAAAAAAAATCAATGTTTCTTATCTGAAGCACTTATCCCACAGACGGACATTGGCGAATAAACAAATAATTTGAGCGGGTACTGAACCATAAAAATTGACCCACACTTCTACCCTTGGATACTACAAACGTTATAAAGTAACTACACTCGATCCTCGTTTTTCAGTACTTCAAATAACAGTACCTTCAAGTTTCCATACTTCAAATGACAGTACTTTCAAGTTCCCGTACTTCAAATGACAGTACTTTCAAGTTCCCGTACTTCAAATGACAGTACTTTCAAGTTCCCGTACTTCAAATGACAGTACTTTCAAGTTCCCGTACTTCAAATGACAGTACTTTCAAGTTCCCGTACTTCAAATGACAGTACTTTCAAGTTCCCGTACTTCAAATGACAGTACTTTCAAGTTCCCGTACTTCAAATGACAGTACTTTCAAGTTCCCGTACTTCAAATGACAGTACTTTCAAGTTCCCGTACTTCAAATGACAGTACTTTCAAGTTCCCGTACTTCAAATGACAGTACTTTCAAGTTCCCGTACTTCAAATGACAGTACTTTCAAGTTCCCGTACTTCAAATGACAGTACTTTCAAGTTCCCGTACTTCAAATGACAGTACTTTCAAGTTCCTGTACTTCAAATGACAGTACTTTCAAGTTCCCGCACTTCAAATGACAGTACTTTCAAGTTTCCGAGCTTTTTTTTTTCTTCGTAATAGCATAAATTATCATTCGGGTATTGGTAATTGACAATGAGGGCAGAGTGATACCGAGTAGCCTAGGCTACTCCTATTTTATTATATTAAGCAAACTATAACTTTATTATGCATAAACAATACAGTAAACCCTCACTTTTCGAGGATAATGGACACCGAAGACACCCGCGAAAAGCGAAAAAATCCGCGAATAATAGACGCGCCTTTATAAAAAGCCTCTAAAGCTCAAACAACGACCTTTCCAACAGAGAGAGAATCCTGACCTTACTGAATACTGTACTGTGTTGTAAATAAAAATTAAAAACAAAAATAAAAAAATTTAATTAAAAAAAAAAAATTACGTCTTTACCGACTATAAGAGAGAAAGAGAGAGAGAATAATACCTTTAATGTATTGTACAGTAAATAATAATGCAAGTAAATAAAATAAAAAAGTTCGTAACTATCCTTTATTTTAAGTTATAGATGAAAAGGCCTATTTTTTTCTACTGTCTACTGTCAAATCAAATCAAATCAAATCAATCAAATCTAGTGTCAAAGTTTCAGCTTATTATGTCTTATGGTGGCTGAGTTTACTGGTGACAATATTTTGCGGACAAACCGACAAAGCGGCAGACAGTCCAGGAGAAATAAATTCAGAGTCAAGAAATTCAATTAGATAATGAACTGCTTCTTCATCGCTAATCCAATCTCTTTACTGACTTGTAAGTTCTTTCCTCGGTATGATACAGCGTAAGAAGTTATTTGTTGATTTTTCCTGCCTGTCCGTATTAAGAGTTGAGAATTGCTCGTTTACAAAACTATTTATTCGTAATAGATAGTACATCCTCAACTCTGGGAAACACTTTTTCAAAGATGTCAAATACGCAATATATTCATATGCTCCAATGCAATTAAAATCAACTAACAATATCTACTTGCCACACCTGTGTATTTTCAAAACAAACTTGTCTGCGAAGTTAGGAAAAAACAGCTTAAAGCCCTATAACTTCCCTTATATACTGAATTATCAATCTATTTAGAGCCTATATTTTAAGTTAGACATACACAAACCTAGTGTCAAAGTTTCAGCTCGCTATATCTCACGGTGGCTGAGTTTACTTGTGACAAACGTTTTTGCTTTAAACGTCCATAACTTCACTTCTACGTTGAATTTCCAATCGATTCAGAACCTATATTTTAAGTTAGACCTACATAAATTTACTGTAAAACTTTCAGCTTGATATGTCTTATCGTGGCTGGGTTTACTTGTGACAAAATTTTGCGGACAAACCGACAGAAATTTGCCTAAGGATAGATTCGGTTACTCCAATGTATGAAACGTAAAGAAAACTTGAAATGAGTCAGTTCTAAGCAATGTACAGACAAAATCATTATTTTATTTATATAGATAAATATAAACTAACTATGCCCACCTACCTGTATTTGATGTGACGTAGTCATGTCTTAAAGGAAGGTGAGATTAGAGAATAGCCTGACTATCAACCCTTCTCATATGCCTGTAAATAATAATTTATATTAGAAAACATAATTTACGTGTTCATACACTACACGTGTATGAACAAACACAATAGTATTACGTAACAAATATACATTTTAAAAATATTTAAACTATTGTTTTAAAATTAATAGTTATTTTGATTTCATAATTTTGGTTTTTTGATTTTTACATGACTTTAAAAAAATAATTTAGCATTTAGATAATTCAGAGTCAAGAAATTCAATTAGATAATGAACTGCTTCCTCATCACTAATCACTCTCTCTACTGACTTGTAAGTTCTTAATATGTAGTGTAATATGTAAATGTTCATTTAAATCTAAATTATATATAATTTAGTTAATCTAAATAATATCTATTGATATTAATATAAAATTCTAAATTTTGAGAACATACTAAATTCTAAATGCTAAAATATTAAATTTTAGTTTTATATTTTTTTGTTGTTGTATTTTAAATGGCATTAAATGAATAATTAACTTAAACAAATTGTGAAAACATGCTAAATTCTAAATGCTAAAGTTATCATAATTATTGGTTTTTGTATTTTAAATAGCTTAAATCCCTCCTGCGATCACTGTACGCTACCTCAGGCTACACTTTGACACTCGGTTGACTTGGAATCCACATACAAGACTTAAACGCACAGAGACCAACAGACGTTACAAACTTCTTATAAGACTTTTAGACTCAAAATCAAGACTTACACTAACAGACAAACTACATATAATACAACGCAGTCCTGAAGCCTTTCTGGGCATATGGTATAGAAATCTGGGGTTCCACCAAACCATCCAACATACAACCGTTGCAATCCCTACAGTCAAAAATTATCAGAAAACCTTCAAACTTACCTTTTTACGTCCCCCAACAAAATCATACACCAAGACATCAAAGTCCCATCTGTCCAGAACTTAGCAATGGAACGTTACAAATTATTCCACAACAGATTACAAACCCACCCCAATCCACTCGCTCAAACCCTTTACTCACCTGTAATACCCTCAAACCCCCAAAGGCGCTTAAAAAGAAAGTGGCCACGAGACCTTCTAAGTTAAACCATCTGTGAGGGTAACCATGTTATGGAGTGGCACCAACGGGTGACCACTCATTCCCTATATACATCACCGTTAATTGTAAAAAAATAATAATTTAGAATCACTTCTTATAACAATTATTTTTGTAGTTGAAGTGGGGGAAAAAAAATGGCTTAAATAACTAATTAACTCACAAAAATTATAAATATCAACAGTATTTTTCTTTTTTATCGAGGTTTGGTCTAGCTTCAATAATACAACACCTTTAAGCCAACGTTTCGTCTATATTTGTAGACATCTTCAGGGCTACATCAATACAGAATTTAATTACAGTAACATGAAAAGTAATTATATTACATTACTAGCTGATCTACCCGGCTTTACCTAGGAAGCAATTTAATTCCAACTCTAATAATAAATTACATATAACGAAAACAATTGACATTTTCTATAGTTCCGTTACACTTAACTTTTTTGAGATAAACGAAATTATTACAGAATTAAAATTATAGATTACGCAAAAAAAGATATAATCTAACACTAATTATAAATTGCACACATTGTCTAATAATATTGTAGTTGATAGATTAGATTAAACAAATAAAAAAAATATTTTTTGTCCAACAATACATCAAGAAATGTTGAAAGAAGTCTAAGCTCATTAAATGTGATATGTCATCTCTGTTAAATATCATGACACGAATTTTAAACCCACAAATCGTTTCAATTAGGAGTCAGTTAGTTGAAGAGGCTAAATCATATCACATTACATTTCATTCAATAATTTCAATTTGAAGACTTCACACAGTTTTAAATGTTTAATTAAAATTATATCAGTAAACAAAATTGTCTCTTAAAAGTTTGAATAACAGTATTTTTATGAAATATTATTTGTTTATGAAGAAGCAGTGTATTGAAAAGTGTCAATTGAGTTTTAAATGTTAAATTCTACCTACATTTTTCATTATGTAATGTTAAGAGTTATTATGCTATGAACTGTATTTATACACACAAATACATATAGCGATTAAGTTTTATATACGCACATTTTGATTTGAATATTTCTTCATCAAATTTTTATGCTGTATATATTCCCTTATAAGTTTTACTGGTTTAGACATTCATAAACGTTTTCTAGTTAGATATCATCGTTATATATAATAACTTATCATTTTGCCTATATGGAGTAGGGCCGGACACTAATTACTAATAATTAAATATTTTAAACAAACGAATTAATCAATCAGGAATAAATAAAGAAGCCTTACATCCATTAAACTTAAACAATACTTTAACTATTCTTTTAAGATTAGAATTAATGGTTCAAATACTATCATTATTATTCGTAATATTATCATGCATACTTAAAGTTAATAAGTTATTATTTAAAGCATAACTTTCTTTAATGCTTAAAGCAAGTTAAACCAATTAGATATGAAAAGTTAATGGTAAACTATTGATAATACTTAAAGCTTTGTTAAAGTTAGTAAAAAACCCATGTAAAATTACAATAATTGTCTTTAATATCAATCTGAAAACAATAATAAATTTCTCGTACCTGGTTGTTTCCAATTGAACAAAGGGTATGGAAATATTATCATAATGATTAACCTACCTGCGGCCGCCATTACCAATTAAAGTCAAAATGTAAACAAACAGGTTATACAGCAAACCTTATCTATTATAATATTTTTGGGATATTACCTGAACCACAACTCTGATTTTTAAAAAAATTTACATAAACCTTCCCGGAGATATACCTAATAATTTCCTAAATTTTCAAGGCGATTGGGATTGGATATATGGTTTTTGAATCTATGGAATACAAACAGACATACATTTATTTTTATATATATATATATTTAATTAATATACATAACTACCTTGGTATTTTTTCTATTGTGAGGAAGCTAGACCAAACCTCGATAAAAAAGAAAAATAGTGTTAAATATATGTGGTCGAGATAAGGAAAACATTAAATATATATATATCACTTGAAATTCAGAAAAAAACGATCCAAACTGGACGCAAATCAGTTCACAAATGAAGAAAAGCAACACACAGAGAAAGAGACATACTTACAAACTCAAATTTTTGGATGATCCGTCTTCAGGAGAAAATAGAAAGGGCGACCGAGCACGCTGGAAACACAATGGCAGGAAACTGTCCCGGCAACCATGAAATTAAACCACAAGGAAAAAAAAGAATACAATAGAAAAAATGCTCTGATGCCTTTCAACTTATGTCATCAGAGAGCAAACAAAGAAAGAAGAAGTTCATTCTTTGTTTGTTCTCTGATGATATAAATTGAAAGGCCTCAGAGCATTTATTCTATTGTATTTTTTTTCCTTGTGGTTTGAGTTCATTGATTGCATCACGTGTGTATTTATTATGATTTTTCTGCATATATATATATATATCCACTTAAAATTCGAAAAAACGATCCAAACTGGACGCAAATCAGTTCACAAATGAAGAAAAGCAACACACAGAGAAAGAGACACACTTACAAACTCAAATTTTCGGATGATCTGTCTTCAGGAAAAAAGAGAGAATGGGCGACATATATATATATATATATACCACTCTTTATTTTTGTAATGTGTAATTCGACACAAAAATTATGTCTAGATTTTTCAAAATTTTGACAAGCTGAACTCAAAAGGTTTTTTTGTCACTGACGTAAAGATTTTGGACTTGTGTGACTTTACAGTTTTTTTTTTTTTTGTAATATAATAATTCTGTTATTGTTTTCTTTAGGAGGAGAAGGTACTTGGAAAGAACAGTTTACTTTGCCAAATTTCCTAAAAGAATTCAATCCAGCTCTAATCGGCTTTTCAACAGGGGACAGCTTGAGCTTTGAACAGCCTGCTCAGTTCAACTTAGCAGAAGGAGGTGCTATAACGTCTGACATGCCTTTTATGGCTCGGAAACTTGTTAGAAGAATATTAGCGGACCCAAGGGTCGATGTCAAAAGACACTGGAAGGTAAAATATATACTCAACTTAATATAAATTATTATATTATACAAACACTTTTTCTTCTTCTCGGAGTTTGGTCAGGGTAATAAATGGAATCACCTTTTTGCCAACGTTTCGTCTTTATTTTAAGACATCCTATGGGCTATAAACTAACAAAAAAACAATAAACAATGGACATTTGTCATTTCTACTTTAGAAACAACATAAACAAATTGAAAAAAACTTACTCAAGGCTGGGTTCTGTTACATTACAACAACCGTTAACTGTCATTACATACAGTTAAAAGGTACAAACATTAAACACTAAACATTTGTAATTACATTACAAAAAGGTGATTCCATATATTTACCCTGACCAAACTCCGAGAAGAAGAAAAAGTGTTTGTTAATATTTTGTGGTCAAGAAAACAGTACCGTATATATATATATATATATATAATATATATATATATATATATATATATAACTTGAAATTACACAAAGCACGACACAGAAAAGAGAATAAAAAGAACACTTACAGAATTCAATATTTCGAACTGTTGTTCGTCATCAGGATATATATATATATATATATATATATACATATATACATCAGGATATATATATATATATATATATAAAAAGATTTCACATAAACACGTGAAGTGGCAATCAATGATCAAACCACAATAGGAAAGTGGGAGGGCGGGACTGGGATCTTTCCCAGGGCGGCCTTCGTCAGAGTCAAAAGCCCAACTCCTGACTCTGACGAAGACCGCTTGTTACGGTTGAAAGATCTGAGTCTTGTTTTCCCATTTCATATTGTGGTTTGATCATTGACAATAACTATATGTAGCTGGTAACTCTGTGAGTTGGCAACACTGCTAACCTCCGCGGCGGAGGCTCCCCTGAGATGACTCATCGAACTCAGGTTAAGAACCACTCGTCTAACAGATAGTGATGTAAACCACTTATTATGGTTCAAAGATCTTAGTAATTTTTCCAATTTCCTAATTTGTGGTTTTGACGTTGATTTTGATTTCACGTGTTTATTGTCAAGTCTTGGTACAAGTATTATTGATGTCTAGGCAACCCGTGACCCTTTGTGTCACTCAGTGTTAAGAAATTATAGCGACAATTAAATACATTCACTGAGTGTGATTGACAGGAATAACTGTTATTACTACTTCTTGTTATTAAGTCAGGAAAACAAAGATTCTTATATGGTCCAAGCATTTGATATAGTATTCTTAACATGATTCAAATTATATACACAGTAAGTATATTTCGTAAAATAATAAATCATCTAAAAGTGAAAATTTTCATTTATTTTATTTTACATTAATAAATGGAACATCAATTCAAGTTATATATTGAAATCTGTGTATTTCAATATTCCATTCATCTTATCCGACATAAAATAACATTAATTGAAGGAATGTTTCTTTATTATATTACGTTAGAGTAATGGTATTTAACTGACATTTGTATTCAAGTTTGTATTCCTAAAATTATTCATTTCAAACCTCTGGTTTATATATATACTTTCCTTTATATTTATTTATATTTATATATATATATATAGATATATATTGGTTACTTGCCGTTGCGTCTACAACGTGCTTGGTCTCCCATTCTCTTTTCTCCTGAAGACGGATTACCCGAAAATTTGAGTCTGTAAGTGTGTTTCCCTACTTTGTGTGTTGCTCTTTGTTAATCTCGAACTTATATATATATATATATATATATATATATATATATATGAACGTATAAGCCACAAGGAAAAGTAAAAAACACAGAGAATATGCTCTAAGGCCTTTCAATTATATGTCATCAGAGAGCAACAAAATATTGATAACAACAGAGGTTACAGGTTTGTTACAAAAAGAAAATATGGGGAGACACTACAAAACACATGTTAAAATATAAACATATAAAATACAAGCTAAAGAAAGATAAAACAACAAAGAGAAACAAAACATACAATTTAACAAAAAGGAAACAAAATACTAGGTACCAAAAGGAGAAACATCAGTTCGATTAGAGCCTACACTGCAGGACTTTAAACCATCACGAAGTCCAATTTGCCTGACTATACCTTCAACCAAAACATTATGCAATTTAAAAAGTCCCGAGCTGCTGTTCATGAGGTTTACACACCAATGTTTGATCAAAGCACTTTCCACAAGATTCCTTTCAATATTGGAAGCTAGAAACAACAGTTCCTTAGCATTTTCCCAATTCATTGAATGTTTCTTGTTTTTTATATGTAGAAACACAGCACTGGACTCCTCCTGTCTTCTAATGGCATATTTATGCTGCTTCACCCTAGTAAGCAGGCTTTTTCCTGTTTGGCCAACATACCTTGAGTTACAATCACCACAAGGGATATTGTACACACAACCTTCTTTCTCCCTATTATGATTACTCACCAATCTGTTAAATAGGTTTCCTCCACAACTAAAAATAATGGAAAGTCGATTTTTTTCCAAAGAGAGGGAACATCTTTTAATGTACTGTTAATATATATATATATATATTATATATATATAAACTTATATATATAGATATAATAGTTTATTATATATACTTTCGGAATTTCATACACATGTTTAATGCTTAACTTCCATATACGATTGTTAAATTAAAACGTTTGATTTGATTTGAGCCAGGGAAACTTGATTCCTGATATAAATAAAAAATAATTTTTTTTTTTTTTTTGTATAACAAGAAATAACTGTAAATACCTGAACTAAAAAAAGCATTGTCTACTAAACTACAAAATTACAAAAAATGGAACTGAGATCTTTCGTAGAAAAACTTATCACGTTTATTCTATAACATAAATAGATTTTCATCTGGAGTGCTTAATTTTACTTGACTTAAATTGAGAAAATTTATTTTTGATTCTTCTTTCCTTTCAATGCCATTATTTGTAAAGTATTACTCACTGTTTTCTTTAATATTTTTTTTTTCTTTCTTGATACTTTGACTACAATTTCATGTATTTAGAAGTAGTTTTGATTTCAGGGTTACTCCTTTAGCTTTTTGATTATGTGACGTGAATCGGGTGGACACCCATTGGTGGCACTCCGTAATTATGTTTAAGCTTTAGGGTGACAGAAAGTCACGTGGCCATTGCCGTTTTAGTCGTCTTTGGGGATTTGTGGGGATTACTAGTTGGGAAAGATTTTGAGCCAATGGGTTTGGATGAGTTGAAAGTTTACTGTGGAATTTTTTATAGCGGTTTTTTGCATAGTCGAGAACGAAGGGGACTTTAAGATCTCGGTGAATGATTATATTTGGGACGTAAAATGAGAGATGCGAGAGTTTTCTGAGTATTTTTGATTGGATGGCTTGTATGGGACGAATGTTTGAAGGTTTGGCAGAACCCCAAAGTTCTATAGCATAAGCCCAAGAAGGCTTCAAGATTGTGTTGTATATGTGGAGTCAGTCTGTTAGTGTGAGTTTTGATTTTCTGTCTAATAGTCTTATAAGACGTTTGTAACGTCCTTTAATATTTATTCGAATAATTCTACATAAACTGGAATCAGCAGGTATTCCAATTTTCACCTGTCTGCAAATATTTAAACAAGAATAACAGAGTTTTATAAGTATATAGATAACATGCTGTGTATGTATAGTATACTGTGTATGAAGCATAGTGTACACTATACAATTACTATAGAATACTTTAGCATAGTTTACTATAACTATACGGTAAAAACACCATATTCACTCGACACTCGAATTTCCATATAAACCAAGACAGGTCTGGAAACAGACAAGTCTGGAAATTGGTAACACTGGTAAGTGGTAGTCTAATGGTGGGTAGGGTAGGCTAAGTGGTTGACAGCATGCCAAGACGTACCATATGCATAACTTAAATAAAACTTTCTACAAGGGCTAGGCTACCTCAATTTCATTTACTTTAGCACATTACATATTTAATTTAAATAAGCTCTATTATTAATACATCATAAACTATAAAATTAATAAAAAAAAAAGCCTAGCCTAACTGTTGACGGCAGACCAAGATGTACATAGGAGATATATATATATATATATACCGCTTGTTACGGTTGAAAGATCTTAGTCTTGTTTTCCCATTTCTTATTGTGGTTTGATCATTTATATATATATATATATATATATATATATATATATATATATATATATATAAATGATTTCAGATAAACACGTGAAATAACAATCAATGATCAAACCACGTTTCGTCAGAGTCTTCGTCAGAGTTAAAAACCCAACTGGATTGATCCAGTTGGATCAATGAGTAGACATATAAGACATATGTCTACTCATATAGAGTAGACATATGAGAAGGGAGGATAGCTAGGGTTTAAATCACAATCATCAAATGCAAGTGGATACAGTTAGTTTATGTTTATTATATATTAAAATACGTAATAATAATACTGTTTATGCATAACAAAGGTTTTTTTCTTAATCCATTTATTTACCATGCTCCATATAAATATATATATATATATACTAAATATAAGTAACGGTCCACAAGGACTATAAAACTTTAAATTACACAAAGGACGACACAGAAAAGAGAACAAAAAGAACACTTACAGAATTCTATATTTCGAACTATTGTTCGTCATCAGGAGAGTAGACTAGAAGAGAGGACGAAGTGAAAGAGATCAAGAAAAAATTGAGTAATTTTTTTCTTTTATTTATTTATTGTTTTCATATTCCACTAATTTAATGTAATTATAAAGTGATTCCTGTCTACCTTATTTTCTGTGACCGGGCGCGCATGCGGCAACACTGTTGGTCTCCAACCGTCTCTGAACCAGTGCGCTTGGTTTCCCTCTCTTATCTCTCCTGAAGACGGTTCAAACCGAAAATTAGTAAAGCGACTGTAAGTATGTTCTTTTGATTTCTCTATGTTTCTTTGTCTAAATTGAACTATATATATATATATATATATATATATATATAATAAAGGTATAGTTTCCATATGATAACGAAATTGTAGTAGTCTAGGCTACTCGGTCTCACTCTGCTCTCATTGTGAATTACCAATACCAGGGTGATAATTTATACTATTTGGAAGAACAAAAAGCGCGGGAAACATTGAAAGTACGTTTATTTGAAGAACGGAAACTCGAGAGTTTGAGTTTCTATTCAACTTAGACTCTATCATATTTGTTATTGGTTTCAAAGCATTACATAGATTGTTATATGCGATATGACTATAACCTTTGTGATTTCTACAATGTTATTAAACAGATGGTGACTGTGATGATCGGAGGCAACGACTACTGTTTTGACATGTGCTACTACAACTCTGAAGCCTATTTAAGAAAGAGGAAAAAAGACCTGATGGCAACTTTAGATATACTCAAGAAGAACCTCCCTAGGACAATCGTCAACTTAGTCGTCTCCCCGAGTAAGTGCTCTCGGTTAAATAAATATTCCTTTGATAATATATTATATGAAAAAAAATATCATATATTAGCATATCTATCAATGACCAAATCACAATATGAAAAGGGAAAACAAGATTAAGATCTTTCAACCGTAACAAGCGGTCTTCGTCAGAGTCAAAAACCCAACTGAGTGATTATTATTTCACGTGTTTATGTGAAATCTTTTTAACACACACACACACACACACACACACACACAATATATATATATATAATATATATATATATATATATATATATATATATATATAATATATAGTTCAATATAGACAAAGAAACATAGAGAAATCAAAAGAACACACTTACAGTCTTTAATTTTTGGTTTGAACCGTCTTCAGGAGAGATAAGAGAGGGAAACCAAGCGCACTGGTTCAGAGACGTGGGTCCAGAGACTGGGTCTCCAACCGTCTCTGAACCAGTGCGCTTGGTTTCCCTCTCTTATTTCTCCTGAAGACGGTTCAAACCGAAAATTAGAGACTGTAAGTGTGTTCTTTTGATTTCTCTATGTTTCTTTGTCTATATTGAACTATATTTGTCCGTTTTGGATCGTATTTCCAACGAAAAAGTGTATATATATATAAACTTCAACACATAGAAAAGAACACAGAAAGACACTACAGAACTCACTTCGATATTTCGACATCCGTCGTCATCGGGAACAAGTGCGAAGTACTCGAATTGAGAAGCAAACTGCTACTCAACTATATATATATATATATATATATATATATATATATATATATATATATATATATATATAGTTAACACATGAAAGAGAAAAAACAAATAAAGACACACACAAAAGACTCACAACGATATTTCGACAGTCGTCGTCATCGGGTAGAAGTAGTCCCTTTGAGTAGCTGAAGCTAACTGAAGATATGAAGCTAACATGACGCTACTCAAAGGGACTACTTCTACCCGATGACGACGTCTGTCGAAATATCGTTGTGAGTCTTTTGTGTGTGTCTTTATTTGTTTTTTCTCTTTCATGTGTTAACTAGTAGTCCTGTCGGACCATTTCAAGTTTTTATATATATATATATATATATATATATATATATATATATAATTGTAGTAGCTCTCTGACGAGATAGTTTAGTAGGCCTCAGAGTTTATTTTTCTTCATTCTGATTCTTCCATACGGCGTTTTATCTCATATACTATCTTAGATGTTGCTGGTCTGAATACTGTGCGGTGACTGGCTGTTGGCTTGACGATTAGCTGGTGGTTGGTCACCTAGTAGCTGCAGTGTGCGTGAAACCCCGGTGTGTTGACGATTAATTAATGGGTTATGTATCATTTTTTTTTTTTGCATTTTAAAGCAAATTAATGATCCAGCCAGACTACAGATATATGAAGCCATGAAAATCATGAAACATAACCCATTAATTAATGGTCAACACACCGGGGTTTCACGCACACTGCAGCTACTAGGTGACCAACCACCAGCTACTCGCCAAGCCAACAGCCAGTCATCGCACAGTATTCAGACTAGCAACATCTAAGATATGTATATGAGACAAAATGTCGTAGGAAGAATCAGAATGAAGAAAAATAAGCTCTGGGGCCTTCTAAACTATATATATATATATATATATATAAAGATTTCACATAAACAGTTGGGTTTTTGACTCTGACGAAGACGGCTTGTTACGGTTGAAAGATCTTAGTCTTGTTTTCCCATTTCTTATTGTGGTTTGATCATTCATATATATATATGGTAGTTCCAGAGTTTGTTTGTTTGTTCACCCATTTTCAGTAGAGGTAGAGACTTGAAATTATAATAATCTTTACGTTTGTTGTGACTGGGTTTGTCGTAGTTGTATTACATAATAACAACTCGTATTAGGGGGTCAGGGTAGCCCAGTGGCTTGCGTACTCTCCTCAACTTTCTACAATATTATTGAATAATATTTTTCACTAGACTACTGTGACCCTTTGTGTCACTCAGAAATTATAACAATAGTTATTGAAATTAATTCACTGAACATGATTAACAGGGATAATTTTAATTGTTGTTTCTTGTTATTAAGGCATGGAAACAGATTCTTATATAGCCCAAGCTTTTGATATAGTATTCTTTACATGATTCAAGATATATATATATAAACAGTAAGTATATTTAGCAAAACAAAAATCATTTAAAAGTAAAAAAAAATTATTTATTTTATCATATAAATCAATTCAATGAAATATATTTAAAACAAAGAAAACTTGTAAATTGAAATATTCACTATATTTACCTAACATAAAATATCATTAATGAAAGGAATGTGTCTTTATAATATTACCTTTGAACGTTCTTATTTTATCTGACATTTGTGTTCAAGTTTGTTTCTAAAATTATTCATTTTTAACCTCTAATGTAGTAGTTTATTATATATTTGTTACATTTATTTATAATACTTTTGCAGAACTGTCATCAGCGAGCACGCAAGCCTCTGGGATACTCTTGCTCCATGCCTTTATTTTATAACCAGTGTTTATATTACGCAAATTTTAAATTAGAAAAAAAAATTTGTTACATTTATATATAATACATTTTCACAACTGTCATCGGCGAGCACGCAAGCGACTGGCTACTCTCGATCCATGCCTTTACTTTATTACCATAATTATATTATTCAAATTTTAAATTCAAAATTTTGTTTATTACATTTATTTTTAATATATATTTGTGCTACTGTTATTGGCGAGCACACAAGCCAGTGAGCTACCATGACTTCATACCTTTAGTTTATTACCAGTGTTTATATTACTCAAATAATAAATTAAAGAAAAAATGTTTTTTAAATAAAATAAATTCAAAACGAAGGAAACACACAGAAAGACACAGACATAACTCACATCGATATTTCGACCATCGTCGTCATCAGGACGTGTGAAGAGCGAAGAGTCCCGCAGGAAGGCCGGGCGGTGACTCAAAATGTTTTTTTTTTAAATGTATATATAATACATTTGCACTACTGCTATCGGCGAGCACGCAAGACACTTGCTACCCTGTCTCCAATTTTGGGACTATTGTGATAATTTTCTTTTATTTAACATTATCCAGGTAATAAATAATATATATTTATATTTCTTGATTGTTACAGACGTAGCAAAGCTGCTACCTTCATGGCCGGCAGTCAACATGCAGTGCCGGCTACTGAGGATATTCTTGTGTCCTTGTGTCATGGGGCCTGCTAATAGACGAAACATCAAGCCCTATCAAGACTTGGTCACACGATCGCAAAAGACTGAACTATCCATCGTCAGTATGATTCTTTACTATAGTATACTAATCTAACCATAGTATACTAACCAATACTAGCCTAACAATGGTATACTAACCTAACCATAGTGCACAAATCAATACTAAACTAACCATAGTATACTAATCTAACTGTATACCACAATATGAAATGGAGGATAAATATATATATATTGTTAAATAACGCCCCATATTTGGCTTGTATCTGTTTCTTACACAATTTCTCCAGTTTCCGGAATTCCTTCCTCGTCTCTTCATTAAAACTATAAAGCTTATCACCAATATTGCTAGTCGACATGTTTCGAATGTACCTACCACATTCATCATCAGGACAATAATGAGAATAATAGTAGGATTGTTAGTTTATATATATATAGAGGTGGATTACTATTGGAATATTCATAGGCATCGCCCTGGAGCACGGGGCATTATGGGGGATTAAGGTAGGGTGGTTGGACTCACTTACTACCTGGCTAATCTGGTTTGGCCTGTTGGAAAATAGTTTTAAAATTCGACAAGAACTATTAAGTTGGATATTTATGGCTGGCTGCTTTTCTTGAATTATTAATGCTTCTAATATCTGTAATTTAACATGGTTTCTTTCTATATCGATTATTTTCGTTGAATTCACCATCATTTCTCTTGTGAGTTTTTGTCTTATGGACTGCTGTTGTATGGCATTTAGGCGCGCCGACAGAAAGGTGCATCGTAATTCTTCTTGATAATGAAGTCGAGGTCATTCCTATATATGAGCTTTTACGAGCCTCACAGCTCTCGATATTACATGAGTACTCAATATATAAGACAACCTTTATAGTTTGTGATAAGTTCATTCTTATTATAGTTTGTCATACGTTTAATGGTGAGAAACTATAGTTTTAATGAAGAGACGAGGAAGGAATTCCGGAAACTGGAGAAATTGTGTAAGAAACAGATACAAGCCAAATATGGGGCGTTATTTAACAATATATGTTTAAATGAAGGACTGTTTCCAACTTTTACATTATATATATATATATATATATATATATATATATATTAGTATAAATAGGGAGCAGACCTTCTTTTATACATATTGTGTTGAACTGAATTGCCTTAATTAAACTGCTCAAAAAAAAGGTAAGTTTAATTAAGGCAATTCAGTTCAACACAATATACGAGTATATATATATATTTTATTAAAGTAGACGGCAGCTTCCGCATTTACGACTTTTTTGCTCGTTTTTTCTAGTTTTCTTACTAGTTTTTTCTGGTAGGGAGTGATTTCATGGAGGAGTTGTCCCAGAGACATCAAAGAAATAATTTTGTAGCTTAATCAATAATATTATATTTTTATACTTACAAGCTTTCGATTTTCTCAGAAATCATCTTCGGGTATATAGATCAACATCTAGAAATCATCTTCAGGTATATAGATCAACATCTAGAAATTTCTGAGAAAATCGAAAGCTTGTAAGTATAAAAATATAATATTATTGATTAAGCTATAAAATTATTTCTTTGATGTCTCTGGGACAACTCCTCCATGGAATCACTCCCTACCAGAAAAAACTAGTAAGAAAACTAGAAAAAACGAGCAAAAAAGTCGTAAATGCGGAAGCTGCCGTCTACTTTAATAAAATATGTTTACAAGAGAATCTGCTGCCAATATACACTAATATATATATATATATATATTATAGTGATCATTAAAATTAACCGCAGTCTCGGCATTCACGATCTTAAGACTGAGAGGTTCGATCCTACGAACTAACCTCCTGCTAACAGGGTTCAACTGGAAAAAGAGTTGACCAAGTGACATGTTCAATTAAAATCGATGAGATAGTCAATGGTATTAATAGATTAAAAGGAATAGTACAGGTTAATATAAAGAGAAGGTCAAAGGTCAATAAAGAATAAGAAACAAAGCGGTTAGAATAAAAGAGTTAAAAGGTCAACAGTATAACTGGACTAATAGAGAATAAATAGATTAAGATGTCACTTGGCCAACTCCTTTTCAGTTGAATCCTATTAGCAGGAGGTTAGTTCGTAGGATCGAATATCTCTCAGTCTTAAGATCGTGAATGCCAAGACTGCGGTTAATTTTAATGATATCTGTTTAAAAGAGGATCCTGCTGCCTCTTTATATACCAATATTATACTGAGTATATATTTGAATTCTTCCATCTTCATTAAACTCATTTGGTATATTTCAGGCTATGATGAGCAGGTATCATACCAAAGACTTCACAGTGGTTCCTCAAATCTTTACTCTTAACGTCACCGCCCCCACAATACCTGGAAGTCGACAAATAGACAACTCATATTTCTCTAAAGACTGTTTTCATTTTAGCTACAAAGCATACCAAAGAGGTATACCAATATATATATTACTTGTTAATTTCTGAAAATTATTTATTTGACTAATTTTTTTTTTTTAAATAAATAATTTCGTTTTTTAATAAAATTTTTTTTTTTTATGTTATAAATAAACATACTTTCAGAATTTCACCTTGAATTCTGTTCTAAATTTTAAACGTTTTGCTTATTTTATTTATTCGAAAATATAAAGAATGACAATCATGATAATAAAACGAAAAATTCTTGTATTTATGAAGAAGCCTATTCATCAATCATTACTTGAAAAGTTTAAGCTTTTAGAAAATCATTTTCCTGAGTTAACAGAGGTGATAGACGAAGGCAGCGAGGACACTGCTGAGTCATTTGAAAGATACGAAACAGATTTAGAAGCACTGATCGAGTAATATGACGATAGATTCATGGATTTTACAATATAGCTATTATATAAGAATTTGATGATCTATTCGTGGTGGCCTTTTGGGGAAGTGGACGGTAATAAAATGGCCTTTACTCCAAGAAAGGTTCCCCATTTCTGTCCCAAACTATAATATATATATAGATACTATACTATATACTAATGTAGTATAACAATAGTATATAGTTGTAAGTCAACATATAACCAAGATCAATAGTTAATAATCTACCTTTTATAGTATAATTACAGACAAAGTATACCATATACAGTATAGTGATAGTATGCTATACCCGATACTATAGTAAACCTATACTGTATATAATATACGGTGAGTGTACACTACAGTGTACATATAGTTGTAAGTCAACATATAACCAACATCAATGGTTAATAATCTACCTTTTATAGTATAATTACAGACAAAGTATACCATATACAGTATAGTGATAGTATGCTATACCCGATACTATAGTAAACCTATACTGTATATAATATACGGTGAGTGTACACTACAGTGATATAATACTATAGTATTCTATGGTAAGTGTATAGTGTACAGTATACTTCATACGTAATATATTAAATGAAGTATATTATAATGACAGTATATTATACAATATACTATAGTAAACACTATACCTTGTATAGTATATTGCGTATGTACTTTTTTCCTTAAGGGGGATTTATTTTTTTAAGTATGCTCCCCTAACATACTGAGGGTGTTGGTGCGGTGTGTGTGTGTGTGTGTGTGTGCGCAGAAAAATCACAATAAATAAACACATGACGCAATCAATGAAGTTAAAACCGCAATGGAAAAAGAAAAACAATAGAAATAAATGCTCTGTGGCCTTTCAATGTATGTCATCAGAGAGCAAACAAAGTAAAAACTGAGAAGCTAACATGAAAGTAATGTAAGAGGAAGGTAACAAAACACCTTGAAACTCAATATGACAATATAGCTTGATAAGAAGAAATACCCAATAAAATTAAACAATGCGGGTCCAACAGTATGAAACAGAATTATAATTCAATAATAATTAAAAGAAAAGAAGGGAAAAAAATATTAAGCTATATTATTTGAATCAACAATCTGGTCAGAGTTCATGTCCAAAGATACTCGTACATTTCGAAGATCACCCCAGGTCCAATTTGATTAACTATCCCTTGAATTAAGAATTCATCTAATTTAAATATCTCCTGACTTATATTGATTAGTTTTTCAAAATGATACTTAATTAGGGCACTTTCTACTAAGTTTCTTTCAACATCAGACGAGAGAAATATCAATTCCTTGGAATCTTACTATTTTATGGAATGATTGTTTAAATTAATATGTTGAAACAAATAACTAATATGTTGAAATCAAAAAATTATGTATATATACATACTTTTTAGATTTTATTTACTCAAAATACGATCCGAAATGAACAAATACAGTTCAATGTACATAAAGAAACATAGAGAAATTAATAACACACGCTTACAGTCTCTAATTATGTCTCTCTAACTACACACACTCCAACCGTCTCTGTACCAGTGCGCTTGGTTTCCCTCTCTTATCTCTCCTGAAGACGGTTCAAACCGAAAATTAGAGACTGTAAGTGTGTTCTTTTGATTTCTCTCTCTCTCTCTCTCTCTCTCTCTATATATATATATATATATATATATATATATAAAAAAAGATTTCACATAAACACGTGAAACAACAATCAATGATTAAACCACAATAAGAATGGGAAAACAAGACTAAGACCTTTCAACGGTAACAAGCGGTCTTCGTCAGAGTTGGGGTTTTTGACTCTGACGAAGACCGCTTGTTACGGTTGAAAGATCTTAGTCTTGTTTTCCCATTCTTATTGTGGTTTAATCATTGATATATATATATATATATATATATATATATATATATATAAAGATTTCACATAAACACGTGAAATAACAATCAATGATCAAACCACAATAAGAAAATGGGAAAACAAGAAAGAAGACTAAGACCTTCCTCACCAGATGTTTTCTGCATCTAGTGTTTCAGTTGGGTTTTTGACTCTGGCGAAGACCGCTTGTTACGGTTGAAAGATCTTAGTCTTGTTTTCCCATTTCTTATTATGGTTTGATCATTGATTGTTATTTCAATATATATATATATCAATGATCAAACCACAATAAGAAATGGGAAAACAAGACTAAGATCTTTCAACCGTAACAAGCGGTCTTCGTCAGAGTCAAAAACCCAAAGTTTTTATATTTATTGGGTTACTTGCCGTTGCGCCTACAACGTGCTTGGTCTCCCTTTCTCTTTTCTCCTGAAGACGGATTACCCGAAAATTTGAGTCTGTAAGTGTGTTTCCCTACTTTGTGTGTTGCTCTTTGTTAATCTCGAACTCGTATGTATATATATATATATATATATATTCTATTTTATTTTTCTAAATTCTTATTCTTAACTAGTTTCCCATACTTACCCTTTTATTCAGTCTCTATCTTTTATTTACTAAAACAACCAATGCAAGTTTTTTGTATTGTATTTATTTTTATTTATTTATTTTTTCTTCTTTTCTCTATCATTATTTTTGTTTCTTATAGTTTGTTTTTATCTTATATTGTTTATTATTTTTCACCTACTTATAGTTTTACCCAACCAGTACTGCTTATCTGAGCTTCTGTTTATATCTTCTCCTAATTTTATACTTTAAGACCGGGTACGGTTGACAGCACTGGCGGTTGCCGGGTTGGTTACTTGCCGTTGCGCCTACAACGTGCTTGGTCTCCCATTCTCTTTTCTCCTGAAGACGGATTACCCGAAAATTTGAGTCTGTAAGTGTGTTTCCCTACTTTGTGTGTTGCTCTTTGTTAATCTCGAACTCGGTATATATATATATATATATATATATATATATATATATATATATATGTGTGTGTGTGTGTGTGTGTCTGTGCGCATACTATAAATGGTAGACTAAAAACTACTGGTCTCTTAGTTTTATGTTGACAATTTCATCATTCTAATGGATATAAGTATAAAAAAAAAAAACAAGAAAACATATGTTTCAGCTGCCAATGCCCTTTGGAACAGTATGCTTCAACCAGTTGGTCGAAAGCTAACAGACTGGACAGAGGAATATTCAACAATTCTTTGCCCTACGGAGAAACACCCATATATATTCACAATCGCAAACAGCAAAGGAGCATAAGACTGAAATTACTATATATTAAAAGAAAAATATAAACAAAAATCTACAGTCAAACTGATCACAAGTGTTGTGTATATTATAAATATGTGTTTGAATAAGTTATTATTACAAGCAGAAATACCCGGCGTTGCCCGGGTCTAGAAGTTTTAAGTATAAAATATGAAATGATCGAAATGAAAATTGGGTTCAATATTATTTTATGCATTTTTGTCTTACGATTCTTCATTCATGATCTACAGTCCCTTGGACGTTTTTTAACATTTTCAGGAGAATAGTGGTACCTAGGCTATAAAAGAAGCATCCTAGAGCAAAAAATCATTAAATAACATTGAGTTCGATTTTTATTTCCAACATTTCATATTTTATGCATTAAGGCCGTAGACGCCATATTTCTTGACAAAAAATGCAAAAACTCAAAATCGGCAAATTTTTGAGGTTTTTGGGCTCTAGGGGGCCTAGGTTAGGCTGCCCCCCAGAGTTTAATAGCCTAAAACCTCCCCAAGACCTATAGAAAGTGCCTTGCAAAAGAATTTTTGAAAAAGGTCCATTGTAGGCCGAATGCATAAGGTACAAACATACATACATACATACATACATACATACATACATACATACATACATACATACATACATACAGAGCCACGAAGAGAATATATATATAGATTAGTTAAGAATTAAAGCGTAGCTCAACATATGTACATTTAATGATCAAATCACAATATGAAATGGGAAAACAAGACTAAGATCTTTCAACCGTAACAAGCGGTCTTTGTCAAAGTCAAAAACCCAACTCAGTTCTGTTCAGTTTCAGTTCAGTTGTGATAAACCCAACTGTGAAAAGATTAAAAGATCCTAGTGTTGTTTTCCTATTTCATTTGTGGTTTTGATCATTGATTGTTATTTCATTTCAGTATTTATGTGAAATCTTTGTATATGTAAATTTGTATATAAAATAAAAAAAAATATGTAAATATATTTGTTTATATTTCAATATTTACCTTAAAGTCACCGGAAATGCAAGTCGATATCTTTCTCTATTTGAGTTGTAGGCACAAATGAATGAATTTTGTAAGAAAGGCGCCTTTGTTCTTAGATTTTTGAAAGATCTACATTGTCAGTATACCGGAATAATTTATCTTGATTAAGTAGACTTGAAATTATTCTTTTAGTTTGATAAAACTGCATTAAAAATGACTCAGAAGAAATGATAAGTAATTACAACAAGATCAAAATTAGACTTGTAAAAGTTATTTTTAAATTGAAAATAACAATCAAGCCAGCATTTAATCATTTAAATTAGTTTTAATTAATTAATTTAATTAATTTTAATTTAATTAGGGTATTATTAGTGATGTGGGAAATAATAACTGGTCATGCTTTAAAATATCAAGTTAAAGAACTTTACGAAAAAAATGAATTTATATCAATCTTATGAATACACAACCTCTCTTATTTCGACGGTCTTCAATTTTCGATATTATTTTTTAAATCGTTACTTTAAATCAGCGTTTCCCAAAGTGGGCGGTACCGCCTGGGGGCGGTGGTTTGATATGGGGGGGGGGGGGGCGGTAACGCAAAAATATGCGGTTTGGGGGGCGGTAACTAAAAAATAGATGGTTGGTGGCGACAGTGTAGCTAATGTAGCAGCTGGCTGCTACAATACTTACACCGCCGTCCCAAACTGTAGGCGGTAACCATCAAAAACCATACATGTAATAAAAATTAGAAATAAGAATTTCAAAAGATATGCCGCTCTTTTACCTGAGGATTAAGGGGTCAGCCCCGGTCGAAAGTAAAAGAGAGTTTTCGCTCGTCTCAGGTATGTGAATATTTCATTTTAATTTCAATCTTGTATTATTCAGAATTTTTAGATATACTAAAGATGTGACAAAATAGGAGTCTAACAATGCAATAAAACTACTAAAGGGTTTAAAAGGGTTACTGTGCAGTGTATACTAAAAGTCGGAAACATTTGAAACCTCGGAAGGTAACTAACTTGAGATTTATTTTTTCTTTCTCCAAAAAAGTTAAACCTGAATAGGATAGGTTAGTTCTGATAGGCTTTTTGGTATATCTTTCCATTTTTATGGGTAGGGGGCGCTGGCAGGCTATTCTAGATGACAAGGGGGCGCCAGCCTGAAAAAGTTTGGGAAACCCTGCTTTAAATGATAACAATTGATGTACTCAAAACTCTAACTAACTATTTGAAGAGAACACATGATGTTGAACGAACGGAACCAACAATTAATCATATTGGAAATTATAGATATCACCGTAATTTGAGAATCTCTTGTTATCATACGCTACCATAAACTTTGTTTAGGTAGAGACAAAGTATTTATATCTAATTATTGCGTAACTATACATATGTTACGTATTCATAATCATTTATAATATAATGAATTATGTTGTAAATATAATATAAATATATCCTCTCTCTGCAGGTCATGATTAACTGCAAAACTATTTGCACCGCACCGTGGTGGTAGACACCCCATTTGCCCCTACTCAGCGTAACATGCTTGCCTCTTGACTAGTAGGTTCTCTGGGGTACAATACCCACTCTGGGTCTCGATATATCCACGTGGAAGGTGAATAAATCTGAGCATATCGTCCTTTGGAGAGGACGTTAAGTCGTCAGTCCCGAGCTTATACGATGTTAAATTAATACGTACTTGTTAAAGATCCCTAGTCTAAATAAACTTCAGTTAGGAAATATTTATGACTCCCAAGGTAGAATCATCTTCTTTGTGTCGTATCACAATCGTCCAATGTTCGACTTATTTGTGTTCCTTTGTACTTAACCTAAGTTTGTCTCTCTCCCTCCCTCTCTCTCTCCCCCCTTCTCTCTCTCTCTCTCCCACCCCTTCTCACTCTCACCCCTTTTCTCTCTCTCACTCTCTCTCTCTCTCTCCTATCTCTCTCTCTCTCTCTCCCTCCCTCTCTCTCTCTCCCCCTTCTCTCTCTCTCCCCTTCTCTCTCTCTCCCCCTTCTCTCTCTCTCCCCTTCTCTCTCTCTCTCTCTCTCTCTCTCCCCTTCTCTCTCTCTCTCACTCCTTCTCTCTCTCTCCCCTTCTCTCTCTCTCTCACTCCTTCTCTCTCTCTCTCTCTCCCCTTCTCTCTCTCTCCCCCTTCTCTCTCTCTCTCTCATCCTTCTCTCTCTCTCTCTCTCCCACCCCTTCTCTCTCTCTCTCTCACTCCTCTCTCTCTCTCTCATCCCTTCTCTCTCTCTCTCACTCTCACCCCTTTTCTCTCTCTCTCTCTCTCTCTCCCTCCCTCTCTCTCTCTCCCCCTTCTCTCTCTCTCCCCTTCTCTCTCTCTCTCTCTCTCCCCTTCTCTCTCTCTCTCTCACTCCTCTCTCTCTCTCTCATCCCTTCTCTCTCTCATCCCTTCTCTCTCTCTCTCTCATCCTTCTCTCTCTCTCTCTCTCTCTCCCACCCCTTCTCTCTCTCTCACCCCTTCTCTCACACTCACTCTCTCTCTCTCTCTCTCTCTCTCTCTCTCTCTCTCTCTCTCTCTCTCTCTCTCTCTCTCTCTCTCACAGCTGTTGTTTTACACACACACATTTACATACAAATATCATTAAAGGCCAAAGCGACTTCAGTGTTGACGATCTTTTTAAAAACGTGTTCTTTTCTCCTAAACACTTTACGGTGTTGCAAAGGCAACACTCTTGGGAGAGTTAATTTTTCAGTTGCCTTTACAATACGTTCAGAAAAGACCACGTTCTCAATAAGATCATCTACACTGAAGCCGCTTAGGCCTTCAATGTTATTTGTATAAAATAAGATTTGCTACCCATTTACACAAACAGATATACATAGTATACATATAGACGCATATAGTGTGGTACAACACTTATCATTGACAACAAAAAGTGATTTCTCATACACAATAACAGTTATTTTTATTGATAAAATAATCATTTAAGATTAATTTTCCTTTGACCAAAAAAATCAACTATTCAAAAAAAAAAAACGATAATTTATAAATTGACATTGGCTGTAATTTGAATCACTTGTACCGTGTTAAAGAATAAACTGGCATTTAGATGACATTTTATTTATAGAATTTGAGTGAAGTAAGGATAAGTAAAAAGGTATTGAATAACAAAGCGGCGGATCAGGTGACCGCACGAGGGAATGACAAGCACCTTTGCTGGTGACTTGAAGCTATTTATAGCCAACAACAAATATACATGGGTCACGTGTCGCTCGCATTGACTGACTCTTAGCTATCCTTCAAGCCTGATATAAAACTAATACCTCCCTCCTCCTCCCTGAACACACACACACACACACACACACACATATATATATATATATATATATATATATATATATTAGTATATTTAGGAAGCAGTCCTTCATTTATACAGGTTTGATTAAATAATAAACCATATTTACGGTTGACTAGTTTCCTTGTGTATTTCTCAAGGGATCTGCAAATCTTGCAAGATTAGTGGAAATGCAAGATTTAAAGACAATGGAACCATTGGAAATGTTCTATTCAATTAAGATGTTTGTACAAGAAGATTATTCAGATCCCTTGAGAAATACACAAGGAAACTAGTCAACCGTAAATATGGCGTATTATTTAATCAAACCTGTATATATATATATATATATATATATATATATATATATATATATATATATATATCAGTTCACAAACGAAGAAAGGCAACACACAGAGAAAGAGACACACTTACAAACTCAAATTTTCGGATGATCCGTCTTCAGGAGAAAAGAGAGAAAGGGCGACCAAGCACGCCGGAAACACAACGGCAGGAAAACCATTGTATATATATATATATATGGGTTTTCCTGCCGTTGTGTTTCCGGCGTGCTTGGTCGCCCTTTCTCTCTTTTCTCCTGAAGACGGATCATCCGAAAATTTGAGTTTGTAAGTGTGTCTCTTTCTCTGTGTGTTGCTTTTCTTCGTTTGTGAACTGATTTGCGTCCAGTTTGGATCGTTTTTTCGAATTTTAAGTGGATATATATATATATATTATATATATATATATTGTAAACAGGAAAACGACCCAAAAGGACAACAAACGTTTCACGATGAATCACAAACACAGAACTAAGGAACAAACACACTTATTGTCTCTAATTTTCGGTTGAACCGTCATAAGGAGAGTTGAGATAGGGACACCAAGCGCACTTGTGAAACGACGGTTGGAGACCGTATATATATATACCAGCTCAATCTATTTGCGTCCAGTTTGGACCGTTCTTCCGAATTTTGAGGTATATACATATATATATATATATATATATATATATATTAGCTCAATCTATTTGCGTCCAGTTTGGACCGTTCTTCCGAATTTTGAGGTATATATATATATATATATATATATGGTATTCCTTTTTATACTTCATTTTTCTTCCTGGTGTTTATTTTACCTTCAATCAACCAGAACTGCTTTTCTTAATTCTTAATTTTAATTCTAATATTAATTTTCTTCTGATCGTCTCTACTTCATTACTTCCTGAACCGGGCGCGCGTGGCAGCACGGTCGGTTGCCGGGACGGTTTCCTGCCGTTGTGTTTCCGGCGTGCTTGGTCGCCCTTTCTCTCTTTTCTCCTGAAGACGGATCATCCGAAAATTTGAGTTTGTAAGTGTGTCTCTTTCTCTGTGTGTTGCTTTTCTTCGTTTGTGAACTGATATATATATATATATATATATATATATATATATATAATATATAAATTTAAATTACACAAAGCACGACACAGAAAAGAGAATACAAAGAAAACTTACAGAATTCAATATTTCGAACTGTTGTTCGTCATCAGGAGAGTAGACTAGTAGAGAGGACGAAGTGAGAGAGATCTCCCCACGTCGAAGAACGGAGCGCGAATGAAGAAATAAAGAGTCAACCGAAGAGAGCAGCACTAGAGTAAAAAAGGAGATATATATATATATATATATATATATATACGAGTTCGAGATTAACAAAGAGCAACACACAAAGTAGGGAAACACACTTACAGACTCAAATTTTCGGGTAATCCGTCTTCAGGAGAAAAGAGAATGGGAGACCAAGCACGTTGTAGACGCAACGGCAAGTAACCAACCCGGCAACCGCCAGTGCTGTCAACCGTACCCGGTCTTAAAGTATAGAATTAGGAAAGATATAAACAGAAATTCAGATAAGCAGTACTGGTTGGGTAAAACTATAAATAGGTGAAAAATTATAAGCAATATAAGATAAAAAACTATAAAAAACAAAAATAATGATAGATCAAAGAAGAAAAAAATAAATAAATAAATAAAAAATAAATACAATACAAAAAACTTGCATTGGTTATTTATTTGCATTGTATAAAACAAAAAACTTGCATTGGTTATTTATTTCTTTATTTATTTGCATTGTATTGTATTTATTTTTTATTTATTTATTTATTTTTTTCTTCTTTAATCTATCATTATTTTTGTTTTTTATAGTTTGTTTTTATCTTATATTGCTTATAATTTTTCACCTATTTATAGTTTTACCCAACCAGTACTGCTAATCTCAATTTCTGTTTATATCTTCTCCCAATTCTATACTTTAAGACCGGGTACGGTTGACAGCACTGGCGGTTGCCGGGTTGGTTACTTGCCGTTGCGTCTACAACGTGCTTGGTCTCCCATTCTCTTTTCTCCTGAAGACGGATTACCCGAAAATTTGAGTCTGTAAGTGTGTTTCCCTACTTTGTGTGTTGCTCTTTGTTAATCTCGAACTCGTATTGTGTCCAGTTTGGATCGTATTTCGTTTTATCAGTGAATTATATATATATATATATATATATATATAATATACATATATATAAGTAAAAGTTGGGAGCAGTCCTTCTTAAATACATGCATTTAAAAACGTTATGTCTTATTCCACTAGATTTAACTTCCTCGAATATTTTTTTCTAAATTTCAAAAACATTCAAACAAATATGGTGATTTAATTTTTAAGTTGAACCCTGAAATGAAGAAAAGATTTCGAAATTTAGAAAAACATTCGAGCAAGTTAAATCAAGTGGAATAAGACAAATTTTATAATGCATATATATATATATATATATATATATATATATATATAAACTAGAATTTAAAAAGAACACATAGAAAAGAAATCACTGAACTCACTACTATATTTCGATGTCCTCGTCTTCAGGAAAAGAAGTGAATCGCTCCAAAAGCTGAAAGGCTGATAAAGACTTTTAAATTCTAGTTTATTCAGTTCGAAGAATCGTTTCATTTAATTGTATATATATACAAAACTATAGTTTATAGGGACTCGGTCAGTTCTTCAGGTTCAAATTAAACTCTCATTGACAACGTTTCGGTCTTTATTTAAAACCTTTTTCATAGGCAGAAGTATAACCATAAAATACTTCTGCCTGTGAAAAATGTTTTAAATAAAGACCGAAACTTTGGCAATGAGAGTTTAATTTGAACCTGAAGAACTGACCGAGTCCCAATAAAGTATAGCTTTGTTTCAATTCTATGGTCCATACTTTTATCAATATTTATATATACTCGATATATGAATAATAATCAAAATAACACTTGATATAATAGATGGATTTATTTACACAATGAAAACAATTTTTGAAACAAAGCTCTAAGGCCTTTCGTTAACACACCATCACTTGCTCTCCAAATATGTGTTAACGAAAGGCCTTAGAGCATTGTTTCAAAAATTGTTTTCATTGTGGTAAAATAATCCATATATATATATATATATATATATATATATATATATATATATATATATATATATATAAAGATTTCACATAAACATGTGAAATAACAATCAATGATCAAACTTCAATATGAAATGGGAAAACAAGACTAAGATCCTTCAACCCTAATAAATAGCTTATGTTAATCAAATATAGTGCCCTAATATAGCAATATTAGCAATATAGATGATATAGAAATCACTATGATAATAAAACATGTAACACTGAATAAATATTACATATTATTAAATATATATATTTTTTCAAAATAAATTTGTAGTTCTTATTACATAAAACTTTTAAAAGCAATATATTAGAATGGTGATAGAGATTTTAAAAAATTATTATTCTGATAGTTGTAAAACACAATCTACATTACACATTGTTAAAAATATATATATATTTTAAAAATAAATTTCTATTTCTTCTCATATAAGAGAGTGAAAAGCAATATATTAGAATAGTGACAGAGATTTTAAAAAATTATAATTCTCATAGATGTAAAATAGAATCTACATTACACATTGTTAAAAATATATATATATTAAAAATGAATTTTTATTCTCCTGATATA
Organism: Hermatobates lingyangjiaoensis; assembly: GCA_026182355.1. Lineage (NCBI taxonomy): Eukaryota > Metazoa > Arthropoda > Insecta > Hemiptera > Hermatobatidae > Hermatobates > Hermatobates lingyangjiaoensis. The sequence goes on along the minus strand of JAPFBL010000452.1, from coordinate 291,886 downwards.
AGAGCTTGAAAAGCAATATATTAGAATTGTGATAGGGACTTTAAAAAATTATTATTCTGATAGTTATAAAATAGAATCTACATTAGAGATTGTAAAATATATATATATATTTTAAAAATAAATTTGTATTTCTTCTGATATAAGAGTTTGAAAAGCAATATAATAGAATGGTGATAGAGATTTAAAAAATTACTATTCTGATAGTTGTAAAATAAAATCTACATTACACATTGTTAAAAATATATATATTTTTTAAAAATATATTTGTATTACTTCTGATATAAGAGATTGAAACGCAATATATTAGAATTATGAGAGAGATATTAAAAAATTATCATTCTGATAGTTGTAAAATTGAATCTACATTACACATTGTTAAAAATATTTATATATTTTAAAAATAAATTTGTATGTCTTCTGATATAAGAGTTTAAAAAGCAATATATTAGAATAGTGATAGAGATATTAAAAAATTATCATCCTGATAGTTGTAATATAGAATCTATCTTACACATTGTTAAAAATATATATATATATTTTAAAAATAAATTTGTATTACTTCTGATATAAGAGCTTGAAAAGCAATATATTAGAATGGTGATAGAGATTTTAAAAAATTATTATACTGATAGTTATAAAAAGAATCTACATTAGAGATTGTAAAATATATATATATAATTTAAAAATAAGTGTGTATTCTCCTGATATAAGAGCTTGAAAAGAAATATATTAGAATGGTGATAGAGATTTTAAAAAATTATTATACTGATATTTGTAAAACAGAATCTACATTAGAGATTGTAAAATATATATATATATTTTAAAAATAAATTTGTATTATTTATGATATAAGAGCTTCAAAAGCAATATATTAGAATGGTGATACAGATTTTAAAAAATTCTTATACTGATAGTTATAAAATAGAATCTACATTAGAGATTGTAAAATATATATATATAATTTAAAAATAAGTTTGTATTCTCCTGATATAAGAGCTTGAAAAGCAATATATTAGAATGGTGATAGAGATTTCAAAAAATTATTATACTGATAGTTGTAAAATAGAATCTACATTAGAGATTGTAAAATATATATATATATATTTTAAAAATAAATTTGTATTACTTCTGATATAAGAGGTTGAAATGCAATATATTAGAATTGTGATAGGGATTTAAAAAAATTATTATTCTGATAGTTATAAAATAGAATCTACATTAGAAATTGTAAAAAATATATATATAATTTAAAAATAAATTTGTATTACTTCTGATATAAGAGTTTGAAAAGCAATATATTAGAATGGTGATAGAGATTTTTAAAAATTATTATACTGATAGTTGTAAAACAGAATCTACATTAGAGATTGTAAAATATATATATATATTTTAAAAATAAAATGTATTACTTATGATATAAGAGCTTCAAAACGTATATATTAGAATGGTGATAGAGATTTTAAAAAATTATTATTCTGATAGTTATAAAATAGAATCTACATTAGAAATTGTAAAAATATATATATATTTTAAAAATAAATTTGTATTTCTCCTGATATAAGAGTTTGAAAAGCAATACATTAGAATGGTGATAGAGATTTTAAAAAATTATTATTCTGATAGTTATAAAATAGAATCTACATTAGAAATTGTAAAAAATATATATATAATTTAAAAATAAATTTGTATTCTCCTGATATAAGAGCTTGAAAAGCAATATACTCGTATTAGAATGGTGATAGAGATTTTAAAAAATTATTATTCTGATAGTTGTAAAATAGAATCTCCATTACACATTTTTAAAAATATATATATATTTTAAAAATAAATTTGTATTTCTCCTGATATAAGAGTTTGAAACGCAATATATTAGAATGGTGATAGAGATTTCAAAAAAATTATTTTTCTGATAGTTATAAAATAGAATCTACATTAGAGATTGTAAAAAATATATATATATTTTAAAAATAAATTTGTATTTTCCTGATATAAGGGTTTGAAAAGCAATATATTAGAATGGTGATAGAGATTTTAAAAAATTATTATTCTGATAGTTGTAAAATAGAATCCACATTAGAGATTGTAAAATATATATAATTATTTTAAAAATAAATTTCTATTTCTTCTGATAGAAGAGCTTGAAAAGCAATATAATAGAATGGTGATAGAGATTTTAAAAAATTATTATTCCGATAGTTGTAAAATTGAATCTAAACACATTGTTAAAAATATATATTTTTTTTAAAAAATATTTGTATTACTTCTGATATAAGAGATTGAAAAGCAATATATTTGAATTGAGATAGAGATATTAAAACATTATCATTCTGATAGTTGTAAAATTGAATCTACATTACACATTGTTAAAAATATATATATTTTTTAAAAATAAATTTGTATTTCTTCTGATATAAGAGTTTGAAAAGCAATATATTAGAATGGTAATAGAGATTTTAAAAAATTATTATACTGATAGTTATAAATTAGAATCTACATTAGAGATTGTAAAATATATATATATAATTTAAAAATAAATTTGTATTCTCCTTATTTTAGAGCTTGAAAAGCTATATATTAGAATGGTGATAGAGATTTTAAAAAAATATTATACTGATAGTTGTAAATAGAATCTACATTAGAAGTTGTAAAATATATATATATATATTTTAAAAATAAATTTGTATTACTTCTGATATAAGAGCTTCAAAAGCAATATATTAGAATGGTGATAGAGATTTTAAAAAATTATTATTCTAATAGTTGTAAAATAAAATCTACATTACACATTGTTAAAAATATATATATTTTTTAAAAATATATTTGTATTACTTTTGATACAAGAGATTGAAAAGATATATATTAGAATAGTGATAGAGATTTTAAAAAATTATTATTCTGATAGATGTAAAATAGAATCTACATTACACTTTGTTAAAAATATATATATATTTTAAAAAAAAATTGTATTTCTTCTGATGTAAGAGTTTGGAAAGCAATATATTGGAATGGTGATAGAGATTTTAAAAAATTATCATTCTGATAGTTTTAAAATAGAATCTACATTACACATTCTTAAAAATATATATATATATATTTTAAAAATAAATTTGTATATCTCCTGATATAGGAGTTTGAAAAGCAATATATTAGAATGGTGTTAGATATTTTAAAAAATTATTATTCTGATAGTTGTAAAATAGAATCTACATTACACATTGTTAAAAATATATATTTATATTTTAAAAATAAATTTGTATTACATCTGATATTAGAGTATGAAAAGCAATATATTGCAATGGTGATAGAGATTTTAAAAAAATTATTATTTTGATAGATGTAAAATAGAATCTACATTAGACATTGTAAAAATATATATATATCTTAAAAATAAATTTGAATTTTTATAAAGGTTTAAAAAATTTATTTATTAAAAAAAATTTTAAAATTTTTAAAATTAAATTTAAAAAAAATTTTATTTTTGTTAAAAATTTTTAAAAAAAATAAATTTTAAATTTTTTAAAAAAATTTTTAAAAAAAAATATTTCAAAAATTTTAAAAAAATTATATTAAAATAAATTTTTTTAAAAATTTAAAATAATTTAAAAAAAATTTTTTTAAAAAAATAATTTAAAAAAATTTAAAAAAATTTTAAAAAATATTTATATTTAAAATAAAAATTAATTCTTTTTAAAATTTAAATTTTAAAAAATTTTTTTTTTTATATTTTAAAAAAATTAAAATAAAATTTTTAAAAATTATTTTTTGAAAATTTTTTTAAAAATTAATTTAAAAATTTAAAAAATTAAAATTTTTTAAAAATTATTTTTATTTTAAAAAATTAAATTTTTTAAAATTTTAAAAAATATTTTTTTAATAAAATTTTAAATTTTTTTGGTTTAAAAAATTAATTTTAAAAAATTTTTTAAAAATTTTATTTTTAATTAAAAAGAATTTTTAAATTAAAATTTTAAAAAATATTTTTAAAATTTTAAAATTTTTAATTAAATTTAAAAAATAATTAAAAAAATTTTTTTTTAAAAAAATTTTTTAAAAAAAATTTGAATTTTTAAGATTTAAAAAATATATTATATTTAAAATTTTTAAAAAATTTTAAAAATTTTTTTAAATTTTTGGAATTTTAAAAATATTTTTAAAAAAAAAAATTATTTTTTAAAAATTTTTTTAAAAATTTTAAATTATTAAATTTTAAAAATATATTAAATTTTTAAAAAATTTTAAAAATTTTTTAAAGGTTTAAAAAAAAAATTGTTTTAAAATTTTAAAAATATTTGAATTATTGAATTTTTAAAAATTTTTAAAAATAATTTAAAATTTAAAAATTAAATTTTAAAATTTATAAAATTTTAAAAAATTATTTTTTAAAATTTTAAAAAATATATTAATTTAAAAATAAAAATTTTTAATTTTAAATATAAATTAAAAATTTTAAAATTATAAATTTTAAAAAAAATTTTATTTTTTGTAAAGAATTTAAAAAAATTTAAAATTATAAATTTTAAAAAATTATATTTATATTTAAAATAAATTAATTCCTTGTTAAAAATTTAAAAATTTTAAATTATTGTATTACTTCTATATAAAGTTGAAAAAATAATTAGAATTTATAGATATTAAAAATTATAAATTTATATTTAAATATGTATTATTTAATTTTAAAATTTAAAATTTAAAAATAAATTTTAAATTTTTTATAAATTTAAAAAAATATATTAAATGGTGTAAATTTAAAATTATTATTTAAAATTGAAAATAAATTTACTTAAAATTAAAAAATAATATATATTTTAAAATAAATTTTATTTTTCTATAAGAATTGAAAAAATATAAAAGAAAAATATAAAAAATTATTTTGAATATAAAATAATTATCCTTGTTAAAAATATTAATAATTAAAAAAAATTTTAATTTTAATAAAGTTTAAAAGAAAATAGAATATGAAAATTTTAAAAATATTATTTGATGTTAAAATAGAATTTTAAACATTTGTTAAAATTAATTATTTAAAAATAAATTGTAATTTTTAAAACTGATTTTGAAAAATAAATTAATTGAAAAGTTTAAAAAAAATATATTTAAATAATTAAAATTTAAAAATTAACTTTGTTAAAATAATTAAAATTTTAAAAAATTATATTATATTTTAAAAAAATTAATTTTTATAAGATTAAAAATATTTTAATATGAAAGAATTATTAAAATTTTTTTGATAATTTAAAAAGAATAATTTTTAAAATATATAATGTTTAAAAATAAATTTATATTTTTTAAAATATTAGATTTAAAAAAATATATTAATACTGAAAGATTTAAAAAATTATTATTTTAATTAAATAAATTATTTCATTTTAAAAATAATATATTTTAAAAAATTTTTTATATAATTTAAAAAATTATTTAAAAAGAAAGAAATTAAAATTACAATTTAAAATTATTATTTAAATTTAAAAAAAACATTACACATTGTTAAAAAATATATATTTTAAAAAAATTATTCAAATAATTTAACACAATATATAGTTTTAAAATTAAGAAGTTTTAAAAATAATTATTCTATATTTAAAATAAAATTTTAAAATTAATTTGTTTTTAAAATATAAAATTTTTAAAAAAATTAATTTTTTTTAAATTATAAGAGTTAAAAGAATATATTAAATATTGATAAATTTTAAAAAATTATCATTCTTTTTAATAAATTATTTAAAATTTAAAAATTTTTAAAAATAAATTATTTTTAAAAATTGAAAAATTATTAAAGGGAAAGATTTATTAAAAATTATTATTCTGATTTTAAATAAAATTAAAATTTTTAAATATATAAATTTTAAAATTATTTGTTTTTTTATATAAAATTTAAAAAAATATATTAGATTTTGAAAAAATTTTAAAAATTTATATTAAATGAATATTTAAAAAATTATATTTAAAAAATTTAAAATTATTAATAATTTAAAAAAATTTATATTATAATTTTAAAAAAAATTTATTATTTATAGGATTTAAAAAAATTAAATTAAATTAAAATTTTAAATTAAATTAAATTTTTATAAATTTTAAAAATAAATTATTTATAGGTTTAAAAAAATTAAATTATAAGATTAAAAATAAATTCTTTAATAGGTTTAAAAAAATTAATTTAAATTTAAAAATATTACTTTATATAATTTTAAAAAATTTAATTATAATTTTAAAAAATAAATTTAAAGGAAAATAAATTATTACAATTGTAAAAATAAATCATTAAAAATAGAATTTAAATTTTAAAAAAATTTAATTTCAAAATTAAAATTGAAATTTTAAAAAAATTTTAAAAATTAAATTCTTATTTTAAAATAAATTTAAAATTTTAAAAAAAATTTAATTTTAAAAATATTTTATTTTTAAAAATAAATTTAAAATTTTTTAAAAAAGAAATATTTAAAAATTTTAAAAATAAATTTAAAAAATTTAATTTAATAGGTTAAAAAAATTATATTTTAAAAAGTAAAATTTAAAATTTTTATTTGATTTTTAAATATATTTAAAAAAAATTATTTTAAAATAAATTTGAAATAATTATTTAATTTGAAAAAATATTATATTTAAAAATAAAATTTAAAAAATTTTTCTATAATATAAAATAAATTAAATATAATAGAATTTTAAAAATTAATAATTTATAAAAAATAAATATATATAAATTTTTAAAAATATATAATATTTTAAAAATAAATTTATTCATATAAGATTTTAAAAAAATATATTAAATTAAGGATTTTATTATTACTATTGATTAAAATAGAATTTATTTAATTTTAAAAATAATTATAATTTTTAAATAAATTTATTTTTATATAATATTGAAAAGATATAATATTTTAAAATATAAATTTTAAAAATTTATTTAAGATTAAAATAAATATATAATACAATTTTAAAAATATAATATATTTTAAAAATAAATTTGATTTTTTATATAAGAGTTTAAAAAGAATATTAAAAAATTTTAAAAAATTATTATTTTTGTAAAATAGAATCTACATTAAATTTATAAATATATATATATTTTAAAATAAAATATTTTTTATATAAATTTAAAAAATATTTAGAATATAAAATTCTAAAAAATTTTATTTAAATAGTAAAAAATTAAATTAAATTTTAAAAATATATTTGTTTTAAAAATAAATTTTATTTTAAATAATAGATTAAAAAAATATTTAGAATTTGATAGAGATTTAAAAATTATTATTTATATTTAAAATAGATTAATTCAATTGTTAAAAATATATATTTTAAAATAAATTTTATTCTTTTTAAATATTAAAAATTATAATTTGAATTAAATTTTAAAAAAAATTTATTTATAGTAAATTTTATTCATTTTAAAATTTAAAATAATTTTAAATAAATTGTATTTTTTAAATTTAAAAATTATTATGTGAATAGAATTTAAAAATTTTATTTAATATTTTAAAATAAATTTTAATTCAAGTTGTTAAAAATAAATATATTTTAAATTTAAAAATTTATTTTTTTAAAAAGTTTGAAAATTGTAGAAAGTATAAGATTTTAAATAATTATATTGATTTTAAAATAAATCTAATATAAATTTTAAAATTATATAATTTTAAATAAATTTATTTTTCTTATGAATTAAAACATTAAGAATATATAGAGATTTAAAAATTATTATTTTTAAAAATAAATTAATTAAATTTAAAAAATATATAATAAAATAAATTTTTATTTTTTATTAAATTTGAAAAGCAATTATTAGAATAGTTAAAATTTTAAATAATTATTATTTATATTTAAAATAGATTAATTAACATTTTAAAAATATAAATTTTAAAAAAATTTTTTTTTTATAGAGTAAAAAGCAATTAATTAATTGTATAAGGATTTTAAAAATTATTATTTGATATTGTAAAAAATTAATAATTTTAAAAATAATTATTTTAAAAAATTATAGATTGAAATAAATAGAGTTTGAAAAGAATTAAAAATGTATAATTTAAAAATTAATTTGATAAATTTTAAAAAATTATATTATTTTAAAAATTATTAATTTTAAAATTAATTTTATTTTTAAAAGAGTTTAAAAACATATTTAGAAAGATAGAGATTTTAAAAAATTATTATTTGAAGTAAAATAGAATCTATTTGCACATTGTTAAAAATATATATTATTTAAAAAAAAATTTTAATTGTATGATAAATTTAAAAGAATTTTAGAAAAGAATTTTAAATTTATCGGAATTTAAAAAATTATATTTAATTTGTAAATAAAAATTATTATATTTTAAAAAAATTATATTTTTATAATTAAAAAAAATTATTTTTAATATAAGATTTTAAAAAAATATATTGAAGTGAAAATTAAAAATTATTTACATTGTTAAAATAAATATATTATTTTAAAAAAATTTAATTTATAATAAATTTAAAAAATATTAGATGGTATAAAGATTTTAAAAAAATATTAAATTGTAAATAGAATTAAAAATTACTATTGTTAAATATATTATATTTTAAAATAATTTATATTTTTGATATAAATTTTAAAAAAAGATATATTAATATAAGAGATTTTAAATAATTTATTCTATATGTGAAAAAGAATTAATAAATTTTAAATATAAATAATTTTAAAAAAAATTATTTCTTCTAATAATTTAAAAAATATATTTATAAAGTGAAGAATTTTAATATTATTATTTCGAAGTTGAAAATAGAATCTACATTACAATTGTTAAAAATATATATATATTTTAAAAAAAATTTTAATTTCGAAAAGTTTAAAAAAATTAAATAGTGAAAGAATTTTAAATAATTATTATTCTGAATTTAAAAAGATCTAATTAACAGTTTTAAAAATATATATATATTTTAAAAATAAATTTGTATTTTTTCATAAGAGTTTAAAAAGATATTATTAGAATGGGATAAATTTTAAAAATTATATTGATTGATTAAAAAGAATTTTAAATTTTAAAAATATATATATATTTTAAAAAAATTTTTTTTTTCTAATAAGAGTTTATAAGAATATATTAGAATGGTATAGAATTTTTAAAATTAATAATTCTGATAGAGTAAAAAGAATTAATTACATTGTTAAAAATATATATATATTTTAAAAATAAATTTTATTTCTTCTGACATAAAGTTTAAAAAGATATATATTAGAATGTGATAGAGATTTTAAATAATATTATTCTATAGTTTAAAATAAATTACATTAACATTGTTAAAAATATATATTTTTAAAAAAAATTTTATTTTTTGATATAACAGTTTAAAAAATTATTAAATTGATAAGATTTTAAAAAATTATTTTATTTGTAAATAGAATATTTACATTTTAAAAAAATATAATATGTTTAAAATAAATTTTATTTCTTCTGAATAAATTTAAATAATATATTAGGTAAGAGATTTAAAATTTAATTCTAAAATATAAAATTTTTTTTTTTAAAATTTTTTTTTAAAATAAAATTTTAAAATTTTTAACTTAAGATTTAAAAGTTTAATAAATTGATATTTAAGATTTTAAAATTATTATTTTTTAAAAAATTTTATTAATAAAATAAATATTATATTTTTAAAATAATTATTTTTTAAATAAATTTAAAGGAAAATATATTAAATTGTTGAATTTTAAAAATATTTTATATTTTAAAAAATTATTATTAATTTTAAAATAAATTATTTTAAATTTAAAAATTATTTATTTATAAAGTTTTAAAAAGAAATTATTAGAATTATAAGATTTAAAAAATTATAATTTATAGTTTAAATAAATTTAAAAATTTAAAATATATAAATTTTAAAAAAATTTAATTTTGTATAAAAGTTTAAAAATTATTAAATTATAAGATTTTAAAAAATATTTAATTTGATTTTAAAATGAATTACATTAATTGTTAAATATAATTATTATAATTTAAAATAAATTTTATTTTTAATAAATTTATTTTATAAAATTTAAATTTATATTAAATTTGAAGAGATTTTAAAAATTTAATTTATATTGTTAAAATAAATTAATTAACATTTTAAAAATATATATTTATTTTTTAAAAAAAAATTTCTTAAAATTTAAACTTTAGAATCTTGATAGATTTAAAAATTATTTTTGTAAAATTTAAATTGTTTATATTAATTTAAAATTTTGAAATTTTAAAAAATTTGAAGAATTTAAAATTTAAATGATTTAAAAATTTTATTTGTTTGTAAAATAATTTTTAACATTTTTAAATTTAATATTTTAAAAATATTGTATTTTTAATATAAGTTTAAAAAATTTATTAAAATGAAGAGATTTTAAAAATTATTATTCTGATTGTTGAAAATAGAATCTACTTTACACATTGTTAAAAATATATAATATTTTAAAAATAAATTTGTATTTCTTCTATATAAAGCTTGAAAAGCAATATATTAGAATAGTGACAGAGATTTTAAAAAATTATTATTCTGATAGTTGTAAAATAGGAATCTCATTACACATTGTTAAAAATATATATATATTTTAAAATAAATTTGTATTTCTTCTTATATAAGAGTTTGAAAAGATATATATTAGAATAGTGATAGAGATTTTAAAAAATTATTTCTCTGATAGTTGTAAAGTAGAATCTACATTACACATTGTTAAAAATATATATATATTTTAAAAATAAATTTGTATTTCTTCTGATATAAGAGTTTGAAAAGCAATATATTAGAATATGACAGGGATTCTAAAAAATTATTATTTTGATAGTTGTAAAATAGAATCTCCATTTCACATTGTTAAAAATATATATATATTTTAAAAATAAATTTGTATTTCTTCTGATATGAGAGTTTGAAAAGAAATATATTAGAATGGTGACAGAGATTTTAAAAAATTATAATTCTCATAGATGTAAAATAGAATCTCCATTACACATTGTTAAAAATATATATATATTTTAAAAATAAATTTGTATTTCTTCTGATATAAGAGTTTGAAAAGAATATATTAGAATAGTGACAGAATTTTAAAAAAGTATAATTCCCATAGATGTAAAATAGAATCTCCATTACACATTGTTAAAAATATATATATATTTTAAAAATAAATTTGTATTTCTTCTGATATAAGAGTTTGAAAAGCAATATATTAGAATAGTGAAGAGATTTTAAAAAAGTATAATTCCCATAGATGTAAAATAGAATCTCCATTACACATTGTTAAAAATATATATATATTTTAAAAAATAAATTTGTATTTCTTCTGATATAAGAGTTTGAAAAGCAATATATTAGAATATGATAGAGATTTTAAAAAATGTTATTCTGATAGTTGTAAAATAGAATCTACATTACACTTGTTAAAAATATATATATATTTTTAAAAATAAATTTGTATTTCTTCTGATATAAGAGTTAAAAAGCAATATATTAGAAAGATAGAATTTTAAAAAATTTATTCTGATAGTTGAAAATAGAATTAATTACACATTGTTAAAAATATATATATATTTAAAAATAAATTTGTATTTCTTCCGATATAAGAGTTTGAAAAGCAATATATTAGAATAGTGATAGAATTTTAAAAAATTTTATTCTGTTAGTTGTAAAATAGAATTATATTACACATTGTTAAAAATATATATATATTTTAAAAATAAATTTGTATTTCTTCTGATATAAAGATTGAAAAGAATATATTAGAATAGTGATAGATTTTAAAAAATTTTAATTCTGTTAGTTGTAAAATAGAATTATTTACACATTGTTAAAAATATATATATATTTTAAAAATAAATTTGTATTTCTTCTATATAAAATTGAAAAGTTATATATTAGAATAGTGATAGAGATTTTAAAAATTATAATTCTGATAGTGGTAAAATAGAATTATTTACACATTGTTAAAAATATATATATATTTTAAAAATAAATTTGTATTTCTTTATATAAGAGTTGAAAAGCAATATATTAAATGGTGATAGAGATTTTAAAGAATTATAATTCTCATAGTTGTAAAATAGAATCTACATTACACATTGTTAAAAATATATTATATTTTAAAAATAAATTTGTATTTCTTCTTATATAAGAGTTTAAAAAGCAATATATTAGAATAGTGAAGAATTTTAAAAATTTTATTCTTTAGTTGAAAATAGAATCTACTTTACACATTGTTAAAATATATAAATATTTTAAAAATAAATTTGTATTTCTTCTATATAATAGTTTGAAAGCAATATATTAGAATAGGAAGAGATTTTAAAAAATTATTAATTCTGAAGTGTAAAATAGAATTAATACACATTGTTAAAAATATATATATATTTTAAAAATAAATTTGTATTTCTTCTGATATAAGAGTTTGAAAAGCAATATATTAGAATAGTGATAGAGATTTTAAAAATTATTATTCTGATAGTTGTAAAATAGAATTATTTACACATTGTTAAAAATATATATATATTTTAAAAATAAATTTGTATTTCTTTAATATAAGAGTTGAAAAGCAATATATTAGAATGTGAAGAGATTTTAAAAAATTATTATTCTGATAGTTGTAAAATAGAATCTATATTACACATTGTTAAAAATATATATATATTTTAAAATAAATTTGTATTTCTTCTGATATAAGAGTTTGAAAAGATATATATTAGAATAGTGATAGAGATTTTAAAAAATTATTTCTCTGATAGTTGTAAATAGAATCTACATTACACATTGTTAAAAAATATATATATTTTAAAATAAATTTGTATTTCTTCTGATATAAGAGTTTGAAAAGCAATATATTAGAATAGTGACAGGGATTCTAAAAAATTATTATTTTGATAGTTGTAAAATAGAATCTCCATTTCACATTGTTAAAAATATATATATATTTTAAAAATAAATTTGTATTTCTTCTGATATGAGAGTTTGAAAAGAAATATATTAGAATGGTGACAGAGATTTTAAAAAATTATAATTCTCATAGATGTAAAATAGAATCTCCATTACACATTGTTAAAAATATATATATATTTTAAAAATAAATTTGTATTTCTTCTGATATAAGAGTTTGAAAAGCAATATATTAGAATAGTGACAGAGATTTTAAAAAAGTATAATTCCCATAGATGTAAAATAGAATCTCCATTACACATTGTTAAAAATATATATATATTTTAAAAATAAATTTGTATTTCTTCTGATATAAGAGTTTGAAAAGCAATATATTAGAATAGTGATAGAGATTTTAAAAAAGTATAATTCCCATAGATGTAAAATAGAATCTCCATTACACATTGTTAAAAATATATATATATTTCAAAAATAAATTTGTATTTCTTCTGATATAAGAGTTTGAAAAGCAATATATTAGAATAGTGATAGAGATTTTAAAAAATTATTATTCTGATAGTTGTAAAATAGAATCTACATTACACATTGTTAAAAATATATATATATATTTTAAAAATAAATTTGTATTTCTTCTGATATAAGAGTTTAAAAAGCATTATATTAGAAAGGGAAAGAGATTTTAAATAATTTATTCTGATAGTGGCAAAATAGAATGTAAATTACACTTTGTTAAAAATATATATATATTTCAAAAATAAATTTGTACTTCTTCCGATATAAGAGTTTGAAAAGCAATATATTAGAATAGTGATAGATTTTAAGAAATTCTTATTCTGTTAGTTGTAAAATAGAATCTACTTTACACATTGTTAAAAATATATATATATTTTAAAAATAAATTTGTATTTCTTCTCATATAACTCATTGAAAAGATATATATTAGAATAGTGATAGAGATTTTAAAAAATTATAATTCTGATAGATGTAAAATAGAATATATATAATACACATTGTTAAAAAATATATATATTTTAAAAATAAATTTGTATTTCTTCTGATATAAGAGATTGAAAAGTTATATATTAGAATTGTGATAGAGATATTAAATACTTATCATTCTGATAGTGGTAATATAGAATCTATTTTACACAATGTTAAAAATATATAATATTTTAACAACAAATTTGTATATCTTGTAATATAAGAGCTTGAAAAGCAATATATTAAAATGGTGATAGAGATTTTAAAGAATTCTAATTCTCATAGTTGTAAAATAGAATCTACATTACACATTGTTAAAAATATATATATATTTTAAAAATAAATTTGTATTTCTTCTTATATAAGAGTTTAAAAAGCAATATATTAGAATAGTGACAGAGATTTTACAAAATTATTATTCTGATTGTTGCAAAATAGAATCTACTTTACACATTGTTAAAAATATATAAATATTTTAAAAATAAATTTGTATTTCTTCTCATATAACTCATTGAAAAGATATATATTAGAATAGAGATAGAGATTTTAAAAAATTATAATTCTGAGAGATGTAAAATAGAATATATATAATACACATTGTTAAAAATATATATATTTTTTAAAAATATATTTGTATTTCTTCTGATATAAGAGATTGAAAAGCAATATATTAGAATTGTGATAGAGATATTAAATAATTATCATTCTGATAGTTGTAATATAGAATCTATTTTACACATTGTTAAAAATATATATATATTTTAACAATAAATTTGTATATCTTGTAATATAAGAGCTTGAAAAGCAATATATTAGAATGGTGACAGAGATTTTAAAAAATTATTATTCTGATAGTTGTAAAATAGGATCTTCATTACAGATTGGAAAAAATATTTATATATATTAGTAATAAATTTGTATTTCTTCTGATATAAGAGTTTGAAAAGATATATATTAGAATAGTGATAGAGATTTTAAAAAATTATTTCTCTGATAGTTGTAAAGTAGAATCTACATTACACATTGTTAAAAATATATATATATTTTAAAAATAAATTTGTATTTCTTCTGATATAAGAGTTTGAAAAGCAATATATTAGAATAGTGACAGGGATTCTAAAAAATTATTATTTTGATAGTTGTAAAATAGAATCTCCATTTCACATTGTTAAAAATATATATATATTTTAAAATTAAATTTGTATTTCTTCTGATATGAGAGTTTGAAAAGAAATATATTAGAATGGTGACAGAGATTTTAAAAAATTATAATTCTCATAGATGTAAAATAGAATCTCCATTACACATTGTTAAAAATATATATATATTTTAAAAATAAATTTGTATTTCTTCTGATATAAGAGTTTGAAAAGCAATATATTAGAATAGTGACAGAGATTTTAAAAAAGTATAATTCCCATAGATGTAAAATAGAATCTCCATTACACATTGTTAAAAATATATATATATTTTAAAAATAAATTTGTATTTCTTCTGATATAAGAGTTTGAAAAGCAATATATTAGAATAGTGATAGAGATTTTAAAAAAGTATAATTCCCATAGATGTAAAATAGAATCTCCATTACACATTGTTAAAAATATATATATATTTCAAAAATAAATTTGTATTTCTTCTGATATAAGAGTTTGAAAAGCAATATATTAGAATACTGATAGAGATTTTAAAAAATTATTATTCTGATAGTTGTAAAATAGAATCTACATTACACATTGTTAAAAATATATATATATATATTTTAAAAATAAATTTGTATTTCTTCTGATATAAGAGTTTAAAAAGCATTATATTAGAAAGGGGAAAGAGATTTTAAATAATGTTATTCTGATAGTGGTAAAATAGAATGTAAATTACACTTTGTTAAAAATATATATATATTTCAAAAATAAATTTGTACTTCTTCCGATATAAGAGTTTGAAAAGCAATATATTAGAATAGTGATAGATTTTAAGAAATTCTTATTCTGTTAGTTGTAAAATAGAATCTACTTTACACATTGTTAAAAATATATATATATTTTAAAAATAAATTTGTATTTCTTCTCATATAACTCATTGAAAAGATATATATTAGAATAGTGATAGAGATTTTAAAAAATTATAATTCTGATAGATGTAAAATAGAATATATATAATACACATTGTTAAAAATTAATATATATATTTTAAAAATAAATTTGTATTTCTTCTGATATAAGAGATTGAAAAGTTATATATTAGAATTGTGATAGAGATATTAAATAATTATCATTCTGATAGTGGTAATATAGAATCTATTTTACACAATGTTAAAAATAATATATATATTTTAAAAATAAATTTGTATATCTTGTAATATAAGAGCTTGAAAAGCAATATATTAAAATGGTGATAGAGATTTTAAAGAATTCTAATTCTCATAGTTGTAAAATAGAATCTACATTACACATTGTTAAAAATATATATATATTTTAAAAATAAATTTGTATTTCTTCTTATATAAGAGTTTGAAAAGCAATATATTAGAATAGTGATAGATTTTAAAAAATTCTTATTCTGTTAGTTGTAAAATAGAATCTACTTTACACATTGTTAAAAATATATAAATATTTTAAAAATAAATTTGTATTTCTTCTAATATAATAGTTTGAACAGCAACGTATTAGAAACGGGAAAGATATTTAAAAAAATTATTATTCTGATAGTAGTAAAATAGAATCTACATCACACTTTGTTAAAAATATATATATATTTTAAAAATAAATTTGTATTTCTTCTGATATAAGAGTTTAAAAAGCAATATATTAGAATAGTGACAGAGATTTTACAAAATTATTATTCTGATTGTTGCAAAATAGAATCTCCTTAACACATTGTTAAAAATATATGTATATTTTAAAAATAAATTTGTATTTCTTCTCATATAACTCATTGAAAAGATATATATTAGAATAGTGATAGAGATTTTAAATAATTATAATTCTGAGAGATGTAAAATAGAATATATATAATACACATTCTTAAAAATATATATATATTTTAAAAATAAATTTGTATTTCTTCTGATATAAGAGATTGAAAAGCAATATATTAGAATTGTGATAGAGATATTAAATAATTATCATTCTGATAGTTGTAATATAGAATCTATTTTACACAATGTTAAAAATATATATATATTTTAACAATAAATTTGTATTTCTTCTGATATAAGAGTTTGAAAAGCAATATATTAGAATAGTGACAGAGATTTTAAAGAATTATTAATTTGATAGTTGTAAAATAGAATCTCCATTTCACATTGTTAAAAATATATATATATTTTAAAAATAAATTTGTATTTCTTCTGATATAAGAGTTTGAAAAGCAATATATTAGAATAGTGACAGGGATTCTAAAAAATTATTATTTTGATAGTTGTAAAATAGAATCTCCATTTCACATTGTTAAAAATATATATATATATTAAAAATAAATTTGTATTTCTTCTGAATGAGAGTTTGAAAAGAAATATATTAGAATGGTGACAGAGATTTTAAAAAATTATAATTCTCATAGATGTAAAATAGAATTTCCATTACACATTGTTAAAAATATATATATATTTTAAATATAAATTTGTATTTCTTCTGATATAAGAGTTTGAAAAGCAATATATTAGAATACTGACAGAGATTCTAAAAAATTATTATTTTGATAGTTGTAAAATAGAATCTCCATTTCACATTGTTAAAAATATATATATATATTTTAAAAATAAATTTGTATTTCTTCTCATATAAGAGTTTGAAAACGAATATATTAGAATAGTGACAGAGATTTTAAAAAAATATAATTCTGATAGATGTAAAATAGAATCTCCATTTCACATTGTTAAAAATATATAGATATTTTAAAAATAAATTTGTATTTCTTCTCATATAAGAGTTTGAAAACGAATATATTAGAATAGTGACAGGATTTTAAAAAAATATAATTCTGATAGATGTTAAATAGAATCTACATTATACAGTGTTAAAAATATATATATATTTTAAAAATAAATTTGTATTTCTTTTGATATAAGAGATGAAAAGGATATATTAGAATGGTGATAAAGATTTAGAAAATTATTATTCTGATACTTATAAAATAGAATCTACATTACACATTGTTAAAAATATATATATATTTTAAAAATAAATTTGTATTTCTTCTGATATAAGAGTTTGAAAAGCAATATATTAGAATAGTGACAGATATTTTAAAAAAGTATAATTCCCATAGATGCAAAATAGAATCTCCATTACACATTGTTAAAAATATATATATATTTTAAAAATAAATTTGTATTTCTTCTGATATAAGAGTTTGCAAAGCAATATATTAGAATAGTGACAGAGATTTTAAAAAAGTATAATTCCCATAGATGTAAAATAGAATCTCCATTACACATTGTTAAAAATATATATATATTTTAAAAATAAAATTGTATTTCTTCTAATATAATAGTTTGAACAGCAATATATTCGAAAGGGGAAAGAGTTTTTTAAAAAATTATTATTCTGATAGTTGTAAAATAGAATCTACATTACACTTTGTTAAAAATATATATATATTTTTTTGAAAATATATTTGTGTTTCTTCTGATATAAGAGTTTAAAAAGCAATATATTAGAATAGTGACAGAGATTTAGAAAATTATTATTCTGATAGTTGTAAAATAGAATCTACATTAAACATTGTTACAAATATATATATTTTTTAATATAAATTTGTATTTCTTCTGATATAAGAGTTTGAAAAGCAATATATTAGAATAGTGATAGAGATTTTAAAAAATTATTATTCTGATAGATGTAAAATAGAATCTACATTACACATTGTTAAAAAAATAGATGTATTTTAAAAATAAATTTGTATTTCTTTTGATATAAGAGTTTGAAAAGCAATATATTAGAATAGTGATAGAGATTTTAAAAAATTATTATTTTGATAGTTGTAAAATAGAATCTACATTAGAGATTGTAAAAATATATATATATCTTAAAAATAAATTTGTATTTGTCCTGATATGAGAGTTTGAAAAGCAATATATTAGAATGGTGATAGAGATTTTAAAAAATTATTATTCTGATAGTTGTAAAATAAAATCTACATTACACATTGTTAAAGATATGTATATTTTTAAAAATACTTTTGTATTTCTTCTGATATAAGATTTTGAAAAGCAATATATTAGAATAGTGATAGAGATTTTAAAAAATTATTATTCTGATAGTTGTAAAATAAAATCTACATTACACATTGTTAAAAATATAAATATTTTTAAAAATATGTTTGTATTACTTCTGATATAAGAGATTGAAAAGCAATATATTAGAATTGTGATAGAGATATTAAAAAATTATCATTCTGATAGTTGTAATATAGAATCTATTTTACACTTTGTTAAAAATATATATATATATTTTAAAAATAAATTTGTATTACATCTGATATAAGAGTTTGAAAAGCAATATATTGGAATGGTGATAGAGATTTTAAAAAATTATGATTCTGATAGTTGTAAAATAGAATCTACATTACACATTGTTAAAAATATATATATATATATATACCTATACATATATATATATTTTAAAAATAAATTTGTATTTCTTCTGATATAAGAATTTGAAAAGCAATATATTAGAATGGTGATAGAGATTTTAAAAAATTATTATTCTGATAGTTGTAAAATAAAATCTACATTACACATTGTTAAAAATATAAATATTTTTTAAAAAATATTTTGTATTACTTCTGATATAAGAGATTGAAAAGCAATATATTAGAATTGTGATAGAGATATTAAAAAATTATCATTCTGATAGTTGTAATATAAAATCTACTTTACGCATTGTTAAAAATATATAAATATTTTAAAAATAAATTTGTATTTCTTCTTATATAGCAGTTTAAAAAGGAATATATTAGAATGGTGATAGAGATTTTAAAAAATTATTATTCTGATAGTTGTAAAATAGGATCTACATTACACATTGATAAAAATATATATATATTTTAAAAATAAATTTGTATTTCTTCTAATAAGATACTTTGAACAACAACGTATTAGAAACGGGAAAGATATTTAAAAAAATTATTATTCTGATAGTAGTAAAATAGAATCTACATCACACTTTGTTAAAAATATATATATATTTTAAAAATAAATTTGTATTTCTTCTGATATAAGAGTTTAAAAAGCAAAATATTAGAATAGTGACAGAGATTTTAAAAAAATTATTATTCTGATTGTTGCAAAATAGAATCTCCTTAACACATTGTTAAAAATATATATATATTTTAAAAATAAATTTGTATTTCTTCTCATATAACTGATTGAAAAAGATATATATTAGAATAGTGATAGAGATTTTAAAAAATTATTATTCTGATAGATGTAAAATAGAATCTACATTACACTTTGTTAAAAATATATATATATTTTAAAAATTAATTTATATTTCTTCTGATATAAGAATAAAAAGCAATATATTAGAATAGTGACAGAGATTTTAAAAAATTATTTTTCTGATAGATGTAAAAAAGAATCTCCATTACAATTGTTAAAAATATATATATCGTTTAAAAATAAATTTTATTTCTTCTGATATAAGAGTTTGAAAAGCAATATATTAGAATACTGACAGAGATTCTAAAAAATTATTATTTTGATAGTTGTAAAATAGAATCTCCATTTCACATTGTTAAAAATATATATATATTTTAAAAATAAATTTGTATTTCTTCTGATATAAGAGTTTGAAAAGGATATATTAGAATGGTGATAGAGATTTTAAAAAATTATTATTCTGATAGTTGTCAAATAGAAACAACATTACACATTGTTAAAAATATATATATATTTTAAAAATAAAATTGTATTTCTTCTAATATAATAGTTTGAACAGCAATATATTCGAAAGGGGAAAGAGTTTTTTAAAAAATTATTATTCTGATAGTTGTAAAATAAAATCTACATTACACTTTGTTAAAAATATATATATATTTTAAAAATATATTTGTGTTTTTTCTGATATAAGAGTTTAAAAAGCAATATATTAGAATAGTGACAGAGATTTTAAAAAATTATCATTCTGATTGTTGTAAAATAGAATCTACTTTACACATTGTTAAAAATATATATATATTTTAAAAATAAAATTGTATTTCTTCTAATATAATAGTTTGAACAGCAATATATTCGAAAGGGGAAAGAGTTTATTAAAAAATTATTATTCTGATAGTTGTAAAATAAAATCTACATTACACTTTGTTAAGATATATATATATTTTAAAAATATATTTGTGTTTTTTCTGATATAAAAGTTTAAAAAGCAATATATTAGAATAGTGACAGAGATTTTAAAATTATTATTCTGATAGTTGTAAAATAGAATCTACTTTACACATTGTTAAAAATATATATATATTTTAAAAATAAATTTGTATTATTTCTTATATAAGTTTAAAAAGGAATATATTAGAATGGTGATAGATTTTAAAAAAATTACAATTCTGATAGATGTAAAATAGAATCTACATTACACATTGTTAAAAATATATATATATTTTAAAAATAAATTTGTATTTTTCTTATATAGGAGTTTAAAAAAGAATATATTAGAATGGTGATAGAGATTTTAAAAAAATTACAATTCTGATAGATGTAAAATAGAATCTACTTTACACATTGTTAAAAATATATATATATTTTAAAAATAAATTTGTATTTCTTCTTATATAGGAGTTTAAAAAGGAATATATTAGAATGGTGATAGAGATTTTAAAAAAATTACAATTCTGATAGATGTAAAATAGAATCTACATTACACATTGTTAAGAATATATACATATTTTAAAAATAAATTTGTATTTCTTCTGATATAAGAGTTTGAAAAGCAATATATTAGAATAGTGACGGAGATTTTAAAGAATTATAATTCTCGTAGATGTAAAATAGAATCTACACTACATATTGTTAAAAATATATATATATTTTAAAAATAAATTTGTATTTCTTCTAATATAATAGTTTGAACAGCAGCGTATTAGAAACGGGAAAGATATTTAAAAAAATTATTATTCTGATAGTAGTAAAATAGAATCTACATCACACTTTGTTAAAAAAATGTATATATTTTAAAAATAAATTTGTATTTCTTCTGATATAAGAGTTTAAAAAGCAATATATTAGAATAGTGACAGAGATTTTAAAAAATTATTATTCTGATTGTTGCAAAATAGAATCTCTTTAACACTTTGTTAAAAATATATATATATTTTAAAAAAAAATTTGTATTTCTTCTCATATAACTCATTGAAAAGATATATATTAGAATAGTGATAGAGATTTTAAAAAATTATAATTCTGATAGATGTAAAATAGAATATATATAATACACATTGTTAAAAATATATATATATTTTAAAAATAAATTTGTATTTCTTCTGATATAAGAGTTTAAAAAGCAATATATTAGAATAGTGACAGGGATTTTAAAAATTATTATTCTGATTGATGTAAAATAAATTCTCCATTTCACATTGTTAAAATATATATATATATATTTTAAAAATAAATTTGTATTTCTTCTCATATAACTCATTGAAAAGATATATATTAGAATAGTGATAGAGATTTTAAAAAATTATAATTCTGAGAGATGTAAAATAGAATATATATAATACACATTGTTAAAAATATATATATATTTTAAAAATAAATTTGTATTTCTTCTGATATAAGAGTTTAAAAAGCAATATATTAGAATAGTGACAGGGATTTTAAAAAATTATTATCTGATTGATGTAAAATAGAATCTACATTACACATTGTTATAAATATATATATATTTTAAAAATAAATTTGTATTTCTTCTGATATAAGAGTTTGAAAAGCAATATATTAGAATACTGACAGAGATTCTAAAAAATTATTATTCTGATAGTTGTAAAATAGAGTCTACATTACACATTGTTAAAAATATATATATGTTTTAAAAATAAATTTGTATTTCTTCTGATATAAGAGTTAGAAAAGCAATATATTAGAATTGTGATAGAGATTTTAAATAATTATTATTCTGATAGTTGTAAAATAGAGTCTACATTACACATTGTTAAAAATATATATATGTTTTAAAAATAAATTTGTATTTCTTCTCATATAACTGATTGAAAAGATATATATATTTGAATAGTGAGAGATTTTAAAAAATTCTTATTCTGATAGTTGTAAAATAGAATCTACCTTACACATTGTTAAAAATAAATATATATTTTAAAATAAATTTGTATTTCTTCTTATATAGGGGTTTAAAAAGGAATATATTAGAATGGTGATAGAGATTTTAAATAATTATTATTCTGATAGTTGTAAAATAGAATCTACATTACACGTTGTTAAAAATATATATATATTTTAAAAATAAATTTGTATTTCTTCTGATATGAGAGTTTGAAAAGCAATATAGTAGAATAGTGATAGAGATTTTAAATAATTATTATTCTGATAGTTGTAAAATAGAATCTATATTACACATTGTTAAAAATATATATATATTTTAAAAATAAATTTGTATTTCTTCTGATATGAGAGTTTGAAAAGCAATATAGTAGAATAGTGATAGAGATTTTAAAAATTATTATTCTGATAGTTATAAAATAGAATCTACATTAGAGATTGTAAAAAATATATATATATTTTAAAAATAAATTTTTATTTCTTCTGATATAACAGTTTGAAAAGCAATATATTAGAATAGTGATAGAGATTTTAAATAATTATTATTGTGATAGTTGTAAAATAGAGTCTACATTACACATTTTAAAAATATATATATATTTTAAAAATAAATTTGTTTTTCTTCTGATATAAGAGTTAGAAAAGCAATATATTAGAATTGTTATAGAGATTTTAAATAATTATTATTCTGATAGTTGTAAAATAGAATCTACATTACACATTGTTAAAAACATATATATATTTTAAAAAAAAATTACTAGATTGTATGACATAAGAGTTTGAAAAGCAATATAGTAGAATGGTGATAGAGATTTTAAAAAATTATTATTCTGATAATTGTAAAATAGAAGTACATTACACATTGTTAAAAATATATATATATTTTAAAATTAAATTTGTATTTCTTCTGATATAAGAGTTTAAAAAGCAATATATTAGAATAGTGATAGAGATTTTAAAAAATTATTATTCTGATAGTTGTAAAATAGAATCTACTTTGCACATTGTTAAAAATATATATATATTTTAAAAAAAAATTGTTAGATTGTATGACATAAAGTTTGAAAAGCAATATATTAGAATGGTGATAGAGATTTTAAAAAATTATTATTCTGATAGTTGTAAAATAGAATGTACATTACTCATTGTTAAAAATATATATATATTTTAAAATTAAATTTGTATATTTTCTGATATAAGAGTTTAAAAAGCAATATATTAGAATAGTGACAGAGATTTTAAAAAATTATTATTCTGATAGTTGTAAAATAGAATCTACTTTGCACATTGTTAAAAATATATATATATTTTAAAAAAAAATTGCTAGATTGTATGACATAAGAGTTTGAAAAGCAATATATTAGAATGGTGATAGAGATTTTAAAAAATTATTATTCTGATAGTTGTAAAATAGAATGTACATTACTCATTGTTAAAAATATATATATATTTTAAAATTAAATTTGTATATTTTCTGATATAAGAGTTTAAAAAGCAATATATTAGAATAGTGACAGAGATTTTAAATAATTATTACTCTGATAGTTGTAAAATAGAATGTACATTACACATTGTTTAAATATATATATATTTTAAAAATAAATTTTAATTTCTTCTGATATCAGAGTTTGAAAAGCAATATATTTGATAAAGTGATAGAGATTTTAAATAATTATTATTCTGATAGTTGAAAATAGAATCTACATTACACATTGTTAAAAATATATATATATTTTAAAAAAAAATTTGTAATCTTCAGATATAAGAGTTTGAAAAGCAATATATTAGAATAGTGATAAGAGATTTTAAATAATTATTATTCTGACAGTTGTAAAATAGAATCTACATTACAGATGTTAAAAATATATATATATTTTAAAAATAAATTTGTATTTTTTCTGACATAAGAGTTTAAAAAGATATATATTAGAATGGTGATAGAGATTTTAAATAATTATTACTCTGATAGTTGAAAATAGAATTTATATTGCACATTGTTAAAAATATATATATATATTTTAAAAATTAATTTGTATTTCTTCTCATATAAGAGTTTGATAAGTAATATATTAGAATGGCGATAGAGATTTTATAAAATTATAATTCTGATAGATGTAAAATAGAATCTACATTACATATTGTTAAAAATATATATATATTTTAAAAATAAATTTTGTATTTCTTCTGACATAAGAGTTTAAAAAGATATATATTAGAATAGTGATAGAGATTTTAAATAATAATTATTCTGATAGTTGTAAAATAAATCTACATTACACATTGTTAAAAATATATATATATTTTAAAAAGAAATTTGTATTTCTTCTGATATAACAGTTTAAAAAGCAATATATTAGAATGGTGATAGAGATTTTAAATAATTATTATTCTGATATTTGTAAAATAGAATCTACATTTCACATTGTTAAAAATATATATATGTTTTAAAAATAAATTTTTATTTCTTCTGATATAACAGTTTAAAAGTAATATATTAGAATCGTGATAGAGATTTCAAAACATTATCATTCTAAAAGTTGTAAATAAAATGTTTTTTGACAGATTGTTTAAAATATATATATTTTTTGAAAATAAATTTGTAGTTCTTATGACATAAGAGGTCAAAAAGTTATATATTAGCATCATTATCGAGATTTTAAAATTAATTACTTCTTAAAAGTTGTATAACTGAATCCATATTATTGTTTGTTTAATAATATATATAATATATTTTCAAATAAATTTGAGTTCTTTGATATAAAATTTGAAGAGCAATATATTAGAATAGTGATTGAGATTTTAAAAAATTATTATTCTGATAGTTGTAAAATAGAATCTACTTTACAGATTGGTTAGAAATATATATATATTTTAAAAATAAATTTGTATTTCTTCTCATATAAGAGTTTAAAAAGGAATATATTAGAATGGTGATAGAGATTTTAAAAAATTATAATTCTGATAGTTGTAAAATAGAATCTACTTTACAGATTGTTAAAAATATATATATATTTTAAAAATAAATTGCTAGATTGTATGATATAAGAGTTTGAAAAGCAATACATTAGAATGGTGATAGAGATTTTAATAAATTATTATTCTGATAGTTGTAAAATAGAATCTACATTACACATTGTTAAAAATATATATATATTTTAAAAATAAATTTTTATTTCTTCTGATATAAGAGTTTCAAAAGCAAGATATTAGAATCTTGATAGAGATTTTAAATAATTATTATTCTGATAGTTGTAAAATAGAATCTCCATTATACATTGTTAAATATATATATATATATATTTTAAAAAAAAATTTTTATTTCTTCTGATATAAGAGTTTCAAAAGCAATATATTAGAATCTTGATAGAGATTTTAAAACATTATGATTCTGATAGTTAATCAATTAATGTTTTGAAATATTAATTGTTCTAGAATATTTGTAAGATTAAAATAAATTGATAGAACTGCTTGAATGTTTAAATGATTTGTAAGTATTTATTTTGATATTTATAAGCTTTGAATATTTTGAACAAATATGGTTTTTATGTGAATATTTATATGTATTGAATAGATTGAATGTTTTGAATATTTAATTGAATGTTATAAATGATTAGAAAATATTTTTTTTTTATATTAACGATGTTTTAATAAAGGATAAAACTACAGAATATCAAAAATTTCATAAAATGCTATTATTAGAACAGGAGTTTACCACTGGAGTCTTGGTTTGCAACTGGTGCCTTTTAACTTCCTTGTAGCGGCTTTCTTTGGATTCACAATAAAACATAAAATAATTTTTTTTTTTTTAATTTTTATTTTGAAGAAACAGTAACGTTAATAAATAAACATAAACAAAATAATATATGGGGTGTTCATAAAGTTCGTGTGTGTTTTAAAAAAGAAAAATATATCCTTATTTGAAGTTGGGATAGAAATAATCTGTAAAAAAGGATTAGAAAGGAGTAAATCTATATTTTTTTAAAAAGTTGTTGAAATTTTATCGAAATAACCTCCATCAGGTGGTAACCTGTTCTAAACAACTTTAAATCACGATTTTGCTAACAGATGAATCAGAATGAGCATTTCATTCATCTTGTGATCTTATAAGAGTATAGATAAACAACTGTGTATGCATCTAAATCTTGTTAATTTGAAGATTTTGAAAACGAAAATAACTAATAAGGTTTTACGAATTTACTGTAAATCAGTTGACGCGTGTTTTCTGTAAAATAAAAAAATCGTATTAATCTTTATATTGCTAATAAATAAAACTGGGAAACTGTAGCTAAATGTTTTATGAATATTAAAACGGGGCTAGTTTTATTATAATTTTAGTCAAATATAGTAAGGACTGAAATAGGCTTGCACAGTTCACTGTCTTAATTTATTTGAGATTAGACCCACACATGCACATTGCACCTCTATATGTTGTATTCAGTAGTTGTACCATTAAGAATAAAAACTATTAAAATTTTATAAGCTGTTATATTTCGCATATTCAGAATATTTATCTTTCCTAAAGTCAGGGTAAAATGACTCATTAGATAATGAAGGTTGCAGACATCTGAATTAGAAGGAATACATCAAGTGTTAGAAGTCATAGAATTTCAGGAAGTGCTTCAAACAGTTACTTTGAAGAGAGCAAAGACTGTTGCATGTTTTTTTTTCCATATTAAAGTAAGAATTTTTTTTTTTTTTAATTTACACAAATATACAAAGGGCTCAAATATCCTAGCCAATTTTAGTGTTCGATTTGATTCGATTTGAGAAAGTATGCACATTGAATTTCTGTTTGTTGCATTAAGTAGATGTAAAAAATTAAAATATGAAATATGAATAAGACTTTTAATCATTTATAAACTGCTATGTTTTACAAGTTTAGAATATTCTTTTGATGGAAGAGGAAATTAACTGGGTATTTTTATCAATTAGAAGAATAGCAACAAATGTTAGAAGTAACAGAACTGGGAGAAGATGTAACAATTAGAAGAGCAAGCAAGGACCCCTTGCAGTTATGGGACTACGAGCAATACTTTATTTTATTTATTTATTCGCTTCTGAAAATTAATCTACTTAATGATTTTAATGCACTTCTTTGCATTTAATACAACTAATCCAGTTCTTGCACTTAATGCACTTGCTGCAGTTAATGCAATTTTTATATGTTATTTCTTATGGATGATGCACTTCTCTGCACATAATGCAATTCTTGCACTTTGTGCATGGCATGTACTTTTATGCAGTTTCTGCACTTTGGAGAATAAATACTCCAAACCCCCTAAATTAGAAGGAGTGCAATGTAATGTTAGAAGGCATTGAAGTGCAATAAGACAGCAAGCACTTGTGACAGTGTATTATTTAAGCAAATTCAGTTAATACACTTCTAGCACCTCCTTCATTTAATGCACGTTTTACACTTATTCAAACATAATGCATAAATTCATAATTCATAATAAATTCATTATGCATAATGCATAAGTTTATCGGGACTCGGTCAGTTCTTCAGGTTCAAATTAAACTCTAATTACCAACGTTTCGGTTTTTATTTAAAACCTTTTTCATAGACAGAAGTATAAATTTTGAAACAGAATAACTAAGTATTGCATTACAAATTTTTTACAAAGAAAAATAGTTTGTCGATTTCAACAACAACTGTAGTTTGAAATTCAAACTAGGGTCAAATTCAGCAATAGGAGAAAATTTTGAATTTTGAGAGGGTGAATGGTGACCATAATAAATTTACAGAGTGAATAAATCTACAATAGGTTTTGACTTCTTAATTATAAATTAAAAAATAGTATTTCGATTGAATGGGTATTTCATATATCCATCAATATTCTTAAATAGCATTTAATTTATATTATTCTATTATAAACATAGTCCTTGTAAAGTTGTAAATATAAATATATATAATCTAGTTCTTATAGAAAGAGTCTAGTACTAAGTACTAAGACCAGATGTGTCATGCATCTAGTTGAAGGTTTTGTCCGGTTAACATTGTTGTTCCTTTAAATTATGTAAATTTCATTTTATTATGTTAACAAATTCTTACTTCTGCCTATGAAAATGGTTTTAAGTAAAACCGAAACGTTGGTACCGAGAGTTTGATTTTTTATCATAGAAGATTGACCGAATCCCGATTAGAGAGCATACCTATATATATATATATATATATATATATATATATATCTGTTCTATTGAAACATATGCCTATTTCCAGTTTAACACCCTTTCGAATTAATTTTTCCACTTTTCTCACCTCTGACTTAGTGATTCTTATTAATTATAAATTAATCTACCAAATGTCAGAGGCGAGAAATTTGGAAAAATTAATTCGATAAAAGGTGTTGAACTGGAAATAGGCATAGGTTTCAATAGAACTTGTATAAATGAATGCCTGCTCCCCAAATATTGAAGCCTCTGCATTTAAGACTTTTTTCCTGACTGTCTCTAATTTTCTGATTATTTTTCTTTCATTTTGGGGTAAATCCCAAATTAATTTTGGAGACGGTGAGATGTAGGGTCTCCAACCGTCTCTGTACCAGTGCGATTGGTTTCCCTCTCTTATCTCTCCTGAAGACGGTTGAACCGAAAATTTGTAAGTGTGTGTTTTTAATTTCTCTATGTTTCTTTATGTACATTGAACAGTATTTGCCCATATCGGATCGTATTTTCATCGAAAAAATATATATATATATATTTCGAGGACATTGAAATATAGTAGTGAGTTCAGTGTTTTCTTTTAAAAATTCTATTTTATGTATATGTATATATATATATATATATACATATATGAGTTAGCTTCAGCTACTCAAAGGGACTACTTCTGCCCGAAGACAACGATGTAGAAACATCGCTGTGAGTCTTTTTTGTGCGTGTTTCTATTTCCTTTTCTCTTTCCTGTGTGAACTATATAAATAAATATATATATACATAAAACCAATTAAAAAAGATAGCACTCTGATAGACACAGGAATAACTCACTTCTATATTTCGACCATCGTCGCGGCAGAGTCGCCGCTCTGCCTTCATGCGGGACTCTTCACCTCCTGATGACGACGATGGTCGAAATATAGAAGTGAGTTATTCCTATGTCTATCTGTTTGCTATCTTTTTTAATTGTTTTTTATTTAAAAGTCCCTTCGACCGTTTCATTTAATTATATTAAATATATATATATGTATATCTGTGAGCAAGGGAGAACGTCGGGCCACCCAAACCTATGCCACCAGCCACGTTGGGTGGCCCGACGTTCTCCCTTGCTCACAGATGTAAAATCATGGCTTGGATAATGCCAGGAGAAGTTCTCTTCACCATAAGCCACATCGGCAAATCGACATATATATATATATATAAGGAAAAATAAAATAATTTCTAGTAATACTTGCATACTTTTCGAATTTGATTTTAGAAAATAATTTACCTATGAAAGAAGACAAAGGGTGGATGACATTACAAATGGCAGGAGAGGTGCATTGGTCAAGCAAAGCTGAGAGCCTCTGGTTTAATATGAAGATTGGTGACACCTCTTCCTGTAGCCAACCATCCATCACCCTGGAAAACATCAAAAAAAACTATATCATTAACTGACTTTTTACATTTTACAATTATTCTTCTTATACACCGGATATTAACTTAATTAAAACATCTCAAATATCTCTAATTTATTCTTCCAAAAACCATTTTAAAAATTTAAAGTAAGTTTTTTTGAGGATTTAGTCCAAAAAATTAATTACTCTTGATTATAAGCTGACATTTTGCCATGAATTTAACAGAATTTCCAAGGAAAACTCTTTAAGTTTACCTAACCTGTTAAAAGAAACGGTCCAGCAGACTTTTTTAAAATAAAATAAATTCAAAACGAAGGAAACACACATAAAGACACAGACATAACTCACATCGATATTTCGACCATCGTCGTCATCAGGAGGTGCGAGAGCGAAGAATCCCGCAAAAAGACAGGGCGGTATATATATATATATATATATACAGAGGGTCTCCAACCGTCTCTGTACCAGTGCGCTTGGTTTCCCTCTCTTATCTCTCCTAAACACGGTACAACCGAAAATTAGAGACTGTAAGTGTATGATTTTAATTTCTCTATGTTTCTTTATGTACATTGAAATATATATATATATATATAAATATAATTAAAGTTACAGCTAGAGAACACAAGAAAAAGGACGAACACTCACGAATCTCGATTATTTCGGCGTCTTGCCGTCTTCAGGAGAGTAGAAAGAAAGAAAATAAAATAAAAGGAGAAAGAATGAAGGAACGGAGACGTAAATGCGTCCACTGGCCGATGTAAACTCATATATATATATATATATATATATACTTTAAAAACTTTGAGAAACACGAATAAGAAAAAGGAACTAGGACTCACATTAAATATTTCGACCCTTTTAACGGTCGTCCTCAGAAAAGGAAGTCGAGTGGCGAGAAGACAAAAGCCAACTCATATATACCCCTAATTAACTCCAGTCCTTACTTTACTTCCCCTCTCAGTAACGACTCCTATCCTGTTCCTTCTGATACATCTTGCACTTCCTGTAACTGCGTTTACCGTTTGGAGTGTACTCGATGTGATGCTTTTTACGTTGGCTTGGCTTCAACCAAGCTGAGCCTGCGTATGAACAATCACAGGGCGTCCGTTGGTCAGCGCAGAGACCTACCCATAGCTATCCATGCTAATTCCCATGACCTCCCTTTCAATGATTGTTTCAGGGTACAAATCCTCAAACAAATCCCCGAGTCTAATTCCCATGTCACCCTTAGAGCTTCCGAAGAGGCATTCATATGCCTCCTTGGGGCTCGTTCTCCTCCTGGTCTCAACCTGTACCGTTAATTATTTTTTATTTTATTATTATTATTATTATTTTATTATTATTATTTATTTTTTATTATTATTATTTCGTATTTTATATATTTTTTATCTTGTTTTCTAAATAAATATTGGAGGGATTTCTATTTTTCCTCTCCTTCGCTGGGGGGCAGCATTGCGGTGGTTCCACGAGTTACTCTGGAGGCCAGTAGCAGTTTGCTTCTCAACGCGAGTACTTCGCACTTCTTCCCGATGACGACGGATGTCGAAATATCGAAGTGAGTTCTGTAGTGTCTTTCTGTGTTCTTTTCTATGTGTTAAAGTGTATATATATATATGCCTCCTTGGGGCTCGTTCTCCTCCTGGTCTCAACCTGTACCGTTAATTATTTTTTATTTTATTATTATTTTTATTATTATTATTATTATTATTATTATTATTATTATTTATTTTTTTTTATTATTATTTCGTATTTTATATATCTTTTATCTTGTTTTCTAAATAAATATTGGAAGGATTTCTATTTTTCCTCTCCTCCGCTGGGGAGCAGCATTGCGGTGGTTCCACGAGTTACTCTGGAGGCCAGTAGCAGTTTGCTTCTCAACGCGAGTACTTCGCACTTCTTCCCGATGACGACGGATGTCGAAATATCGAAGTGAGTTCTGTAGTGTCTTTCTGTGTTCTTTTCTATGTGTTAAAGTGTATATATATATATGCCTCCTTGGGGCTCGTTCTCCTCCTGGTCTCAACCTGTACCGTTAATTATTTTTTATTTTATTATTATTATTTATTTTTTATTATTATTATTTCGTATTTTATATATCTTTTATCTTGTTTTCTAAATAAATATTGGAAGGATTTCTATTTTTCCTCTCCTCCGCTGGGGAGCAGCATTGCGGTGGTTCCCACGAGTTACTCTGGAGGCCAGTAGCAGTTTGCTTCTCAACGCGAGTACTTCGCACTTCTTCCCGATGACGACGGATGTCGAAATATCGAAGTGAGTTCTGTAGTGTCTTTCTGTGTTCTTTTCTATGTGTTAAAGTGTATATATATATATATATATATATATATATATATATATATATAAGGTATTGCTTTCTTGACCATAATTACTAATATTCACCTTTTCTTCTTCTCGGAATTTTGTCAGGGTTAATATTTGGAATCACCTTTTCGCCAACGCTTCGTCTTTATATTAAGACATCCTCAGGGCTATAATGTAACAAAAACAATGCACATTTGTCATATCTACTTTACATTCAATATAAAAATTCAAAAAAATTACTTACTCATGAATTTTTGAATTTTCTATGATGAATGTAAAGTAGATATGACAAATCTCCATTGCTTTTGTTAGTTTATAGACCTGAGGATGTCATAAAATAAAGACGAAACGTTGGCGAAAAGGTGATTCCAAATATTAACCCTGACGAAATTCGGAAAGAAGGAAAAGTATATTTATATATATATATATTAGTGTATATTGGCAGCAGATTTTCTTGTAATCATATTTTATTAAAGTAGACGGCAGCTTCCGCATTTACGACTTAAGTATTAAAATTTACTTAAGTCGTAAATGCGGAAGCTGCCGTCTACTTTAATAATATATATATAATAAGTTTCACAAAGAATCACAAACACAGACCTAAGGAACAAACACACTTGTTGTCCTTTCGGATCGTTTTCCTGTTTACAATATATACACGAGTTCAAAATTCAAGAAGAGTAATACACACGCAATATCAAGTAACCACTTGCCGGGTTACTTGCCGTTGCGTCTACAACGTGTTTGGTCTCCCTTTCTCTTTTCTCATGAAGAGGGATTACCCGAAAATTTGAGTCTGTGAGTGTGTTTCCATACTCTGTGCGTTACTCTTCTTGAATTTTGAACTCGTATTGTGTCCAGTTTGGATCGTGTTTCGTTTAATTAAGTGAAGATATATATATATATATATATACAAAACAAAAGTTTATCGGGACGGTCAGGTTTTCAGGTTCAAATTAAACTCTCATTGCCAACGTTTTCGTTTTTATTTAAAACCTTTTTCATAGGCTGAAGTATAAATTTCAACAACTGTAGTTTGAATACGGAATTGATAGATTCAAACTACAGTTGTTGTTAAAGACCACATACTATTTTTCTTTGTAAAATAATTTGTAATGCAATACTTAGTTTTTCTGTTTCAAAATTTATACTTCGCCCTCTGAAAAAGGTTTTAAATAAAAACCAAAACATTGGCAATGAGAGTTTAATTTGAACCTGAAGAACTGACCGAGTCCCGATAAACTTTAGTTTTGTTTCTAGTTTACGGTCGATACTTTTATCAATATTGAACTATACATATATATATATATATATATATATATATATATATATATATATATATATATAGGTGTGTTCTCTAATCGGGGTTCGGTCAATTTTCCAGGATAAAAAGTTAAACTCTCGTTGCCAACGTTTCGGTTTTATTTAAAACCTTTTTCATAGGCAGAAGTAAGAATTTTTTAACTAAGAAAATGAAATTTACATTGTTGTTCCTTTAAATTTAAATAAAACCGAAACGTTGGCAACGAGAGTTTAATGTTTTATCCTGGAAAATTGACCGAACCCCGATTAGAGAACACACCTATTATATCAAACGGTCGATATATTATTGGATCTGTTATATATATATATATATATATATATATATATATATATATATATATATATATATATATATAGTTAACACATGAAAGAGAAAAAACAAATAAAGATACACACAAAAGACTCACAACGATATTTCGACAGTCGTCGTCATCGGGTAGAAGTAGTCCCTTTGAGTAGCTGAAGCTAACTGAGAGGTAGGCCGAATGCAAACGAACACGCACGCACTCTGTCGGCCGTCCTAGGTAAGCTACTAACTACAGAGAGAAAAATAACTAAAAAGAACAAATAAAAGCAAATAAAAATAACAGAAGGAGAAGAATAGTAAATGAAGCAATAAACAATTTAAAAAAAAATATAATAAAAAATAAAAATAAATAAATAAAAAATAAAATAATAAAAATAAAAATAAAAAAAAAATAATAAAAAAAAAATTAAATTAACGGTACAAGTTAAGGCCAGGAGGAGAGCGAGCTTTGAGAAGACAGATAATTGCCTCCTCTGAAGCTCTTAAAGAGCTTAATATTAATTAATATTAAGAGCTGAAGCTCTTAAATATATATATATATCGCGCTCCGTTCTTCGACGTAGGGAGATCTCTCTCACTTCGTCCTCTCTTCTAGTCTACTCTCCTGATGACGAACAACAGTTCGAAATATTGAATTCTGTAAGTTTTCTTTGTATTCTCTTTTCTGTGTCGTGCTTTGTGTAATTTAAAGTTATATATATATATATGGTTCAATATAGACAAAGAAACATAGAGAAATCAAAAGAACACACTTACAGTCTCTAATTTTCAGTTTGAACCGTCTTCAGGAGAGATAAGAGAGGGAAACCAAGCGCACTGGTTCAGAGATGGTTGGAGACTAACAGTGTTGCCGCATGCGCGCCCGGTCACAGAAAAAAAGGTAGACAGGAATCAATTTATAATTACATTAAATTAGTGGAATATGAAAACAATAAATAAATAAAAATAAAAATTGAAAAAATTAAGTATTTTTTTCCGTACTTTTATTTATGTATCAATTTCTCTGTTCGTTAATATGTATCAATTTCCCTTAATTTTTTCAACTTTTTCTTTTATTTATTTATTGTTTTCATATTCCACTAATTTAATGTAATTATAAATTGATTCCTGTCTACCTTATTTTCTGTGACCGGGCGCGCATGCGGCAACACTGTTGGTCTCCAACCGTCTCTGAACCAGTGCGCTTGCTTGGTTTCCCCCTCTTATCTCTCCTGAAGACGGTTCAAACTGAAAATTAGAGACTGTAAGTGTGTTCTTTTGATTTCTCTATGTTTCTTTGTCTATATTGAACTATATTTGTCCGTTTTGGATGGTATTTCCAAGGAATATATATATATATATATATATATATATATATATATATATATATATATATATATATATCAGAACTGACCGAGTCCTGATAAACTTTTATTTTGTTTCTACTTCACGGTCGATAGGTTTATTAATTTAATATATATAAAAGTGCATTACAGTTGAACGTAAAAAATAGAATTTTCTAAAATCATACATTGTCCCATTATCGTTCGCTAAATACCTTTGATCTGATAAATGTCGATTAGTCGTAAAACATAACGCAAAAATCTAATTCGTTAAATATATTTATATAATAGAACAAAATTTATATTGAGTAAACCAAAATACTTTGACAGGTATAATCACACTTTTTAACACAGAAAAGGAATCATTTTAACAGGCCACTAAAAAGGACGACATCTTGACCAAGGAAGTAGGAAGTAATGCAGAGAGGTACATTACCAGTAAAGTGGGGGGGGGGGGGGGGTTCTAGAACGGAAACTGTTCAATGTCGCTTTCTATATTGAATGAAACAAACAGGCAGACAAAAGTGACAATCAGAAAATACCAGCTGTAAGACTTATAGCAGGGACAAGGTGTTTCCTTGTTTCTTAATGACATTCCGTCAAGACGAAATAACAATTAGCAAGTGGTTTTCAATTATTTCAAGTCTACCTTTTACCTTTATTATATGTAAAGTATAGTGGTCACAAAAAATATATTTTCTCCAGATTATGACAGATTTTGAAACCTTCAGTTCATTTTAGACGCTTTTATATATTGTATATATATATATATATATATATATATTATTGGTATACTTTGGGAGCAGACCTTCTTTTAAACATATCTCATTAAATATCTTGCCAACATTAAGTTTAGTATGTTTCCTACATACATTTTCAAGGTTTCGAATGCTACTTTTCCATCTTTGTGGTATCATATAAATTAACTCACCGATTTTTTTATCTTTAAATGTATTTTTCATATTACACATGTCCGACGTTTCGGTCTACGTTGACCATTCTCAAGGATTCTATATACAAGGTTTTTTTAACAATTCTAATAAATACTTATTTACAATAACAATTACATCACTTCTATCAAACATAACTAATAATAAAATATACTTTTAAAAAACACTACCTTAATAAACATGAGTAACAGGTTTGCTACAAAATTCCTTACATGAACTTTTACACAACATTATTTAAATCACTATATAGTTATTTTTCACGAATGTAACTTTAAAATTCTGGAAAAACAACAGGACTGATCATTAAGGTTCGGCTTCTTTTCCTTTATGCATAATGATTCAATTATATGCAGCCTCGTGTGATTATTGTCTGCATATAATACTTCAATGTTGTCTTCCAGCATTTTTCTACTTAGCCTGCTAAATACCTTAGTATTTACTACAACAGTTCCTGCACAGCAAATATGATAATTAGGAACAACCTACAACAAAAAACACAACTACAAAAAACCAATGTAGTGTACAGATATAATTGCACTATAGGAGACTGTGAGCTCCTAAAATCGAGCTACATTGGTTCTACGACGACAACACTTTCACGCAGACTTACGATGCATCTCGCAGCCGGAGGACCGAAAGAACACACAATGAACATACATAAAAGCAGGCTAAGTAGAAAAATGCTGGAAGACAACATTGAAGTATTATATGCAGAAAATAATCACACGAGGCTGCATATAATTGAATCATTATGCATAAAGGAAAAGAAGCCGAGCATTAATGATCAGTCCTGTTGTTTTTCCAGAA
This sequence comes from Hermatobates lingyangjiaoensis, assembly GCA_026182355.1. Classification (NCBI taxonomy): domain Eukaryota; kingdom Metazoa; phylum Arthropoda; class Insecta; order Hemiptera; family Hermatobatidae; genus Hermatobates; species Hermatobates lingyangjiaoensis. The sequence continues at coordinate 254,204 of JAPFBL010000452.1, read as the reverse complement.
TTTTAAAGTTACATTCGTGAAAAATAACTATATAGTGATTTAAATAATGTTGTTTAAATGTTCATGTAGGGAATTTTGTAGCAAACCTGTCATGTTTATTAAGGTAGTGTTTTTTAAAAGAATATTTTGTTATTAGTTATGTTTGATAGAAGTGAGGTAATTGTCATTGTAAATAAGTATTTATTAGAATTGTTTTAAAAAAACCTTGTATATAGAATCCTTGAAAATGGTCAACGTAGACCGAAACGTCGGAAATGTAATATGAAAAATACAATGAAAGATAAAAAAATCGGTGAGTTAATTTATATGGTACCACAGAGATGGAAAGGTAGCATTCGAAACCTTGAAAAGGTATGTAGGAAACATACTAAACTTAATGTTGGCAAGATCTTTAATGAGGTATGTTTAAAAGAAGGTCTGCTCCCAAAGTATACCAATATATATATATATATATATATATATAGTTCAATATAAACAAAGAAACATAGAGAAATCAGAAGAACACACTTACAGTCTCTAATTTTCGGTTTGAACCGTCTTCAGGAGAGATAAGAGAGGGAAACCAAGCGCACTGGTACAGAGACTGTTATATATGAACAAATTAAAACGAAAGTAGCACACAGATAGACACACGAATAAATCCCTTCCATATTTGGACGATCGTCGTCATTAGGAGCGAAGAGTTCCAAACGAAAGCAGGGCGACGACTTATATATATATATATATATATATATATATATATAAAATTTCGCATAAACACGTGAAATAACAATCAATATTTCCCAAATATCCCTTTCTGGACATTAGTCCTTTCCTGCACTTTCACCCTTTTAAAATACATATAATATATATTTTAAAATATATATATATATTAGTATAGGTTGGCAGTAAATCTTCTTGGAGGTATACTTTGTTGAAATGTACCGCAGCTTCGGTATTAACGACTTTTAAACTGAGCTGTAACTTGTTTCAATTTGGTAATTTGTTTAGACCTGCTAACTTTTATTTATATTCTTTAGTTTATTTCAAAATTGTTTAAATTCTTTCATTGTTTTTTAAAAATTTTAAATTTTCATAACGTATAAAGACCTTTCCTACGTACCTGCCTACCTAAGACCTACCTGAAGATGACTAGAGAAAAGTCGAAAGCTTGTATACAATGGTCTTGTAAGTTATGTTAGTTTTCAATTGTATTTGAATTATTAAAGTGTTTTAAAAAAAAGTGTGTCAATGTCCTTTGGACAAATCATTTGGGAATTACCACCTCATATTCGTAAGACTGTCAGGAGACTGGAACAGTCGTTAATACCGAAGCTGCGGTATATATATATATATATATATATATATATATATATATATATATATACATATATATATTACATACCAATTAATTGAAAATATATCACAAACTAAATAAACTAGATTCACGGAGAGAACACACACAAAAGAGGTCGTAGGTCGGTGGTTTGAGACCCATCCGGCCCTCGATGTATTTACATGGAAGTTGAATAAATTTGAGTACGTCGTCAATAGGAGAGGAGATTAAAGCTGCTTTGATTTGTAGTCATGTCCATCAACGTGAGACCCTCGATGCCTTTTAACATGAGACCTTTTAGCTACATCTAGTAGCCCATAATGACCTTCCTTAAAGGAGGACTCGCGGAGCCCCCCCGAAAATATCCTAGGTGGACCTCGCAGAGGTGGGTCCCCCGACACTATATCATACACAAAAACAACAGAAACCTGTGTTGACCTTTATGCGTGCCTGAGCCGTTAAGCCATAGCGCTTTTAAATCAAGTCAGGTTGTCAATTGGACGACTTGCCCTTTAGCCGTCCCATGCTCTACATGGTGACGCCCGAGGTGGACCACTCGGAGGCGGGCAACTCGATGCTACTCGCGCAACAGACATTTTACTCCGCGCAACGGTTACACTGGGTACGTTAATCTATTATCTCGGTACTAAGGAGGTGGAAAAATCCCGTGTAACTCTTTTTTATTAGTCGTATATACGCAGCATAGTACAACTAACCTAAACTTAAACTTAATACTATAAGCGATTTCCTGGATTCACTTCCTCTAATGCTCTAAAAAAATAATGCTCGTAAACCTGTAAACCCGTTTTGATCTTCGCGTTCCTCGGCATTTTGTGCCAGAACCGCTTAGTCAAGCCAGGCCGCCTTGTTGACAAGTTACCTTTAGCCACCTCCATCGGACATGGAAGTGCCCAAGGGCACCTCAAGCAACGCAATGCTAAGCACGAATTCTGACAGTTACTCCTCAAAACGGTACCTAGGCCAAGAGTAATAGACAAACTAAAGCCCAGGTAACATGCGGAGATACAACATGTAAACCATCAGTCCCGAGCCTGTACGATGTCAAACACTCGTTAAAGATTCCCTACTCAAAATACACTTGAATTAGGCAAAATTTAGGACTCCCAATGTAGAATCAACGGGTAATGTGGTTTGTCTATCACTAAAATGGGTGCCAAATAATAAATGAGCCGTAATTCTGGCACTCCTAGAAGAGCGCTAAACAGTGAAGACCTTAAAATTGTGGGCATCCAATTATAACTCATCCCTAGTTTAAGAGTCCAGTCCGTTAAAATAGCAGATCGAATAGATTTAGAAAGCTAGTTGTAATCTCTAGCTGTGAGCCTATAATTGTCTAATTACCATGACAAGTGGATTTGGCTGGCACTAGGTGGAGTCCTCTCTTGTGTAACCAGAGAGAAGCAAGCAGGAAGTACTTGGTAGGTAGGTAGTGGGCTTAAAGCCCACGTTACTTTTCCAAAAACAGATCCCAAGCCAACCAAAACTACACTACTCTGCATAACTAAACAAATTTATTCTTGTCCACTGATTTTACATTTCCTTAGTGGAGAGGCCCTTGTCAAAGAGTTCACTGGTTAACGTAGTCGCCTCTCGACTAGTAGTCTGGGGTTCGATACCATCTGGTCCTTGATTTATATACGCGGAAGGTGAATAAATCTGAGCCGTCGGTCCCGAGCCTGTACGATGTCAGGTACTCGTTAAAGATCCCTGCTCTAAATGCACATGATTTACGCAAACATGTAGAACTCATTTATTCACCCAACTGACTCAGTTGGGTTTTTGACTCTGACGAAGACCGCTTGTTACGGCTAAAAGATCTTAGTCTTGTTTTACCATTTCTTATTGTCGTTTAATCATTGATATATATATAGGTAAAACTAATTTCCTTTTGTCTGATACTTTTAAATAGATGTGTACTCAACAACTCTGATCATAAAATAACCTTTTGTATGTATTTGTTGGTCTTAACAGAAATGTGTGTTATTTCTCTATGTGAGTTGTAGATTGTTTTGGTAAATGTATTATAGTTCTTACTCTAATTTTAGCCCTAAAGATGATGTACAAATACATCGAAACGTCGGCCTAGAAAGGAGTTTATTTTCTTTTATTTGACCTAGCCCTAAATAACAAAACATTGAATATATATATATACTTTTTCGTTGGAAATACGATCCAAAACGGACAAATATAGTTCAATATAAAAATAGAAATATAGAGAAATCAAAAGGACCCACTTATAGTCTCTAATTTGCGGTTTGAACCGTCTTCAGGAGAGATAAGAGAGGGAAACCAAGCGAACTGTTCAGAGACGGTTGGAGACCAACAATGTTGCTATATGCGCGCCCGGTCAAGAGAATACTCCTCTCTCACTCACTCTGTCTCTCTCCCCTTTTGTCTCTCTCTCTCTCTCTCTCCCCTTTCTCTCTCACTCTCTCCCTTCTCTCTCTCTCTCTCTCTCTCCTTTTTTTTCTCTCTCTCTCTCTCCTTTTTTCTCTCTCTCTCTCCTTTTTTCTCTCTCTCTCTCCTTTTTCCTCTCTCTTTCTCCTTTTCTCTCTCTCTCTCTCTCTCTCTCCTTTTCTCTCTCTCTCCCCTTTTCTCTCTCTCTCTCCTTTTCTCTCTCTCACTCTCTCTCTCTCCTTTTCTCTCTCTCTCCCCTTTTCTCTCTCTCTCTCTCTCTCCTTTTTTCTCTCTCTCTCTCCTTTTCTCTCTCTCTCTGTCTCTCCTTTTCTCTCTCTCACTCTCTCTCTCCCCTTTCTCTCTCACTCTCTCCCCTTTTCTCTCTCTCTCTCTCCCCTTTTCTCTCTCTCTCTCTCCCCTTTCTCTCTCACTCTCTCCCCTTCTCTCTCTCTCTCTCTCTCCCTCCTTTTCTCTCTCTGTCTCTCCTTTTCTCTCTCTCTCCTTTTCTCTCTCTCTCCTTTTCTCTCTTTCTCCTTTTTTTCTCACTCTCTCTCTCCTTTTCTCTTTCTCTCTCTCTCTCTCTCTCTCGCCTGAATAAATCGAATGCCAGAGAGGGGTTTTGAACCCCTGATCTTCCAGTCCAGAGACAAGCACATTGCCACTGGGCAAACCTGGCCTCTTACACTTGACATAACCAATGTTCATTAACTCGTTAAAGTGAAGAGTTAATTATCAACCATAAATTCAAATGGGTGCCGAATGATAAATGAGCCTCACTTCCCATCCCCCTAGAATAGCACCAAGGGGTGAAAGCGTGTGGGCTTTCCATAATCAATCAGAAATAACAACTCAATATTTATTTAATATTGTCGTTATATTAATGGACAACCATTGAGAAAAACACACATAATTAAAGACTTAACAACTTAACTGTTAAATAATGAATTGATTACTTTAATAAACGGGTGTTCAGTTTGACTTAATATGAATATTTAGAACTTATATATGCAAAATAGCTCTAAATCCAATGAGAGCACCAGGCAACATCATTATACACGCTAAATACTTTCACAATATCAAAACTTTGAAATTACGTTAAAGTCTTGTAACTAAACGAGCACATAGCAATGTCCTCACTTCTGGACTGGCAGATCCAGGGTTCAATACCCACTCTGGGTATTGATTTATTCACGGGAGAGGAAAATAAAGCTGAGTGCGTTAAGCCGTCGGTTCCAAGCCTGTACGATGTCAGGTACTCGTTAAAGATAACCTACACTTAAGTAGTTTAGGCCAAAAATTTAGGACTCCAAATGTAGGATCAATCTTCATTGTGTGTTATCACAAGAGGGCTAATGTTTAACCTGTGTGTGGTGTTCTCTTGTACGACTACCATTGCAACCTAACCTAACCTAATTAACGACCATAACCATGTTGGATACACTGATTAAGATAGAACACCGAAGATAAGCAAAACTGATTGCAGTTAAACTTAGATGGGTGACACCACTACTTTTTGGTTGTACACCAATAATATGATTAGCCAAATTTTTAAATGGGTGCCTAACCAAAAATGAGCCATAGTTCCCCATCGCCACCATAAAGATATATATATATATATATATATATATATATATATATATATATATATATAAAAGATTTCACATAAACACGTGAAACAACAAACAATGATCACACCACAATATGAAACGGGAAAACAAGGCTAAGATCTTTCAACCGTAACAAGCAGTCTTCGTCAGAGTCCAGTTGGGTTTTTTGACTCTGACGAAGACCTCTTGTTACGATTGAAAGATCTTAGTATTGTTTTCCCATTTCATATTGTGGTTTGATCATTGATACATACCTTCAATAATATGTATACCATTATTTATATTTTATATATATACATATATATATATATATATACCATGATAAACAGAAATGGTCCGGCAGGACAGATTACACTTAAAATAAACTGTGACACATAGAGCGAAACATAACAAAGACTCACTTTTCAATATTTCGACCGTAATGGCGAACGAAATATTGAAAAGTGAGTCTTTGTTGTGTTTCAGTGTAAGTGTCACTGCGTATATATATATACAATTAAAAGAAACGGTCCAGCGTACTTTTTTAAATAAAATAAATTCAAAACGAATTCGCTCTTCACGCCTCCTGATGACGACGATGGTCGAAATATCGATGTGAGTTATGTCTGTGTCTTTCTGTGTGTTTCCTTCGTTTTGAATTTATTTTATATATATATATATATATATATGTTCTATTAAAACCTATGCCTATTTCAATTTTGACACATTTTCGAATTAATTTTTCAAATTTCCTTACCTCTGGTTTCCTTTAGTTTGGGACAAGATAAATCAGTTTTCCAAAATTTTTATTTCTGTATATCATCGACATGTTTCGGTCTTCGTCGACCATTATCAAGAAAGTTATTTAAAATCGTAGTTTCACAATTTACTTAAAAAACTAATATAAATTTAAACTGAAAAAACTCAAACTATTCGCAAAGTTAACTGCACGTAAACATGACAACGGAAGTTATCAACAGGTAGTGACAAGGTGAGGTTTCCCCAGGGTCTTTTATTTACCTCTCATTCATTGGTTCGTCTTCTGACTGCCTTCGTACAGTTTCGGAATTCTTGTGAATCCACTGGCCTGGCTGTTGATAGTGGGTTCTTTCTCTAGAATAAAAATGGCTTCCAAAATTTGCAGTCTTATATGGTCATGTTCCTGTTTTAATATTACGGTGTTGTCGTTTAGCATTTCCCTCGTTAATCTTAATCCATGTACTGCTGCGACATGTTCCTTAGGTCCTCCGGATGCAAGATGCATTGTGAGTCTTCTAGAGAGCGTAGTTGTTGTCGAACCAACGTATTTTGAGTGTAAGGACTCGCAGTTCCCTAGGTTGCATTTGAACTCATATACGACGTTGGTTTTCTGGAGGGGTGTTTTCTTTTGTGGATTATTATTCATGACCATTCTTGATATAGCAAAGTTAGTATAATAAATTCTGAGTTGCAGTCTGTCCTCTGGAATAAGGCATGCTATATTGTTCTTAATAATTGATTTTAATATACGTTCATCAGTTTTATATGCCTTAGAAAACTGATTTCTATAATATAATGTATGTTTGACGCCTATGTTTTCAGGATTCTGTTCATTATTAGTACCTTGTAGTGTGTTAAGGCAACATTTTAGGATGGAGTCAAAGTGTCTGTTGCTATAACCATTGTTGATAAGTACTTGTCGCAGCCTTTCTGCTTCTTGTTTGAACAATTTCCAACTAGAGGACGTTTTATATGCTCGTCGAATGAGTGTCTTAATCATTCCATCCTTATACCTGTCGGGGCATTCACTTTAGCATTTAGAAGTATTCCGTAATACTTATATATACTTATGTATATATATATATCAATATATATACATATATATTGATATAGTTTCTTGACCACTGATATTTCAAATTCACACAAGGGCTTCTTGAGGATTTAGGTCATAAAAATTTTATGACTAAAATCCTCAAGAACCCCTTGTGCTAATTTATATATATATTTTTATATATGTATAATACTTTATCGATGGAAATACGATCCGAAACGGACAAATATCGTTCAATTAAAAACACACATTACAGACTCTAATTTTTGGTTTGAACCGTCTTCAGGAGAGATAGGAGAGGGAAACCAATTGGGTCTCCAACCAATTGGGTTGGAGTTGGGTCTCCAACCGTCTCTGAACCAATGCGCTTGGTTTCCCTATCTTATCTCTCTTGAAGACGGTTCAAACAGTAAATTAGAGACTGTAAGTGTATGCTTTTAATTTCTCTATGTTTCTTTATGTAATTCAACATATATATATAAAGATATATGTAATGTAATATGTAAGAAATATTATTTTTTTGACCTAATGACATTGTCATAAGGACGACGACATGTGATTGATTGAGAAGGGTACAGCGCAGAGGTAAAGTGGGTGGGTGGAATGGGAAAGACAATCAGGAGACAAATGAAAGTGACCTTGCAGTGGCAGTGGGTGATGATGACTCAAATGATCTAAAAAGAGGGGAATCGCTGTACAGAGTAGAGGTAAAGGAGAAAGTCGACAGACTCTTGACTTGACTTGGCACAAGTCAAACACACCACACTTCCCTACTTGTGTAATACTTAATATCACTCTACTCACGTGCCCAGTCCTTTATTCTATCATTCTATTGTTTAAGACAGGGGGGGTGGGGGGGGGCTACATGAACCCCCAAGGGGTCCATCAAATATTCATTCAGGGGTCCAAGAGCAAAATATCACAAACTAGAGATCCAGAAAGAAAAAAAAAACCATATACTCTTCTATATATACAAAACAGTAATGAATTTTCGACCGTGGGACAGATATATAACATTGTAGTTATACTATACCAGGGTTTCCCAAACTTTTTCAGGCTGGCGCCCCCTTGTCTTCTAGAATAGACTGCCAGCGCCCCCTTGTTTCTAGAATAGCCTGCCAGCGCCCCCTACCCCATAAAAAAGGACTAATGTCCAGAAAGGGATGTTTGGGGAAAGAAAGAAGTACAGTAAGAAAGAGTAAAAAAACCATCCTCTAGCTGTCATGCAATCTACAGCCACAATCTATCTTTACAGAATTGAGATTGCGGTCTACTATTTATATAGGTAACGATCATTTTATTCTTCTTATCTCGACCGAAAACTCATTTACTTCCGATCAAGGCTGACCTCTTAATCCATAGGACATACGTGAAAGAGCAGCTTATCTTTTTATTCCCTTTATTTTGACCAAAAACTCTCTTTTACTTTCGACCTGGGCTGACCACTTAATCCTCAGGTAAAAGAGCGGCATATCTTTTGAAATTCTTATTTCTAATTTTTATTCCTTGTATGGTTTTTGATGGCTACCGCCAACAGTTTGGGACGACGGTGTAAGTATTGTAGCAGCGCGCTGCTACATTAGCTACACTGTCGCCACCAACCATCTATTTTTTAGTACCGCCCCCCAAACCGCATATTTTTGCGTTACCGCCCCCCAACCGCCTATTTTTGCGTTACTGCCCCCCCATACCATATCAAACCACCGCCCACTTTGGGAAACGCTGTACTATACTATACTAGACTTATACTATACAATTCTTATACTGTAGATGTGCCCTACAGTTTTTAGGCAATATTGCACAATGTGAAAGACACTTTTTTAACCAAAATATATTTTTTTCTCCTAAACTACTGATTGCAAAGAGGTGAATTTTTTACAATTAGGAGAACACTGCAGAATAAATATTTAAAAAAATCTGGAGTGGCCTGCACTCAACATTACTATAAGTAAACTTAAAATCAATCTTCTTGGGTATATAATATATAATGTCTCATTTAAGCATAATGTAAACATTTAAATGGGAGATGTTTATTAGTCTTTCATTTCTGATGTAGGACAGATAGTGATTGATCGACTTATCAATATATAAGCTTATTTTTGTACATCACACAGCTGATACAAATAATCTCATTAGTATAACTACAGCAATAATAACATTTTTGAAAAGCCAAAGTGAAAATTTCTTGATAGGAAATAATCTTCTACAAGAGAACACAGCCTTTGTTCAAATAGCCAGTGAATTTCTTAAATAGTTTACTTCACCTCCTTCTTCATTGAATATTAAAGTGAAATTTTCAAATTTAAATCAGGAAAATACTCTAATTTTCTCTGAAAAACATCACAAACATCGAAGAAAAAATGTCATTTTAAGATAATTTACAGTTAAGGATGTACGATAATTACATTTATTAATCTTCAAACAAATGAAGAACCCTTGAAATGCTTTTTATTAAAAAAGATCAAACTTGCATTAATCATAGAAACGACATAGCGAATTTAAATAGTGTTTATTCTAGTGTTTTGAATACCTGACGTTTTTAGTGAAAAATTTTGTTCCATAGTTACCTACTGATCAGCTGAACATAGATGGTTAATAATGATTGTCATTTGAATAGTTTAACCTTCCATACTGAATTAGTAATCTAATTTGTAATAGTTTGTTCATTTTCAAATATTCCCACTTTTGTAAGTTCATTGTAATTTTTTCTAGATAGGATGCTTCTTTTTATTTTATTTTTATTGTTATTCTAATACTCATGATTGTATTTAATTTTTCAATATGTACTTATTTTTGTTTTTGTTAAAAATGTACGTATTTAAGTTCTTAATTTCCTTTGTATTGTAGGCCTTTGAAAAAGATTTTGAATAAAATCGAAACGTCGGCAATGAAAGTTTGATTGGAAGTGGAAGAAACTGACCGCATCCCGATTTGTCTTTATTTAGTTATATTTATAATTATAAATATTGATAAAAGTATCGACCCTGCAGTAGAAACAACATATTTTTTTTTTATCAGGACTCGATCAGTTCTTCAGGCTCTCATTGTCAATGTTTCAGTTTTCATTTAAAACCTTTTTCATAGGCCTACAAAACAGAGGAAATATAAGAAATAATACATTCATTCAAAAATCAAACATACATAAAAAGCGTAAAAAGTTACAAATTATTTTTTATATTTCCCGTGTTTTGTTGGCCTATGAAAAATGTTTTCAATAAAAACCGAAACGTTGGCATTGAGAGTTTAATTTTAACCAGAACAACTGACAGAGTTTAGATAAAAAAAAAAAATTATTTCATAACTATTTTAAACATTTTATATTTTTTCCTATCTAAGATAGTGAGGTATAATGAAATATTTGATTATTATTATTATAATAATAAGTCGTTATCTTTCATAATCTGACCTGCCTTCCCTGGTCTGTTTCCTTGTGGGGACTGCCACTGCAACCTAACCTAACCTACCCTATCACCCTTCAAAGTTTTATCTATTTTAATTAGTGAGCTATAGATATAATGTTAATTTCATAATTAAAGAATTCAGAGGAGAAAACTCATAACGCTCTCAAAAACTTATGTCTAAAAGCATTATTTTAACAATTTTTTGGTAGGCAGAATAAAAATGGATACAAGCCGAACATTACTTAAACTAATCTATTGTATGCGTATTTTGATAATATAATTACTTATAGTAAAGTTGAGTTTTATGTTGTTTTTTTAAAGAAACATCAATATAAATGAACATTAAGTATAAACTATTAAATCATTAGTTGTGCAATCCGTAATTGTGGGTATTTACTCATTCTGAGGTAAAATGGATAAACCAACAAAAGTCTCCACACAAATGAAGTTTTATTCAACGCCTTCGAACACTTTGTGTTCATCATCAGGAAGACACCAAGGAAGTGGTACTGACGGGTTGGTCAAGTGAAAACAACCAAGTCAGTACCACTTCCTTGGTGTCTTCTTGATGATGAACACAAAGTGTTCGAAAGGCGTTGAATAAAACTTCATTTGTGTGGAGACTTTTGTTGGTTTATCCATTTTACCTCATAATGAATAAACTATTAAGTAATCTGAACATTAGTATACACTAAGACATGGCTTTTTAGTTCATCCATGAATAAGAACAATGTTTAATTGATCAACAGTCATCATCATGACATGAATGAATCAATTAAAAAAATTCCTATTTGTATAAGCAATTTTAGAAACATAATAAATGTAAATTAATACATTGAAACCTGCATAAACCAGACCATACATCTGGATAAACAAAAATCAATTAAATGAAACGATTCAACGAACTAAATAAACTATATTGACACAAAGAACACAGAGAAATGAAACAGAAACTCACTACTATATTTCGATGGTCTCGTCATCAGGAAGATAGAAATGAGTCACTCCGCAGGCAGACAACGACTCAGAAAACTTTTGTTTGGATAAACAAAAATATATCGGTAGAGAAGTAACTACACGTCTAAAATAATACACAAACGAAAAAAATAACTTAAAACTAAATTGAAATTATTATAGTAACAGCTTGAATAAGAACAAGTAAACCAAGTTTGGTTTGAAACAAGAAATGTTAATAATAAACTTAAAAGTGAAATGATAATAAACATGTCAGCTTGAAGTAATGACAAAATAATTTGAATAATTAAACTAAAAGGAGTGTTCATTATTAATCTTTAAACGGTAAAGAAAATAACGGAATTACAATTTCATTTCTCATTTTAAACATAACCTAAGAAACTCAATTATTGCAGAACAATTTCAAAACATGATCATAAAGATTACTTCACCTAACATACGAATGAAGTACGAATACCATTAAATTAATCGTTTCATTAAGACTTATGAATTACAACACAGTAAGTTTTTTTCCTAAAAAAATAAAGTATACACTTTACATGAGAACTATACTTATTTATCCAATAAGTATAGCTACTATTGGAGTTTATTTTTATGAAATTAAAAATAGGCTATATTATTCTCAAAGAATTAATTACAAAGTATGTATTTTATTATGAGTAAGTTACTATATTTCACTCAATTACTTGTTATTTAAGTATAATATACACAAATAAATGTATTACATCTATCAATGACAATAATTTATAATACTGACTTATTGAAATGTTTTAAATAGATCAATTATCAGTGACAGTTTTAAATTAAGTAGTACTAGTAATGAAAGATAATATGTTTTAACTTTATTTCAAGTGAATCAAATATCATGATGAGAAAGAAAAGAAATTAATAGGTTCAAATTACAAGAATCATTAATGGCCAATTAAATATCAACATATTTAATCTCAAATAAGATCCTGTTTTAACAGATTCTGAAGGTTAGAATGAAACAGTTTTTTTCTTTTCCTTCTTCGATTGATTTATTCTTTAATAATGTAATAGTTTAAACATAAATTGTATACTCTAGCGTGGTCTATACATTAAAAGGGAACAAATAGTTTCATAAGCTTATTTTTTTACACATTTACATTTACAGACTAAATAAAAACACTAAACAGTCAATAATGAAAGAACTCAGACACCCGAAATGACTTTAGTTTATAATATTTTATTCTGATAAAAGCCTGAAAGCTTACAACTAAACTTATTTCAATTATTCAATGCTTACAACTTTTTCGTATTTATTTTTTGTACTCGTATATCGTGTAGTTAATTTAAAGTAAGTCATGAACAGTATTTCTTATGTTAAAATATATTCAAAATGACTTTTAACTATATAAGATTGCTATAATCACTGTTTACACAAAATCAATTACTTTTCAATAAGATCATTCACTTGATAAGTAAGAAGTAAATCAAAACGCGTTTCAAATATAGTTTTTATACTATTTTAAACTATTGGAATGCATAATTAAATGAATGAATAGAAAAAATGTTTCTTTTAAACACGTTGAACATTTGGTCAAAAGTATTAAATCGATCAAACAGATTTAATTCAGCGGCCATATTGATTTAAAGGAAGTAGAACACATTACTCACAATTATTTTTATCAATAATTAATATTGCAACATTATAAGCTATTACAGTACATGACAAATAATTAGTAATACAATCTACTTACTTCTTGGGGTGATTTCTTGAAGGTAAAGTTGGTTTTTTTAAGATTAATGTTGAAAATTATTGAGAACTAATAAATCACTTGAAACTAGTTACCTTCAACTGGTTAATTAAGGTCCAATGACTTGCAGGGCAGTCGAGTTAGAAGCCTTCTAGATTATTCCATTAGCAGTTTTGCTCCATTTGATTCTAAAAAAAAAATACGTATTTATATTGATGATTCTTTAAAAAACAGCCTGAAACTCGACTTTAAGTAATTATATTATCAAAATACGCATAAAATAGATTTAATTAATTAATTTATTTAATATTACTAATATTAAGTTAATTTAATATTAAATATTTCATTATTAAACATAATTTATTTCGTTATATCTCTTGAAATAAAATTAAATTGTGAGATAGGAGGTTCCCAATTCGAAATTAGAGGAATGTTAAAATAACAATGAACAAATAAACCAAATTTTAGAGGTTAAATAACAGTTTTAATTTTATCAAAATTGGAAGAATAGGAATTTTTATTGAAATCAGAATCTCCATTTTGTAATATGATAGGTACTTGTTTTGTTCAAACCATTTCTGAAAAAGATAAAAATATTTAACATGTAGATACTTTGGTATTTCTCCTCACTAACTGTAAAAGTTATTTTAATTACCTAGTACAACATCTATATAATTCTAAAGTAGTGCAATCAGTTATTATGTGGTATTTACTCATTGTAGGGTAAAAAGCTAATGAAATTGTCTCCATATATAAAAATTTGATCGTATTAACAACGCGTTTCGAACATGTAGTGTTCTTCCTCAGGCATTAACTAAAAGTTAATTATTAATTAACCTCAGTCCGTTGTACCACAGACACTCACTCTTAGTTAATGCCTGAGGATGGACACTACGTGTTTGAAACGCGTTGTTTATACCATTTAATGTTTACATGTAGAGACCATTTCATTAACTTTTTATCCTACAACACATACATATAATGTACCAGTTGGGTAAAAAAAACGCATAATTTTTGGTTAATTAAATGTAATACATTTAAGTATTGTTATATACTCGTATTATGTATTATTCAATTTGACAGTTTATAAATACAGTTCACTGAAATCCACTGGCTATTTGAACAAAGGCTATGTTCTCTTGTAGGAGATTATTTGGTATCAAGGAATTTTCATTTTGGCTTTTCAAAAATGTTATTACTGCTGTAGTTATACTAATGAAATTATTTGCATCACCTTTGTGATATACAAAAATAAGCTTATATATTGATATGTCCTTCAATCACTATCTTTACTACCTCAGGAATGAAAGAATAATAATCATATCCCATTTAGATGTTTACGTTATGCTTAATTGAGACGTTATATATTATATACTCAAGAAGGGGAGTCAGGCTAGCTCAATAGTTACGTGCTCACCTCTGAACTGATAGGACCGGGGTTCAATCCTCACCTGGCCCTCGATTTATTCACGCGGGAGGTGAATAAATCTGAGCACGTCGTCCCTCGGAGAAGGACGTTAAACCGTTGGTCCCAAGCCTGTACGATGTCAGTTACTCGTTTAAAGATCCCTACTCTAAATACACTTGAGTTAGGCAAAATTTAGGACTCCCGCTGTAGAGTCAATCTTCATTGTGTGGTATCACAAAGGGCCAATGCTTGGCCTACGTGTGTTCCCTTGTGGGACTGCCACTGCAACCTAACCTAACATCTATAATACTTTCACGGTCAATGTCATTTAGCAAAAAAATGTTATTTCTTCATACTACTTAGATTTTTTTGAACCCTACACCTACCAGTCCAGAGGAAAGAGCGTTAACCGCTCAGGTAACCTGACTCCCAATGGTCTTTAGTTACATTACTGCGCTAAAATTAAAGTGTAATAATAATGAAAAAATCCAATTTTGAATATTCGAACTTTTATGTTCTTATAAATTCGTTTATATTTATATTTTACTCTGAACTAAAGTGATCGGACGATAAATGTAGGACAGTAACTATAAAAATTTAGTTTTTATTTAGAATGTATGCATATATCGTAAAATTTACATTAGATGACTTCGTTACTAAAAATGATTGTGCAATTTTACCTTTAAGTATACAACCAGTATAAAATGTGGAAAAAGTTAATGGTATATCGATATTGATGTTTTTTTTGTTTTCATATAGCATTACTAATGTTTTTTTGATAATTTTATTTGGTAACCTTGCTAAGAATAACTACAAATCAGAGTTCGGCATACTTTTTACATAAAAACCATTATCTTTTTACAAGCCTCAAGGGGGCCAAGGATAGCTTAGTGGTAAAGGTACTCAAATCTGAACTGGTAGGTCAGGGGTTCGATGCCCACCTGGCAATAGATTTATACACGCGGGAGGTGAATAAATCTGAGTACGTCGCCCTTAGGAAAAGATGTTAAGTCGTCGGTCCCGAGCCTGTACGATGTCAGATACTTGTTTAAGATTCGTATTCTAAATATATTTGAGTTCGGCAAAATTTAAGACTTGCAATGCAGATTCAACAGATAATAGTGGCTAACACTTAACTGAAATGGGTGACAAATAATAAATTTCTTCCTCTAGAACAGCACTAAAGGGTGAAAGCTTTGTAAGTGTGGGCGTTGGAAAACAAAACAAACAAGCCCAGTGCCAACGTGCTCGCCTAGGTCCGGGGTTCGAATCCCACCTGACCCTCGATTTATTCATGTGGGAGGTGAATAAATCTTAGTACGTCGTCTTTCGGAGTGGACGTTAAGCAATCAGTACCCAGTCCTATACGGTATCAGATACTCGTTACAGATCTGTACTCTAAATAGTTGAATTGGGCAAAATTTAGGACTCCCAATGTAGAATGTTCATAATGTGGTCAAAAAAAGCCAATGTTTGGATTATGTGCGTTCTCTTATAGAAATGCCACTGCATCCCAACATATAGTAAAGTAAAAATATATTTTTTATATTAATTTCATGTTTCGATTTTTAGTTATGATTTATATCCGAAATATGGCAAACCGTCATACCTCGTAAGTGTTCTTGCAGTCGTTGGAGCACTTTCAGACGTTGTCCATCTTCAGTCGCAATTAACCTAAGGAGCTGTTATCACTGAGTTCATATATCCAGTCCACTGCTATCTAGATATTGCTATTTGATATTATTGGACGTTGTCCATCTTCAGTCGCAATTAACCTAAAAAGCCGTTATCACTGGGTTCATATATCCAGTCCACTGCTATCTAGATATTGCTATTTGATATTATAGGACGTTGTCCATCTTCAATCGCAATTAACCTAAGCAGCTGTTATCACTGGGCTTATATATTACAGTCCACTGCTATCTAGATATTGCTATTTGATATCCTTGCGTTATTTTTGAATTTAGTTTATATTATTTAATCGGATTCTTTTATATTTATTTACGTCGTCATAATATCTGTCCAGTCGTCTTTTTATTTTATTAATAGTTTACAGAGAATATCGGTATGGTGATTTATTTGTTCATTTATTAAATTACCTCAATTTTTATGTTTATAAATTTCTAGTTGTTGAGTTTATTGAGTCTCTATATTGAGTCTCTGTCCTTTCTGTCCCGTCTTTAGGAAGTCCATTGGGTTTTCTAGATAACAGTGGACTGGATATATAAACCCCGTGATAACAGCTCCGTAGGTTAATTGCGACTGAAGAAGCGTCCGAAAGAGCTCCAATGATTTTCCTTATTTCTAATATAAATCATACTAACTTCAGTGGTAATCACAATATGCATGTATTTGTAGTTATCTACCATGGAAAGGAGTAATACCGTCTTTTCCCGAAAATAAGACACTGTCTTACTTTATTTTTAGATCAAAATCCGTGCTAGGGCTTATTCTCGAGGGAGAACTTCAAGTACATTAAGTAGATTTACATATTTTTGTTTAATATTTTATTTTTATACAGAAATTTAAATTTATTCGATTACAGTCATATCGTCTTCTGGAACCTCGTCATAAATTATCAAACTTTTGAATTCCGTTTTGATTTTCTTCCAAATTTATTTCTTGTACAATCATTGGCCTGAATCTCTCATGTCTTGCAGTATAACACAGCTATCGTTAAATGAATACTTCTTTTCTAAGTAGCCTCCTTGAAACGAACTTTACGAGATAAACAAGGAATTTCTTGGAATATTTTGTTCCAAAGAATTCTCTGAAATATTACGACAGTTAGAGATACCTACTACATTCAACAGAAATTTTTTAAACGCATTATGTTTTTCACATTATCTTAACTAGGGTCTATTTTCAGGGGAGGGCTTATAGCCTAAAACAGTGGTTTCCAACCTTTTCGAATTCTCGCCCCCCTTCATTAAATAATAAGTTCCCTGCGCCCCCCCCCTCCACTCTGGTTTAAATATTGCTATTTACTGTCATAGTCGGCACAAGTCAGAGATAAAAAATGATACAATACATAATTATGTACTCATATGTATGATTGAATGTATAGGCTTACCTTTACTAGTGTGATGGTTGCGCTTGCTTCTCTGAGCAGAGTTTCTCAAATCTTGGAGAATGTGATGAAATTGAGACCCGTAATTCCTTTTCTATTACTAAGCGAGAACGGTATTTTGTTTTGAGAACAGCAACTGAACTAAATCCTGATTCACACAAGTATGATGTCGCAAAACGTAATAAAATAAAAACGTAATAAAGTAGCATTTGAAATAATTTATAATTGTATTTAGAAAAATTACTTAGTAACTAAGTAATTTTTCTATTGATGAAGTGCTTGCGCCCCCCCCCCCCCCCTGGCAGCCCTTCGCGCCCCCTTAGGAGGGCGCGCCCCACAGGTTGGAAACCACGGGCCTAAAACGTCCCGAAAATCACGCTAGGACTTATTTTCAGAAGAAGAAGGGAGTTTCTTGGGAACACAGTTACCTTTTGTCTACAAATCGGCCCTCAAGAACAAGATGACTAAATCTACGTATGCAATTTTATTCAGAATATCCAGTTTTAGCCGAGTTTCTGAACAACAATTCATCAATGATGATTCTGCTTTATAAATAAATCGTGATCCTACAAACTGATTTATTCAGCGAGTAGGTGAAGTGTGATTACACTCACTTTGTTCTCTCACATTCTTCATATTACTACTCCCACGCTAGACTTTCACCGTGAAAGGTATTCTTTTAGGCAACAGATTCTAGAAATACTAATATTTATCTGGTGTTTTTATTCTTCATTAGGAGTACCCTAAATTTCCTTTGGATCAAATTTATTTTTTTTTCTTTTTTATCATCTTTATTTACAAATATACAACTACGCATATTATGCGTAACAGGTATATGTAGTAATAGATTACACAATGACATGGATGCATATGAGCAAAGAATGAAACCCACTGGTTCAACTTCTCGCTCTGTTTTTTTTTTTTAAAGTATATTACTGTAATAGTAGATCCCTGGGCCATTTTCTCTTGAGTCGTCTTGTTGGGTTCTGGGAAGGTGAGGAGGAAGCAAGGATTCGTACAAATGGATTTGGGTGAGAGGAAAGGTTTTTGTGAAATTACCTATAACGATCAGAGGCAAGGTTTTGGATGCATGGAATTTTTAGGTCTTTATGAAGGGTGTAGTTTTTGACGTAATACGGAGCATTTGTGATAGTGCGGAGGATTTTAGATTGCAATGATTGTATTCTATGAATATTGGATGGTTTTGCACAACCCCATAGTTCAAGTCCATAAGTCCAGATCGGTCGCAGTAATGCTTTGTATAGTAGTACTTTGTTATGTAGCGTCAATTTTGAGTGTTTCCCTAGAAGTCTATACAGTAGTAAGAATCGTCGTTTTAAGTCAAGTCTTTTCAGTCGGGTATGAGGATTCCAAGTTAGTCTTTTGTCAATAAAGAGCCCTAAGTACCTGACCACATCTCTCATTGGAAGGAGAGCGCTATTCATAGAAACATTGGGACATGGTGCTTTTTTTTAACGTAAAAGTTGCGTGAAAACTTTTATTTATGTTAATATTTAAATGCCACTTTTGCAGCCAGGCTTCAATGCTATTTAGGTATTCTTGGACAAATTTCTTAGACTAAAACTTTTTTTGCTACACTTAGTAGCTGATATCGTATAGGCTCCAGACTACAATATCGACGTCCTGTTAAGAATACAGTAAACCCTCACCTTTCGCGGATAATGGGGACCGAAGACACCCGCGAAAAGCGAAAATCCGCGAATAATGAACGCGTCTTTATCAGCCTCTAAACAACGACCTTTCCAACAGAGAGAGAATCCTGACCTTACTGAATACTGCACTGTGTTGTAAATAACAATGAAAAACAAAAAGAAAAAAATAAGAAATAATTCTAAACAAAGTCTAATGTGTAGTGCGTAGATTCTCAAGGGCGTGGGTGGCGTGGTAAACTGGAAGTTGGGCGATATGAATTAGCCAATCAGATCAAAGGAAACATCTTTGGTTATTTTTTTATTAATTTCAACTTCTATTTTTCGTTATTTTTATTATTTTCTTGTTACAATTGTTTATGTTTTAATATTTTACATTAATTTTTAGTCTTTATTGAATATTTTTTAATAGCTTTTATTAGCCTTTAATTTAACACTGTAGAATATATTTTGACCCAGCAAGTCACTGGTTGTTTGATATCTTTCTCGATCGTACAAGAAGAATCCTGTATATTTTCTTCTCTAATACTAGCTAACTGTACTTTTTCATTACGAGTTGTATTTTTTTTTTATTTTTACTGCAATTACAGTTGAATATTTTTTTTATATTTTTTTTGAATTTTTAATTAAACATTTTAGGACTCCGGGAAACACTGAACCACGAACTAGCGAGGGTTTACTGTATAATGACAAATGAGTCTACCCAAGAGTCGAACCTGCAACCTTCAGAACTAATAACAAACGTGTTATCTATTATTCAATGTCATTATAATCGTCTATCATCGCATATTCCAACGTATACTGTCAAAAATAGAATCATTTGATCTTTAAAATAGTATCATTTGTCAATCAAAACATAGAAATTTAAAAATTGTATATTTTAAGGCCCTAATGCTCCGTCTACGTCTGTTGTTTGTGGAACAAACAACAGACGTAGGTTGTTCCACTAGGTTAGGTTGTAGTTGCCACTACAACCTAACCTACCTAAAGTACAAAATATATAAATAAAGTATATGATATGCGAATTCTTAGAAATAATAATGGCTATAAAATGAAATTAATATTAGAATTAGAAAAAACCGTCATACCTCGTAAGTTGATATCGGAGATGTTGGAGCGCTTTCGGATCTGGTCCATCTTCATTCGCAACATCTCCGATATCAACTTACGAGGTATGACGGTTTTTTCTAATTCTAATATTAATCTTACTAACCTCAGTGGTAATAATAATATGCATGTATAAAATGAAAGATTTCCTCTGATTTAGTCACCTCACGCGTGAATAAATCGAGAACCAGATGGGAATCGAACCTCATACCTACCGGTTTAAAGGAGAGTATGTTAATCACTGTACTAACCTTGTTCACAGTAAAAATTGAAAGTTGTGCATTTTTAAGATCAATAAATCGGTCTATGTATGTTGTTTGTGAAACTGCCACTGCAACCTAACCTAACCTTTAATAACCTCTGCTGTTTGATCTTTTTCTTACGTTTAAGAAAATATATAATTATTGAATATTGTTATATAACCCATCTGTCATCACTTATTGCAACGTATACTGTCAAAAATAGAATCATTTGACTTTCAAAATAGGATCATTTGTCAATCAAAACATAGAAATTTAAAAATTGTGTATTTTTAGGGCCTATGTTCCCAGTACGAAGTTCTTTGTGAAACTGCCACTGCAACCTAACCTAACCTTCAATAACCTCTTCTGTTTAATGTTTTTCTTATAGTTAAGTAAATATATAATTATTGAATATTATTATATAACCATCTGTCATCACTTATTGCAACGTATAGTGTCAAAAATAGAATCATTGGACCTCAAAACGTAAAAATATAAGTCGTATCTTTTTAGGGCCTATGTTCCGCCTACATATGTAGTTTGTGGAACTGCCACTATAACCTAACCTAATCTATTTAAACTACAAAATATATAAATGATACATAATAATTGAATATTATTATATAACCATCTGTCATCACTTATTGAAACGTATACTGTCAAAAATAGAATCATTGGCTTCAAAACGTAAAAATACAAAGTCGTATCTTTTTAGGTAGGGCCTATGTTCTGCCTACGTATTTAGTTTGTGAAACTGCAACTATAACCTAACCTAACCTACCAAAACTACAAAATATATAAGTGATACATAATTATTGAATATTATTATAACCATCTGTTATCACTTATTGCAACGTATACTGTCAAAAATAGAATCATTGGACATCAAAACGTAAAAATACAAAGTCGTATCTTTTTAGGGCCAATGTTCTGCCTACGTATGTAGTTTGTGGAACTGCCACTATAACCTAACCTAACCTACCTAAACTACAAAATACATAAATGATACATAATTATTGAATATTATTATAATTATTTGTCATCTCTTATTGCAACGTATAGTGTCAAAAATAGAATCATTGGCTTCAAAACATAAAAATACAAAGTCGTATCTTTTTAGGCCCTATGTTCTGCCTACGTATTAGTTTGTGGAACTGCCACTATAACCTAACCTAACCTACCAAAACTACAAAAAATATATAAATGATACATAATTATTGAATATTATTATAAAACCATCTGTCAACGTATTATTATTATTATTATTATTATTATATTATTGTTATAATTATAATAATAATAATATTGTTATTATTGCAACGTATACTGTCAAAAATAGAATCATTTGACCTTCAAAATAGGATCATTTGTCTAATCAAAACGTAGAAATTTCAAATTTGTGTATATTTAAAGCCTATGTTCCGTCTACGTATGGAACTGTCACTACAACCTAACCTAATCTACCAGAAGTGCAAAATATATAAATAAAATATTAGATATACGAATTATTTGAAAAAATAATAATGACTATAGAATGAGAATTATAAAATTGTGAAGAATATTTGTATATTAATTAATTAATTAATTAATTAGGTTAGGTTGTAGTGACAGTTCCATACGTAGACAGAACATATGCCTTAAATGTACACAACTTTGAAATTTCTATATTTTGATTGGACAAATGAACCTATTTTGAAGGTCAAATGATTCTATTTTTGACAATATACGAATTATTTGAAAAAATAATAATGACTATAGAATGAGAATTATAAAATTGTGAAGAATATTTGTATATTAATTAAAGCGGGGGGGGGGGGGGTCAAAGGTAGGATACAGCGTATGCGGTAATAGCAAGGCATTAGCATTGTGATGCGATCTAGGTCTGTTGGCACACTCTCCAGGCAATGCCTTGACACAGATGACGGGGAATTCCCTCTACTAGAGGACAGTCATTCCCTCTTTAGGCATTCTTCGTTGAATTTTTTTTTTTTTTTTTTTTTAATGCATATATAGATATAATAGTATTTGTATTTATATTTAAACATATATTGTTAAATAATGCCCCATATTTGGCTTGTATCTGTTTCTTACATAATTATTCCAGTTTCCCGGAATTCCTTCCTTCTCTCTTCATTAAAACTATAAAGCTTATAACCAATGTTAAATGTATTAAGCCTGATAACTCACTACCAAAGCCCTTTAATAGGCAGTTAAATAATAAAAAATCTGGAGTGGCCTGTACTCAACTTTACTATAAGTAAACTTAATATCAATGTTCTTGGGTATAGGTTATGTTAGGTTAGGTTGCAGTGGTAGTCTCACAAGAGAACACACGTAGGCCTAGTATTGGCCCTTTGTGATACCACACAATGAAGATTGATTCTACACTGGGAGTCCTAAATTTTGCCTAACTCAAGTGTATTTAGAGTAGGGGATCTTTAACGAGTACCTGACATCGTACAGGCTCGGGACCGACAGTTTAACGTCCTTCTTCAAGGGACGACGTGCTCAGATTTATTCACCTCCCGCGTGAATAAATCGAGGGCCAGGTGAGGATTGAACCCCGGTCCTATCAGTTCAGAGGCGAGCACGTAACCACTGAGCTAGCCTGACCCCCCTTCTTGGTTATATAATATATAATGTCTCATTTAAGCATAATGTAAAGATTTAAATGGGATAAGATTATTAGTATTTCATTCCTGAGGTAGTAGAGATAGTGATTGAAGGACATATCAATATATAAGCTTATTTTTGTACATCACACAGCTGATGCAAATAATTTCATTAGTATAACTACAGCAGTAATAACA
Organism: Hermatobates lingyangjiaoensis; assembly: GCA_026182355.1. Taxonomy (NCBI): domain Eukaryota; kingdom Metazoa; phylum Arthropoda; class Insecta; order Hemiptera; family Hermatobatidae; genus Hermatobates; species Hermatobates lingyangjiaoensis. The sequence continues at coordinate 230,674 of JAPFBL010000452.1, read as the reverse complement.
TTTTTGAAAAGCCAAAGTGAACATTTCTTGATACCAAATAATCTCCTACAAGAGAACATAGCCTTTGTTCAAATAGCCAGTGGATTTCTTACATCGTTTACTTCTGTTTACTTCTTCATTGAATATTTAAGTGAAATTTTCAAATTTAAAACAGGAAAATACTCTTATTTTCTCTGAAAAACATCACAAACATCGAAGATGTTTTTCGTTTGTTCCCTTTATAACCTCAAAGATAATGCCAAAATTTCAAAACCAATGGGTTATCAGTTTAGGAGAAATAAATGTTTTTTTAAAAAACGGTTTTTGACAAAAAAAGTGACTTTCCCGTCATGCATAATACTTCCCAAACAATAGGGATCTTCTTCTCTATGGGGCCCATTTTTGTGTAAAATATCAACTTGATCCATCAAAGATTCTGGACCGTAGCGTGGTAACAAGCAATGCTAACACACTCACCTACCCACCCACACACAGAAATCATCGTAAAAACTTCATAAAACGACTTCTAGGACCTCAAAACATGTAATTCCGTCAAAATCTCGAGATCGAATTTTTTCACGATCACTATACTTTACTTATAGTAAAGTAATAGTCCTAGCGTAAAAGAATCAAAAGAAACAAATCTTGTATATGAGTATTCATGTAATATCGGGAGTTAAAAGCTCGTAAAAGCTCATATATAGGAATGACTACGACTTTATTGTCTAGAAGAATTATGATGCTCCTTTCTGCCGGCGTATTTCTAGTATTTGAGTCTCTATTCTAATTTTGAATAGAGATCTTTAACTTTGTGCTTGGCATCTTAAAGACTGGAGACTGAAAGCTTAACGTGCTCTCCGAGGTATGCCCTGCTAAGACTTATACACCTGCTGCGTTAAGAAATCGAACCCGGGATCTACCAGTAGACAGACGAGCATACCAGTCACTGGGCTACCCTGGCCCAAATTTCTTAAAAACAAAAATGGATAAACAAACAGAAGTCTCCATACAAATGAAGTATAAAACCACTTACACTTTACTAACATGAGTAAATACCACACTATAACAGATTGCACAGTTAATGAATTAATGAATATTAGGTATTGGTTACAGATCTTAACCAATAAATACATTTGAATTAGGCAACATTTAGGACTCCTTATGTAGAAGGGACCCGGTAATAACGATTGCCCATTACTGAAATAGGTGTCAAATATTAAATGAGCCAAACTTTCCACTAAAATGACACTAAATAAACCCTATAAGTGTGGCAATAAAACAGGGTTTATAAGACTCAGAGGCTCTTGTATAAATCTTGTATTTCCATCGTAAACTTTATTTTCTAAACGTGGTCCGAAAACGTAGTCATAACTTTATATTTTATGACAGGGGTATATATATATATATATATATATATATATATATATATATATATATATAACTTTAAATTACACAAAGTACGACACAGAAAAGAGAATACAAAGAAAACTTACAGAATTCAATATTTCGAACTGTTGTTCGTCATCAGGAGAGTAGACTAGTAGAGAGGACGAAGTGAGAGAGATCTCCCCACGTCGAAGAACGGAGCGCGAATGAAGAAATAAAGAGTCAACCGAAGAGAGCAGCACTAGCGTAAAAAAGGAGCTAGGCACTAAACGTCGGAGAACGGAGAAAGCAAAAACAAAAGATAAAATTATAAAATTAAAAATTATAAATTAAAAATTATAAAATAGGAAATAATAAAAAAAAATAAATAAATAAAATAAAAAATATATATATAATAAAAAAAGGAAAAAAATAATAAAATAAAAAAATATATATATGAAAATGAATATATAAGTTAAAAATAAAAGGAAAAACAAATAAAAGTTAACGCTTCTGATTTAAACCGGGATCTGATCGGGCCCCCAATAACCATATATATATATTACTAACAGTAGCGTAACAACTATTTTTTCTTTCAGGGGCGATCGTAAGATTTGCCCCCCCCCCCCCCCCCCCCCCCCCCAGTAGGTGATAATCCGTTAATCTTCAAAACTCCAGGACGTCCAATAAATATTTATTTTCACGGAATTACAATCAAGGATCTAATTTTAGACTGATGCTATTAGACCCAGACTTCCATCTTATCCCAGTACTAGCGGTATACATCTCGCAGTCGGCATCAAAGAAAACCAAAAATTTTTCAAAAGAAAAACATATAATTCAAATCATAAAAAAAAATGGTTAAATTAAATATACTGGCTATGCAAATTTTCAAGACCTATAAAAAAAAATAGTTTTGAAAAAAAAATTTAAAATAAATTTATTTATAATTTGCAAATATTCCGCGTAGAAAAATCCATTTAAAAACAGTATTTGACGTATAAAACATAAAAACAATTATGACCTTAAAAACTAATGTTGGTATAAAATTTCAGTAGTTTTGAAAACTAGTTTTTTTAAAAGGGTTTGAAGGTTTATTATATTTGTTTGCGTATTTAGTAAAAGTTGGCAACACTGTAGGTTGCAGTGGCAGTCCCACAAGGGAATACACATAGGCCGAGCATTGGCCCTTTGTGATACCACACAATGAAGATTGATTCTACACTGGGAGTCTTAAATTTTGCCTAACTCAAGTGTATTTATAAGTAGGGATCTTTAACAAGTACCTGATATCGTACAGGCTCGGGACCGACAGCTTAGCGTCCTCTCTGATGGACGACGTTCTGAGATTTATTGACCTCGCGCGTGAATAAATCGAGTACCAGATGGGTATCGAACCTCGATTCTACCAGTTCAGATTTGAGTACGTTAACCACTGAGATAACCTGGCCCTCTTCAGTTAATTTAAATAATAATTTTCTTTTATGATTTGAATATAAATTTTTGTTTTAAAAAAATCTTTAGTTTTCTTTGATGATAACAGTATATTAGGGCTTTTTTTTATTACATTAATTTTTTTCTATTTCTTTTTTTTACGTACGACGTACGTTGTTAATCGTACACTCAAAATGCCTCCCTGTGGCATGTCCCTTACTACGCAATTGTTAAATATTCAGCAGGATTACGCTTCTACCGTTTAGAATGAACAAGTCTAATGCAGGGGTGGGCAAACTACGGCCCGGAGGCCATATCCGGCCCTTTGAATCCGGCCCACCGAAGATTGTTAAATGATTGTATTAATTTTATTTTGACTCGCAATGAAGTGCATTTCAACATCAGGTGGTCCAGTATCACACTTTCAGCTTTCGTTCTTCTTTTGCTGGTCAGATTATTTAAATGTGATAAATACTAGGTTAGGTTAGGTTGCAGTGGCAGTTCCACAAGGGAACACACGTAGGCCGAGCATTGGCCCTTTGTGATACGTGATAAATACTAACAAAAAACCTAAAGCTCCCACATGGGTGATGAATATCTCAGATCTGTTCTGTGAATTGCCCCCAGACTTCGATGCTATATTTAAAATTTGCGATCAACAACACTGTTCTCATTAAAAGAGTATGTTTATACTTTAGTAACTTTTTTTTTGTTTTTGTTTAATACGTACTGTTAACTAATGCTGTTTTTTTATATTGTATCATGCGCTGGAATCACCCACCTATCAGATTTTTAAATCAATGTGGCCCAACTGTCAAATTTTTTAAAGTTAATGTGGCTCCGCGAGTCAAAGTAATTGCTTACCTCTGGTCTAATGGAACTTAACAAGTGCTAAGTCAATATACTCGTATATCGAAATTGAGGTAATAGGAATTGAAAAGCTAATGGATACTTGTTTGGACACGACAGAGATGCAAAGGTTTGTTGTAACTGGAGAGGAGTAGTATATAGGAAGTGTTTTCTCCCGGATCTGATTACATAAGCTGTGTGACATTGAACCCCCACCCCCCGCAACACCCTGTATCCACTCTACTGACCGACCAGCCGGCCAATGACTCCTCATACAGTCTTTTTCCGAAAATAAGTCCTAGTGTGATTGATTTTCGCGACTTTTTGAAAAATAAACCCTCTCTAGAAAATAAGTCCTAGTTAAAAAATAATGTAGAAAAAATATAATTCGTTAATAAAACGCTATTGACTTTAGTAGGTATCTGTAGCTACATTTTCCGAAAATACGGCTTCCCCCGAAAATAAGACCTGTGTGATTTTCGGGACATTTTGAAAAATAAGCTCTCTCTAGAAAATAGGCCCTAGTTAAAATAATGAGAATAATATAATTCATTAAAAAAACGCTATTGGAATTTTGTAGGTATCTGTAGTTTCTTTTTCCAAAAATAGGACATCCCAAGAAAATAAGTCCTAGCGTGATTTTTCGGGACTTTTTGAAAAATAAACCCTCTCTAGAAAATAGGCCCTAGTTAAAATAATGAGAATAATATAATTCATTAAAAAAACGCTATTGAATTTAGTAGGTATCTCTAGCTATTTATTCCGAAAATACGGCTTCCCCCAAAAATAAGACCTGTGTGATTTTCGGGACTTTTTGAAAAATAAGCCCTCTCTAGAAAATAAGCCCTAGTTAAAATAATGAGAATAATATAATTCGTTAAAAAAAAAACGATATTGTATTTAGTAGGTATCTCTAGCCGCCCTAATATCTCAGAGAATTGTTTGTGAACAACATATTCTGAGAAATTCCTTGCTTACCTCTACAATATGTTTTAAGCAGTGCACAGGCACGCGTCAAAATTAATTCCTAAAATTTATAAATTAGAATTTATCTTAAAAATACAATAAGGCAGAAGTTTGCATAGAGTGACTGTGCAGATACAATGTTTGTGTATTTCAGTATTGTAAGTCTGATTATTAACTATTTCCGTCTTTTTTTGAAAATAAGACACTGTCTAAAAATCCTAAGCTAGGGCTTATTCTCGGGGGGAGGGCTTCAAGTACGATTAAGTAGATATACATATTTTTGTGTAATATTTATTTTATCATACAAAAATTTAAATTTATTCGTTTAGTCATGTCATCTTCTGGAACATCGTCTCCAACCCTCTCTGAACCAGTGCGCTTGGTTTCCCTCTCTTATCTCTCCTGAAGACGGTTCAAACCGAAAATTAGAGACTGTAAGTGTGTTCTTTTGATTTCTCTATGTTTCTTTGTCTATATTGAACTATATATATATATATCAGTTCACAAACGATTTGCGTCCAGTTTGGATCGTTTTTTCGAATTTTAAGTGAATATATATATATATATATATATATATATATATATATATATATATTAGTATATTTTGGGAGCAGACCTTCATTTAGACAAGTTCTATTAAAGATTATGCCGATCTTCATTTTCGTTCGTTTTTTATTCAATTTCTCCAGTTTTCTAAACTTGGTTTTTAATTCTACGGATAAACTAAACACTAACTCTCCGAAAGATTTATTCTTGAGTTCCATAGTAGTAATCGAAAGATACACTCTAAACCTAACTAAAAACAAACAAACTATACATTAAATTATTCCAACGTTTCGGTCACTTTGACCATCTTCAGGGATTTACAATTTTACGATTAAACAACTTAACTTAAGGAAAAACACTAACAATAATTATTACAAACAATCGCGAATTATTACATAGCTAACATAATGAATAGAAAGCATCAAGACAACAAGGAGGTTACAAATCTTGGAGGTTCCAAAGTTTCAGGTTTTCCAGTTCGATTCATCGGTTAATTAAATTCACTACAACACTATGAGGCTATCACTGACTCGAGGTTGCTATTTTGTTGGTGTCCTGCGTGGAGCTTTAAAATCCTACTGAAACTCGCTGTCTGGTTGTTGAGGTTGGGTTTATGCTCTCTAATACACAGGGCTTCTAGAATTTGTAGTCTATTATGGTCTTTTTCTTGGTATAGAATTTCTATGTTATTGGTTAATTCTTCTCTGCTCAGTTTGATGCCATGTATACTATGGGAATGATCTTTTGGAGCACCAGCAGCAGCAGCAAGTATATATATATATATATATATGTACATATATACTTTCCCTATTAATTCTTACTTTCATTCAATTCTCTTATTTTAATACATTTTCTTGTCCTTTAATAATCTTTTATCCTTCATTTATTTTAATATTCTTAATCTATTTATTCTCTATTAGTCCAGTTATACTGTTGATCTTTCAACTCTTTTATTCTAACCGCTTTGTTTCTTGTTCTTATTGACCTTTGACCTTCTCTACCTTTACTAATCCATTTAATCTATTTATAGCAATGACTAAGTATTAGCCATTAGTCATCGATTTTAATTTAACATGTCACTTGGCCAACTCCTTTTCCAGTTGAACCCTGTTAGCAAAAGGTTAGTTCGTAGGATCGAATCTCTCAGTCTTAAGATCGTGAATGCCGAGACTGCGGTTAATTTTAATGATACCTGTTTAAAAGAGGATCTGCTGCCTATTTATACCAATATATATATATATATATATATATATATATATTATATATATATATATATATCTTACTAAAAGTTGTCTAACTTTATTAGACATAAAGTTTTTAAATGCATATATATATATGGATTAATTTACCACAATGAAATTAATTTGGAAACAATGCTCAAAGGCCTTTCGTCAACACATCGTCAGAGAGCAAGTGAACTAAAGAATAATAAATACTTATTAACCTAGTTGATTGAAGTTTCTAGAATTATTGGTAACTCTGAATGTGTTTAATGATGAAGTCTTCATCTGTTTAATTATTCTGCTAATCAAAACTTCATCCAATTTATAGAGTCCTAGGCTATTGTTCATTAATTTCTCATAAAAGTTCTTTATGCGCGCACTTTCCACGATATTTCTTCTTCTTTTCTGGAGACTCCAACCGTCTCTGATCCAGTGCGCTTGGTTTCCCTCTCTTATCTCTCCTAAAGACGGTTCAAACCAAAAATTAGAGACTGCAAGTGTGTTCTTTTGATTTCTCTATGTTTCTATTTCTATATTGAACTATATTTATCCGTTTTGGATCGTATTTCCAACGAAAAAGTATATATATATTTGCGATTAAGTAGTTTCCTCGTATATTATTACGGTCCCTTGAAAAATATACGTGGAAACTAGTTAATCGTAAATATGGCGTATTATATTTAATCAAACCTTTATAAATGAAGGATTGCTTCCTAAATATATATATATATATATATATATATATATAACACTCAGAAATGAAAGAGAAACTCACTACTATATTTCGATGTCCTCATCATCAGGAAGATAGAAACGAGTCGCTCCGCAGGCAATTTTCTTCTTTTTGGAATTTGGTCAGGGTTAATATTTGGAATCGCCTTTTTGCCAACGTTTCGTCTTTATTTTAAGGCATCCTCAGGGCTATAAACTAACAAAAGCAATTAAAATTTGTCATATATACTTTACATTCATCATAAAAAAATGAAAAAAACTTACTTAGTCAAGGCTGGCTTCTAACACCGAACGAATAAAACCGTTGTCAGTCATTGCATGTGCTACTGAATACAGAGGGCAGTATAGCCGTTGGATTAGTGACGCAAACCACAAAAAACTGATAGATACCTTAATTTTTTATCCCACCATCCTCTAAAACACAAAATTAACACTGTATTAGCATTGAAATATAGAGCCTCATAACTTATCTGATAATGAATAAATAAAGAAAAATTTAAATATAGAAAAAAAATATACTGAAACAAAATAACTACACCATATAATAAATATAATAATGCGATCGACAGTTAGTAACCTTAATGGAATAACTCCACAGGTAGACACTAATGGGAATATAAGACCGGACTTAAACACTGAAGAAGGTAATAAATCATCACTCGACAAACTCCAGTAATAATGGCCTCATCAGCACTCCTGATAACACCAACTCATCACGATATAAAGATTTCACATAAACACGTGAAACAACAATCAATGATCAAACCACAATAAGAAATTGCCCTCGTCACGAGGGCAATAGCCTCTTCAAAGAGGGTTGACAGCTAGCGGATAGTTTTTTACTTTTTCTTACTGTACTCCTTTGTTTCCCCAAACATCCCTTTCTGGACATTAGTCCTTTCCTGTGCTTTCACCCTTTTAAAATACCACTCTTCCCTCCCACTCTTCTCAACTCCTCACCAGATGTTTTCTGCATCTAGTGTTCAGTTGGGTGTTTGACTCTGACGAAGACCGCTTGTTACGGTTGAAAGATCTTAGTCTTGTTTTCCCATTTCTTATTGTGGTTTGATCATTGATTGTTATTTTACGTGTTTATGTGAAATCTTTTTACAAATATATATATATATATATATATATCAGTTGGGTTTTTGACTCTGACGAAGACCGCTTGTTACGGTTGAAAGATCTTAGTCTTGTTTTCCCATTTCTTATTGTGGTTTGATCATTCATCACGATATAGATCAGCGACATATTCTGACATAAAATGGATAAACCAACAAAAGTCTCCACACAAATGAAGTTTTATTCAACGCGTTTCGAATACTTTGTGTTCATCATCAGGAAGACACTATAATACAAATTATATCTAATTAGTTACAAAAATTAGAGTGAAATAATAAAATTCAATTAAAAGAATTCAAATTTTTCACCTCAGAATGAGTAAATACCGCACTATTACGGATTGTACAACTAATGATCAGTGACATACGAGTAATGTTAAGGGACTGACAGAATATACATTGTAGGGTAAAAAAGTTAATGAAATGTTCTCAAACATATACAAATTTAATGGTATAAACAACGCGTTTCAAACACGTAGTGTTGTTCCTCAGGCATTAACTAAAAAATACAATGACACCAGGGAGTTATCTATAGTATACTGTAAATATAGTACAAAATAAAAATAAAATAAAATAAGGAAGAGAGTACGAACCTAAGGGTGAGTGTCTGTGGTACAACTGACTCGGTCCGATTCGGTCAAGGACCTTGTCTATAAGGGGGTTCTTCGTTCAGCGATGACTTATGGATGCTACGTCTGGTTTAGAGCTGCACCAACGAAGAAGGCGTGTATCCAGATTCAAAATAAGTGTGCCCGCCTTATAGCCAGGGCTCATTGGTACGCCCGAGATGTGGATATTCACCATGATTTGAAAATGGAATCCATAGATAGTTACATCACTCGACTTACTACCAATGAAGACAATAAACTACCTACTCATCCAAACCTCCTTGTACAAACTCTAAATCCTGCCACCAACCTTCCTCAACCTCACTGAACAATTACTTCATCCACTGACTATCTGACTACTTTTCCAACTGATGACTAAAAACTTTGAAAACCATGACCTCAACAAGACCACATGACCGCGAATACGACATCTTTACTGCACATACAAACTTATATCTGACATGAATTACTGACATTACAAGTTATAGTAGCACAGTAAGCAAGCAGTAGAAGGCCTCTGGTCTGGAACTGCTAGTTACGACGTGCACTATAGTGCGCGGATGTATTCGTTGGTCGTTGGTCGTTGGTTGACTGGGAATAGGATGGATGTGGGTGAGGGTATGGGGTACATTTGTTTCATATTAGAAGGCTTGTACATTTCATTATTATATGTGGGGACCATTTCATTAACTTTTTACCCTACAATGAGTAAATACCACATAATTGCACTACGTTAGAATAAAAAACATACAATTGAAATTACAAAAAAAATTTGTAAACGTTAAAGTTCTCTACTGTAAATACATTTGAGTTAGACAAAATTTACGACTAGCAATGAATATAGAATTAATGAGAGATGCAATATTCCGTTGATGAATCAGCATCAAAGGGATGACTTTGTCAATCTCTTAGCCCATTACAAAAAAAAAATTCAAATAAAGCTAATTTTTGAAAGATTTTTTGAAATTAGAGAGGGGAAAATTTTGTGGAAATACTCTGATAGTTGTAAGATTGTAGTATTGAAAAATAGAAAACTAGATATCATTCAAGGAAATATCGTTAGTCCGTCTAGAGAGAAAGTAGCATGAATGATTGGACTTTCATTAATAGAGACTGTTTCTTTAACAAGCCGTTACGACAGAATTACGAACACCTGTAACGATTCAAGTACAGCTGAAATGTATATTAATAAGGACTTTAGTACTTTAATAGATGTAATGGAGCACAGAGATCTGTACATCCATAGAATTGTGGGGGGGACCAGGTAGCTCAGTAGTAACATACTCGACTATGAACTGGTAGATCCGGGGTTCGATACCCACTTGGCCCTCGATTTATTCACGTGGGAAGTGAATAAATCTGAGCACGTCGTATCTCAGAGAGGATGTATAGTCTGTTTTGATCTTCGCACTCCTCGGCATTTTTGTGCCATAACCTGTTTTTGACTTTATATGTGTTCCTAAGCCTTTCGGCCATATAACCTGTTTTTTGTATTATATTGCGCACCCAGCTTTTCAGCCCTTTCGCGTAATAACAACAGAACAGGCTGATGCCTTTTTTACGTGAAAGCTCTTTTGCCGCAACTCGGTAGCAACAAGCTCTAGCCGAAGATAGGGCTAACAACAAGCTCTAGCCGAAGATAGGGCTAACATAGCCTCCGAGATACGCCCGAGGTGGACCACACGGAGGCGAGCTTCCACGACCTTACATCACATAAAATAAATAAGACCTAAAAAGTAACTCATGTATCAGAGATAGACAAAATATATACAGTGTAACAACAAAAGAATCACTTTAACAAAACTATAAAACTATAAATTAACTAGACTGTCAACAAATAAAATTATACTTCTTCATTATGTACAAGCACTCCTGCTGTCTTCCTGGCCTTGCCTATTGAGTGGATAAAACTCAGGAACTCCTTCCAATATTTGCTTAATGCCTCTCTGTAGGTGGTCTCTACGAACTTGCCGGTCTTCATCTCGTATTCATATCGTTCCTTTGCATATCTGGGGCAAACCTCCAAGATATGGGAGACACTCTCAGAGGGAGCTCCACAGATACATCGACCGTCCTCCCGCCTCTTAACTCTAAAGAGGTATGTCCCGAAATCTCCGTGTCTCGAGAGGATCTGGGTAAGCCAGAAATCGAGGCTATCACTCCTCATCCACGCACCTGATACCCGGGGAATAAATCTATACGTCCATCTCCCCACTGAGCCTTCATCCCACCTCTTCTGCCAGCAGTCAGATGCCCATCTTTTAAGCCGTTCCTCCCAGTCCCCGATCTCTCCTGGATCAAAAGTAGCAGGGCAGGGATGTTGGAGGCTGGGTAGGAGGGGAAGCCCGTTGCTTCCTTCGCCTTGACCGAGACAGGGTTTTGACTTCTTCTTGGCCAGCGATGGCTGTGTCAGCGCATGTTCGTTTTAATGTCGTTTTAGGGGGTTTACACCTGCTATTCCCCGAGGAAACTATAAATTTCCCCATCTTTGCTCCTAAGGCGCCTTGGTAAAGAGCTTGTTGATGTTGGCTTTCCAAGATCTAGAATGGAGCTTGACCTGGAATGGGAAGAATTCGAGGATGACGACCTCCTTGATTCCATTCTCTCGCTACCAATGCTAATGTGACTGAGGTTAGAAGAAGAAGAATACATGAGAGTTTAAGACCACGACTGCAGAGGGCTATCTGACCTGGGCATGCGGAGTTACCCACTAGTCTCTGAGTTCACCCGAAGAGCCAGATACAACCCCCGGTGGAGGGAGACATTCAACGTTGGGGGTCCCAGGCCCGTACTAACAAAAGCTTCGGGGGCTCGCCAGGGCAAGGACCGCTGAGGGTAGACGGTCGCCAGCCCGACCGGCTCTTAGGTAAATCAATTTCAAATGGCCCGGCTGGGTACTGTGCCCACACCCACAGGGGCCAGCTCATATAAACCAAATCCAATCCATTATCCAGTTGAAGAATTCCGAAACGATGCCATGTGCGTTACCCTGCACAGGGACCCTAACACGGTACTAGCAGCCGGGCCAGCTGCACCGTGGTTTTTTAAACAGGTATTACTCCTCTTGGGTGGGCGATAGCCACCGTGCCAACGCCCGATAGGTGAATTCCACCCCCGATCGACGACCCGGCCGCCACAGCCCACCCAGCTGTGCCTTTCTTAGTTCAAGCCGCTTAAAGCAGACATGATAAGCCCCCCCACCACGTCAAGGTGAAGGCACTCCGGGGGGGTTCGGCCATATAACCTGTTTGATTCATATGCATGCACCTTGACCTTTCGGCCAATAATATGACATGAAGCAACCCAGATCGATGTTTTTTACGTGGTGCCCTTTAAGCACATCGGCGGTGCCCAAACCCCTCCAAACCAAATGGTAAGACAGGGGCACAACGCGCCACCGATGTGCCCAAGGTGGTCCTCGCCATATAACCACCAAAAATCAAATCAGGCCGACTAGTCACCACCTCTAACCACCTGTAACCTGTTTTGACTTTATATGTGTTCCTAAGCCTTTCTGCCATATAACCACCAAAATTCAAATCAGGCCGTCTAGTTAAACGTGCTGCCCTTTAGCCACTTTGGAGTAATCTAAAGTTTTATTTAGATTACTTACTTGGAGTAAAGTAAAATTTTGTTCCATAACCGCTTAGTCAAACCGCCTTAAAGTGCTGCATTTTTGACAAGTCACCCTTTAGCCACCTCCATTGATATCATGGAGGTGCCCGAGGTGGACCTGTGTTGACCTTTATACGCACCAAGCCATTTTCAGGCCATATCGTTTTTAAATCAAGTCAGGTTGTCTTTTTACGATTTGCCCTTTAGCCGTCGCATGTACACATAAATATTTCTTTTAAAATTACAGTTTATTTCAAACGAAGGTAAATTCATTCAAAATTTTAGATATATTTTCCCAATTATAACCAAACTGAAAACCAAAATGATTAAATAACATACCCTCAGTAAATATTTCATTACTATTAGTTTAATATCCTTGATGAATTAAAAAACGAAGTTTTTGCCGAGGTGGACCTCAAACAACGCAATGCTAAGCACGAATTCTGACAGTTACTCCGCAAAAACGGTACCTAGGCTACGAGTAATAGACGAGCTAAAGCTCTGGTAACGTACGGAGATGATTACCGATAAGGTACTCAAAATTCCCTTATCGGTTACACTTTAACTAAAGAACGAATATAACGAATACATATAAATAAACAATCAAGCCGAACACAACCATCCATAGTGGCTGTTAGTTCTCACCAAAGTTGGGTAGACCCTTGTGGGCGCTGTGTGAGAAGCAGTAACTTCTCGGGCGGATACCTGCTTAGAATACCGTAGAGCTAGATACCCCCAAACCCTTACCAATAGGAACGGGCTATGAACTCAGCCCGAATGGACTGAACAACTGGTACTTGCTTTATAGACGCTTTGGCTTTTGACGAGATCTCAGAGTGGGGACGATTAGATACCTATTTTGGTATTATTTAGTGCTCCCAGCTCATTCAGCCATATTACTGAAAACAACAACAAAACAGACTGATGCCTTTTTGACGTGAAAGCTCTTTTGCCGCATCTTGGGAGCTACAAGCTCTAGCCTAGGATAGAGGCAAACAAAACCTCCGAGATACGCCCGAGGTGGACCACGCGGAGGCGAGCGACGATTAGGTACCACCCCTCTCTCAATCCTTTATATTACGCATAGAGAGACCTTAAAGATTCTTTAACACTTATAAACACAGACCAGGTGGTTTTTAACCAACGAGAGATTTGCAAAGTCTCTATGAATCGTTCACTATGGTACTAAAGACGCCCTGATGGGGTCAGATTAACTATCTTGCAAGCCCTGGTCCGTGCCCTCTTCGGAGGAGGACGACCTTTCATAAGAATCAAGTGGTAGTCTTCAAACTGCAAAGGCAATGTAGGAAGCCTGGCCAGTAAATATGTTAATAAACATATGCACCTCTTTCGAGAGCAACCCAGTGCCGGTATGACCTCATGGCTTTATTCTCTACTTTCTTATGTCATCTATATTTGTCAGCACATTTCACGGCAAATTGAACCAATGACTTTGGTTTCTCTACCTATCAGTATTTAAACAGTGGTATCATAAAATACCTTCATATCCTATAACAAACCAACAGAACAATAAAATATTAACTATAAAATTTGTCAAACAGTTAATTAATTCATTTTCCCATTTAAATCAATGAAAAGGGAAAATGTTTCCGGAGCGATTTTTTGTAATGGAGAACCAACATTATTGCAGTATACTATTATACTATTTAAACTTCACTCATAAGCTATGCCAACAGTTATTGCGTAGTATTGAGTAGTATATTTATTCTTTGGAAATCTTTTATTTTTTTCAACACAACCATGATAACGTTTCAAGCCTTCATTCTTCATCTAATAGGCTATATCTTGTCAAAAAACCAACTTATTTCTACTCAGTAAAAATTTATTAGTAAAAACCATGCTCGCTTCTGGACTAGTAGATCCAGGGTTCAATACTTGCTCTGACCCTCGATATAATCACGCGCTGGGTGAATAAACCTGAGCATGACGTCCCTCGGAGAGGATGTTAAGCAGTCTGTCCCTAGCTTGTACGATGTCAGGTACTCGTTAAAGATCCCTACTCTAAGTACACTTCAGTTAGGAAATATTTAAGACTCCCTAGGTAGGATAATCTTCTTTGTGTCGTATGACAATGGTCCAATGTTCGACTTATTTGTGTTCCTTTGTGCTTAACATAGGTTAGGTTGCAGTGGCAGTCCTCGGAGAGTACGTTAAACGTCGGTCTCGAGCCTGTACAATGTCAGGTACTCATTAATGATACCTACTCTAAATTCACCTGAGTTAGACAAAATTTAGGGCTCCCACTGTAGAATCAATCTTCATTGCGTGGTATCACAAAGGGTCAATGCTCCTATGTCGGCCTACGTGTGTTCCCTTGTGGGATACCACGCAATGAAGATTGATTCTATAGTGGGAGCCCTAAATTTTGTCTAACTCAGGTGAATTTAGAATAGGTATCATTAATGAGTACCTGACATTGTACAGGCTCGAGACCGACGGTTTAACGTACTCTCCGAGGAACGACGTACTCAGATTTATTCTGCTGTCGACTAGACAAATCGAGGACCAGGTGGGGATTGAACCCCGGTCCTATCAGTTCAGAGGCGAGTACGTTAACCACTGAGCTAACTTAGCCCTCTAATATATATAAAACAAATTCTATTTATCAGGAATCCTTCAGTTTTTCAGGTTAAAATCAAACTTTCAAAGGCAACGTTTTGATTTAACAATCGTATTTGTAACTTAAGCATTAAACAGATGTATGAAATTCCGAAAGTATATAAATAAACTATTACATTAGAGATTTAAAATGAATAATTTTAGGAATACAAACTTGAACACAAATGTCAGCTTAAATACGACTGCTCTAACGTAATATTATAAAGACGCATTCCTTTCATTAATGTTACTTTATTTCAGGTAAGATAAATGGAATATTTCAATTTATAGGTTTGAACATATATATTGAATTGATGTTTTATTTATTTATGTAACAAAATAAATTATTTTTTTTTTACTAAATATACTTACTGTCTATATATCCTGAATCATGTTAAGAATACTATATAAAAAGCTTGGGGCCATATAAGAATCTTTGTTTTCATGGCTTAATAACAAGAAATAGCCATAACAGTTATTCCTGTCAATCACACTCAGTCAATGTATTTATTTAACTGTCGCTATAATTTCTTAACACTGAGGGCCATATAAGAATCTTTGTTTTCATGGCTTAATAACAAGAAATAGCTATAACAGTTATTCCTGTCAATCATATTCAGTGAATCTATATTACTAACCGTTGCTATAATTTCTTAACACTGAGTGACACAAAGGGTCACGGCTCGTCTAATCCAGAGATCTTCAACCTTTTTTACATCGCGACCCATTTTTGATACCAAAATTTATTCGTGACTCTTTAGTGAGAACAAAAATAAAATTAACAACAAATAAAAAAGTGGAAAACGAAAATACATTTGATGAATAGTAACTTTAATGAGATTGCTGTGCCGCATTAATAATAAATAAATAATTTATTTAATTTATTCCTTTATTTTCTATTTAAAAATAAACAATTTCAATTATTTCGCGACCCTCAAGGAGGTCGCGTTCCACCGATTGTAGGCCCTTGTAATCATTACTAATACCAAGAACTTGACAATAAACACGTGAAATAAAAATCAACGTCTAAACCATAAATTAGGAAATTGGAAAAATTACTAATAGTTTACATAAAAGATCTTATGGTACTCATAAGGTGTATATGACTGCTGTTTTGTATACTAATCATCAGTTGAATGTTCACCATAAGTTAAGCTGCGCATGAATGCGTTCTCTCACATTGATTATGATTTACCCTCTTCCATTGTCACACACTACGATTTGATTAATGCCTTCCAAGAAACCAAGCTAAAGTTTACAACGAAGACTATGAAGCAATAGAAGGCCTGTGGAGATCCTGGTTGCGGCTGAACCATTGGTTAACTGAAGGGATTCCCCCGGCCTGGCCTGGCTTACGAGCACTGTGCTTTTGCGCAACACTTTCATGGCCTAACGCTAGCCCGCCCAAGCGTTGCGATATGCCGGATCTACTCCCCTTTCAAAGTTCTTTGACCGTCATATACATTTGATTTGTATCAAAAAAACACAGGTAACAATCTTATCATAACAATAATATTCACACTTATATATATATATATATATATATATATATATATATATATATATATAAAGCTTTCACATAAACACGTGAAATAACAATCAATGATCAAACCACATTTTCCCATTTCCCATTTTTTATTTTTCCCTTTTCTTATTGTGGTTTCATCATTGATATATATATATAAAATAAATTCAAAACGAAGGAAACACACAGAAAGACACAGACATAACTCACATCGATATTTCGACCATCGGGTCAAAATATGATGTGAGTTATGTCTGTGTCTTTCTGTGTGTTTCCTTCGTTTTGAATTTATTTTATTTTAAAAAAGTCCGCTGGACCGTTTCTTTTAATTGTGGTATATATATATATATATATATATATATATATATATATATATATATGTTTTATTAAAAGTAATGCCCAATTTAACTTTTACACTTTTTCTTATCCGTTTTTCAAGTGTTCTCATACTTGACTTCCATGGTTCTGGAACTAAAAACATAAGTTCACCAAAATTTTTATTACTATACACCGACATGTTTCGGTCATCGTTGACCATTTTCAAGGTTAAAGAATATATAAAATTATTAATGATCGAAAAGTGAATAACAATTAAAATAAACTAAAATAAACATAACGAGTCCATAACACATATTCACAACTAGGGAGGTTATCAAAGGTAAAGGTATGTAGAGGTTTCACCAGGCTCTTGGTTACCTTCCATCCGTCATTTGTATCTGGGAAGGTAATCGATTAACTTCTATACCTCTCCCAGACTGGTTCGCCTTCTGACTGCCTTCATATAATTTTAGAATTCTTGAAAATCCTCCTCCTTGGCTGTTAATACTAGGTTGCTTTTCGAGGATCAAGATAGCTTCCAAAATTTGCAATCTGGTGTGGTCATGTTCTTGTTGTAATATTACAGTATTGTCTGTTAACATTTCCCTGGTTAATTGCACTCCATGTGTTAACCTAACGTGCTCTTTGGGTCCTCCGGATGCCAGATGCATGGTGAGCCTTCGTGAAAGCGTGGTTGTGGTGGAACCAACATATTTCGAGCGTAGGGACTCGCAGTTCCCTAATTTGCAGTTAAACTCGTATACAACATTAGAGTTTAACTGCAAATTAGGGAACTGCGAGTCCCTACGCTCGAAATATGTTGGTTCCACCACAACCACGCTTTCACGAAGGCTCACCATGCATCTGGCATCCGGAGGACCCAAAGAGCACGTTAAAAGAGTGCAATTAACCAGGGAAATGTTAACAGACAATACTGTAATATTACAACAAGAACATGACCACACCAGATTGCAAATTTTGGAAGCTATCTTGATCCTCGAAAAGCAACCTAGTATTAACAGCCAAGGAGGAGGATTTTCAAGAATTCTAAAATTATATGAAGGCAGTCAGAAGGCGAACCAGTCTGGGAGAGGTATAGAAGTTAATCGATTACCTTCCCAGATACAAATGACGGATGGAAGGTAACCAAGAGCCTGGTGAAACCTCTACATACCTTTACCTTTGATAACCTCCCTAGTTGTGAATATGTGTTATGGACTCGTTATGTTTATTTTAGTTTATTTTAATTGTTATTCACTTTTCGATCATTAATAATTTTATATATTCTTTAACCTTGAAAATGGTCAACGATGACCGAAACATGTCGGTGTATAGTAATAAAAATTTTGGTGAACTTATGTTTTTAGTTCCAGAACCATGGAAGTCAAGTATGAGAACACTTGAAAAACGGATAAGAAAAAGTGTAAAAGTTAAATTGGGCATTACTTTTAATAAAACGTGTATAAATGAAGGCCTGCTCCCCAAATATATATATATATATATATGTTGAATGCCAGATTAGATATGAAATCCACTAAGCCCATAGTAAACACCGAGTTCGACGAGGTACACTTCCAAGCCAGGACAGCAAGACCTTCACCCAACTCTATTGGAAAATTAAGTAGGGACTGTGAGCCCCCCTGGAGTGAAGGCTGAGGCGGCTAAGCAGACGGAG
This sequence comes from Hermatobates lingyangjiaoensis, assembly GCA_026182355.1. Taxonomy (NCBI): domain Eukaryota; kingdom Metazoa; phylum Arthropoda; class Insecta; order Hemiptera; family Hermatobatidae; genus Hermatobates; species Hermatobates lingyangjiaoensis. The sequence continues at coordinate 212,099 of JAPFBL010000452.1, read as the reverse complement.
TGTGCTAAGAAGAAACGTGTTTAACGAAAAAACACCCACAACCAATAAGAAGTACCCAATGTAATACGTAACAGGGATTGGCTCGTCTTTTTCAATATATATATGTGAACGTGAAATATGTATATTCACGTATATTCATAGCATGTACCATGCTATATATATATATAACATGTGAAACAACAATCAATGATCAAACCACAATAAGAAATGGGAAAACAAGACTAAGATCTTTCAACCGTAACAAGCGGTCCTCGTCAGAGTCAAAAACCCAACTCAGTTGATCATCTATACATATATGCCTATAATTCCATATATATGTACTTCACAGGTAAACATTAATAACTAAATGTATATAACTATATATATATATATATATATATATATATATATATATATATATATATATTAGTATAAAATAGGGAGCAGACCTTCTTTTGAATGTTAAATGTTCCTAATGTTAGACTTAGTGATATTTATTTTTTAGTGATCAATTTTATTTAGCATACTGTTATGTTTACATACTTGTTCCATGAAAATAGTTTTGTTTTGTGACGGTTTATAATAATTTCTGAAGATGGTTGGAGACAACCGAAACATGTCAAATGTACAAGGGTATTCAACCGGTGGGTCGCGATACCCATGGGGTCCCTCAAGGTTAAACAGGGGTCCCGAAATGTTTCAAATTGTTTATTTTTAAATAGAAAATAAACGACTAAATTAAATAAATTATTTATTTATTATTAATGCGGCGCAGCAATTTCATTAAAGTTATTATTGATCAAATTTATTTGAATTTTGCATTTTTTATTTTCGTTATTAATTTTATTTTTGTTCTCACTAAAGGGTCGCGTATAAATTTTGACATCAAAAATTGGTCGCGATGTAGAAAAGGTTGAAGATCCCTGGTTTATCGGATGGCAGTCAGCGATTCATGGTCCGTAGCTCACATGGTGTAAACAATTTTACAAAAGAAAAATAATTTGTAATGTAATACTTAGTTTTTCTGTTTCAAAAATTTGTATATTCTTTTGTACCTTCTGCCTATGAAAAATGTTTTAAATAAAAACCGAAATGTTGGCAATGAGAGTTTAATTTGAACCTGAAAAACTGACCGAGTCCTGATAAACTTTTATTTTGTGTATACAGTAATCCCTCACTTTTTGCGGATAATAGGGAACCGAAGACACCCACGAAAAGCGAAAATCCGCGAGTAATGGATGCACCTTTATAGAAGCCTCTAAAGCTCAAACAATGACCTTTTCAACAGACATGGAAATCCTAACCTTACTGAATACTATACTGTGTTGTAAATAAAAATGAAATCACAAAGAAAAAAATAAGAAATAATTAATAAAAAAAATTACATCTTTACCGACTATAAGAGAGAGAGAGAGAGAGAGAGAGAGAGAGAATTATACCCATAATATATTGTACAGTAAATAATAATGCAAGTAAATAAAATAAAAAAGTTCGTAATCATCCTTTATTTTAATTTATAGATGAAAAGGTCTATTTTTTGATATTTTTATTATTCTCTTGTTACAATTGATTATGTTTTAATACTTGTCATTAATGTTTAGTCTTTATTGAATATTTTTTATTTAATAGCTTTTATTAACCTTTAATTTAATACTGTAGTATATATTTAAATTAGTATAGTAACCTTAATGAGATTTCTGTGCCGCATTAATAATAAATAAATTATCACGAGTTACGTGACCCAGCAAGTCACTGGTTGTTTGATATCTTTCTCGATCGTACAAAAAGAATCCTGTATATTTTCTTCTCTAATACTTTTCATTACGAGTTGTATTTTCTGTATACAACTCCTAATAATTTATTTATTATTAATGCGGCACAGAAATCTCATTAAAGTTACTATTGATCAAATTTAATTTTTACTTTCCCTTTTTTATTTGTTGTTAATTTTATTTTTGTTTTCATTAAAGGGTCGCGAATAAATGTTTGGCGTCAAAAATGGATCGCGATGTTAAAAAAGATTGAAGGAGAGCACGAATGTCACAAAGCTGTAAATGTGACTTTCATGTAAATGTGTTGTTTTTTTTTTTAAAAAAAAAACAAAAATAGGTGAAAAACAAAAGTATTTTTGTGAGGTAAGTTAATTTTTGGAGAGTAGGGTAAAATAATTGTGTAGAATGCTACAATCGCGGAGTGTTCTATTGTATGGAAATGTTGTCACTTGAGCGATCTCTTTCTCTTATACTGCTCTCTCTTTCACTCATTGAAGAAACACTTTCCCGCCTTCCTTATATGTCAATCACGCTATTTCAGTCAATCACGTTCAGTCAATCAATCACATTTTACTCAGTCAATCAAAAGTTTGTTCTAATTAGCACTCTCGTTATTTCGCCAATATTCAAAAAAAAAAACAACACACACAAAAATAATTTAAAAGGAAGTAACCAACGTAAATTGAGAATTTTAGAAGTTACTAGGCCAGAGGTGGGCAGGCAACCTTTATTACAGTGCGTGCCAAAATCAGCCAAGTCTCTGACACAAACTTGTACCACCTGCCAGCCATTATTTTTTTAGAATATATTTGGTATCTCTTAAGAACTTTTTAAACGAAAAAATAATAAATTACATCAGTGCAGTAAAATATAGTATAAAAAAAAAACAGAAAAAAAGTATTTAACCTTCAGAAGTACATTTCAACAGCCTTTAAGCTTTTGTGGTTTTAATACAATACAACAGATAAGATTTTCTTGAGACTTCTTTAGCTTCGTAGGTCTTAAACCTCTTCACCACTAGGACGTACATATACTGTTATGCCATGAAAGCTTACCCCAAGGAAAGTAGTTGTTGTTTTTTTTGTCTGTGCTTAATGTAACATGTGCTTGAATCTGTGCTAAGGGTAACCTGTGCTCTTGCGTACCAGAGATAAGTCATCGGCGTGCCAAGTTTGGCACGCGTGCCAGAGGTTGCCCATTCCCGGTATAGACGAAGTAACGAGAGCGTTATTTAAGAAAATTGAGAACCCTGTTAAGAAACAGGAATCAGCTAAGTTCAGTGTTATTTTCAATAATAACTTGTTAAGAAACAGGAATCAGCTAAGTTCAGTGTTATTTTCAATAATAACTTGTTAAGAAACAGGAATCAGCTAAGTTTCGTGTTATTTTCAATAATAACTTATAATAATAACAAAAAGTATATGTAGAATGACCAACATTCAATTACTGAAACAAAATTGATAAATGAGGTAATTACTTGATTAATTAAAATGTAATTAATATTAGAAATAGAAAAAACCGTCATACCTCGTAAGTTGATATCGGAGATGTTGGAGCGCTTTCGGACCTTGTCCATCTTCGTTCGCAACTAATCTATGGGGCTATTGTCAATCCGATATCTTATTCAAACCACTAACAAAAATAAAAAGAAGACTGGACGGACAGTATGACGAAAAAAAAGAACTATAAAAGAATTAGACTAGATAATAATTAAATAAATTCAAAAAATAACGCCATAAGATGAAATAACAATATCTACACAGCAGTGGACACAACTATAAAAACCCCTTGACAATAGCCCCATAGATTAGTTGCGAACAAAGATGGACAAGATCCGAAAGCGCTCCAACATCTCCGATATCAACTTACGAGGTATGACGGTTTTTTTCTATTTCTAATATTAATCATACTAACCTCAGTGGTAATAACAATATTCATGTAATTAAAATGTACCATCAAATAATTAATTGATTAATTACGAGGTAATTAATTGATTTATTTCAATGTATCTGACTCAATTACTAATTGTAACAATCATGTAATCATATTGAAACATTTTAAAGCAAATAACGATGATTGGTACGTACGATGATAAAATTTATTGAAATATATTAATACAGTTTTTCATTAATGAAGCTTCAGAACTGGTGTAGCGTAGATTTTAAACTATATTGTTTATCAATCAAAAGTAGAATAATATAGTAATATCAAATGTATACATTCAGTTAGTATATAATTATGTAGTTTTTTTTTATGGTTTAAACCAGGGTTTCCCAAACTTTTTCAGGCTGGCGCCCCCTTGTCTTCTAGAATAGAGTGCCAGCGCCCCCTTGTCTTCTAGAATAGCCTGCCAGAGCCCCCTACCCCATAAAAATGGAAAGATATGCCAAAAACCCTATCAGAACTAACCTATCCTATTCAGGATAATGAATATATTCAGGTTAATGAATATAAGAATGGTATTTTAAAAGGGTGAAAGCGCAGGAAAGGACTAATGTCCAGAAAGGGATGTTTGGGGAAAGAAAAAAGTACAGTAAGAAATAGTAAAAAAACATCCTCTAGCTGTCATGCAATCTACAGCCACAATCTATCTTTACAGAATTGAGATTGCAGTCTACTATTTATATAGGGAACGATCATTTTATTCTTCTTATCTCGACCGAAAACTCACTTACTTCCGATCAAGGCTGACCTCTTAATCCATAGGACATACGTGAAAGAGCAGCTTATCTTTTTATTCCCTTTATTTTGACCGAAAACTCTCTTTTACTTTCGACCGGGGCTGACCCCTTAATCCTCAGGTAAAAGAGCGGCATATCTTTTGAAATTCTTATTTCTTATTTTTATTACTTGTATGGTTTTTGATCGTTACCGCCAACAGTTTGGGACGACGATGTAAGTATTGTAGCAGCCAGCTGCTACATTAGCTACACTGTCGCCACCAACCATCTATTTATTAGTTACCGCCCCCCAAACCGCCTATTTTTGTGTTACCGCCCCCCAACCGCCTATTTTTGCGTTACCGCCCCCCAATATCAAACCACCGCCCACTTTGGGAAACGCTGGTTTAAACCGATCCCCTAGCGGATGATAACGTCAGGCGTTTACTGGCTTTTTGTTTGATCGATTATTTTACAGATTCTGTGCTTAGGATAACCTGTGCTCTTGAGTGCCAGAGACAAGTCATCGTCGTGCCAAGTCTGGCACGCGTGCCATAAGTTGCCCATTCCCATACCAGACTAAGTCTAATAGCCCATGTAAATCAAAAATGTCTTTTTAATGAAACCGCTTTAATTATTTCGAACAAATAATTTTATTATGTGCTAGCTAACCCGGCGAACTTTGCCAACAATCAGTGTGTTACCGTCTTTTTCCGAAAATAAGTCCTAGCGTGATTTTTTCGGGACGTTTTGGACTATAAGCCCTCCCCCTGAAAATACGCCCTAGTTAAGATAATGTGAAAAATATAATTCGTTAAAAAATTGTTGTTGAATATAGTAGGTATCTCTAGCTGTCGTAATATTTCACAGAATTCTTCGGAACAAAAGAATCCAAGAAATTCCTTGTTTACCTCTAAAGTTCGTTTCAAGGAGGCTACTTAGACAAGAAGTATTAATTTAATTACAGCTATATTGCAAGACATGAGAGATTCAGACCAATGATTCTACAGGAAATAGATTTGGAGGAAAATCAGAACGGAATATAAAATTTTGATAATTTATGACGATGTTCCAAAAGATGACATGACTGTAATCAAATAAATTTAAATTTCTGTATAAAAATAAATATTAAACAAAAATATGTAAATCTACTTAATGTACTTGAAGCCCTCGCCCGAGAATAAGCCCTAGCACGGATTTTGACCTAAAAATAAAGTAAGACAGTGTCTTATTTTCGGAAAAAGACGGTACTTTTAGCTAATCTTAATTTGGTGTTTGATTATTAATTTAAAGCTAACCCGACAGACGCTGTCCTGCCTTTGCTAATAAATATTCAATTAAAACAAGAATAAAACCTAAGATAAAAAATCTGGAGTGGCCTACACTCACATTTACTATAAGTAAGCATAATAAACTCGTCAAAACAAACTTATATTTTGTTTGATTAGTCAAACACTTGTTCGACAACCATCCATGGCATCATGGAATGCATCATATATGTTTGATAGGGGTTATTTTTTTACATTTAACAATTTTATTGTTCTAACATACACTTTTAACTCATTAAAACATTTAAATTTTTTAAATCCTCAAATCAAGGGTCTTAAACCGGTGGGTTGAATGAACCCCAAGGGGGTTCGCGAAAGGATTAAACATACGTCACGAAATGTTTGAAATTGTTTATCTTTAAATAGAAATTAAAGAACTAAATTAAATAAATAATTTATTTATTATTAATACGGCACAACAATCTCATTAAAGTTACTATTGATCAAATTTATTTCAATTTTCCCTTTTTTTATTTGTTGTTAATTTTATTTTTGTTCTCACTAAAGAATCGCGAAAAAATGTTTGGCGTCAAAAATGGGAATACGATGTAAAAATGGTTGAAGATGTCTCCTCTAAATAACAATTTTATTTCACATAAAAAAATGTTTAAGCCAAAATAAAACAATGTAAATTAATGCAAAGAAATCCGACCAGTAGGGCATAGGTGAGGAGAACCAACATAAGTAACTAAGGAACAATAAAAACTAAACAAAATTACAGACAACAAAACAAATAACTTATACTATTAAGGCCAGGCTGCAATCAGGCTCCTAACATTTTTTTTTTTTTTTTTAACAGGTTAGCAGTAATTCCAGCAACAGACTTATGATCAGTGCTGCGACTGAAAATTTAACAGTATCCCAAAATATAGACTGTAAAATTCCCAAGATACATAGCATACGTCGATAAAAAAGGGTATTATTTTTTATACGTGCTATAGAAAATAATACGTGGCATACGTATTATACGTATAATAATACGTATAGCATAGTATAATAATACATATAGCATACGTATAATAATACGTATAATAAAAAAGTTTTAACGTATATTAAAACTAACGTTTTTAATGTCCACGTTATTCATCGTCACTGGAGAGAGGATGACGGTGCTGTTTCTTTGTCTATCATCATCCATCCTCTTTTCGTATCTTCTATGAACAGAACCATTTTCGATTTCTTTTACGAAAAGTTTTGCAGGCTCCCAGGTAAAACAATTTTGTGCGTTCTTTGTTATGCACTGTTTTGCAAGGTTTTGTTTTTTTTTTTACTGTTAAGTTCTTTGTATATTTGTCTTGCTTCAAGTAATCGAATAAGATACAAGATATTTATGTCCTACTCTATATATTTATAGAAGTTTTTGAAAATGTTTAGAATTGAAACGAAAAGGTGTTGTTGATAATTGTGTTCGAAACACAAGTGTCTCATTGACTAAATGTAAAGTGAACATATTTAATACGAGTATAAGACGAGTCAGGGAGATGAAGCGATTATATTATATATAATCATATAATAATATGAAGCCATTAAGTTTCTTATACATTAGTTAATAAGTTGAACTATTCTTTAGACAGAAAATACATACAATTCATGTTAGTACTATAATTAAGTGGAAATAATACAAAAGTAACTAATGAACAGCTACCATTTAAAAATCCCAAGATTTCGGCAAACTACTGAAGCATATCCCGAGATCTCAAATTCAGGATAGAAATCTCAAGATTTCAGCAAATTACTGAAGCATGTCCCAAGTTTAGGATAGGAATCCCAAGATTTCGGAAATTACTGCAGCATATCCCAAGATCTCAAGTTTAGGATAGAAATTCCAAGATTTCGGCAAATTACTGAAGCATATCCCAAGATCCCAAATTCAGGATTGAAATCTCAAGATTTCGGCAAATTACTGAAGCATATCCCGAGATCTCAAATTCAGGATAGAAATCTCAAGATATTCTATATATATATATATGAAAGATTAATAATCTATATATAAATTCTCTTCGTGGCTCTGTATGTATGTATGTTTGTACCTTATGGATTCGGCCTACAATGGACCTTTTTCAAATATTCTTTTGCAAGGCACTTTCTGTAGGGCTTGGGGTGGTTTTAGGCTATTGAACTCTTTGGGGCATCCTAACCCCGGCCCCCTAGGGCCCAAAAACCTCAAAAATTTGCCGATTTTGAGTTTTTGCATTTTTTGTCAAGAAATATGTCGTCTACGGCCTTAATGCATAAAATATGAAATGTTGGAAATAAAAATCGAAAATCAGAGTTGTGGTTCATGTAATATCCCAAAAATATTATAATAGATAAGGTTTGCTGTATAACCTGTTTGTTTACATTTTGACTTTAATTGGTAATGGCGGCCGCAGGTAGGTTAATCTTTATGATAATATTTCCACACGCTTTGTTCAATTGGAAACAACCAGGTACCAGAAATGTTATTATTGTTTTCAGATTGATATTAAAGACAATTATTGTATTTTTATATGGGTTTCTTATTAACTTTAACAAAGCTTTAGCTATTATCAATAGTTTCTTAAATTTTTTACTTTACTATAAGTAAAGTATAGTGATCGTGAAAAAATTTGATCTCGAGATTTTGACGGAATTACATGTTTTAAGGTCCCAGAAGTCGTTTTATGAAGTTTTTACGATGATGTCTGTGTGTGTGTGGGTGGGTGGGTGGGTGCGTGTGTTAGCATTGCTTGTTACCACGCTACGGTCCAGAATCTTTGATGGATCAAGTTGATATTTTACACAAAAATGGGCCCCATTTAGACGAAGATCCCTATTGTTTGGGAAGAATTATGCATGATGGGAAAGTCACTTTTTTTGCCAAAAACCGTTTTTTTAAAAACATTTATTTCTCCTAAACTAATAACCCTAGAGTTTTGAGATTTTGACATTATCTTTGAGGTTACAAATGGAACAAACGAAAAATATATTCAAAATTTTATATCAACAGGAAATATTTTTTTTTCAATAAAATGTACAAATTTTGACTTATAATTCAATCTCAAACCTTGTGAGAGCGATACAAGCCATACTGTTTGACGGACAAGAATAAAACAATGCTTATAAATAGAACATTATGTGTAGAATGAGTTGAGATATTTTTTTCTAAAATTACATTCGCTAAAGGGGCGTTACAGTACGATTTGTGTTTTCAGAAAATGTTTTTTTGACGCTAAACGGCTCATTAAAAAAAAATGAAAATTTGACCAAAAATAGGACAAAAAATTAGCAATTCATAAAAAAAAAATCATGAAGTTTCAATTACGGGAAAGAGCAATAACGATATAAAAACTCTTTGTTTATCCTAGACTAAGAGATCACCTGCTACACTTGTCGAATTTTTTGTATTTTTTTACATTGTTTACATTGACTTAGAAATTTTTTGAGCGAATCCACTGAGATAAAATTGATGTTTCTAATGGAAAAATGAAAATATATTATTGACTTATAAGAGATGTATGAGGAATAATATTGTGCAGGTAAATGATAACACTCATTAAAAAAAAATTCGTATATATGTTATTTGACAAAGGGGAAGGAAAATGATCTTATTAAATACTAAGAAGCCATAAAATTCCCAGTATAATAATTCTGTTAAAAACCTGAAATGTAAAAGATCATTCAAAATATGAATCTTTCGTTTAGAGATTAATAACTGTAATTATCGTACATCTTTAATTAACAAATCACCTTAAAACAACATTTTCTTCGCTGTTTAAGAAGTTTTTCAGAGAAAAAAAGGGTATTTTACTGTTTCAAATTTGAAAATTTTACATTAATATTCAATGTAGAAGGATGTCAAGTAAACGATGTAAGAAATCTACTGGCTATTTGAACAATAGCCATGTTCTCTTGTAGGATAATATTTCGTTTCAAGAAATGTTCACATTGGTTTTTCAAAAATGATATTACTGCTGTAGTTATACTAATGAAATTATTTGCAAATAATAAATTATTTGTGATGTACAAAAATAAGCTTATAAATTGATATGTCCTTCAATCACTATCTGTACTACCTCACGAATGCAATGCTAATAATTATATCCCATTTAGATATTTATGTTATGCTTAAATGATACGTTATGTTTTATATACTCAAGAAATTTGACATTGAGTTACTTATAGTAAAGTAGAGTGTAGGCCACTCCAGATTTTTTTAAAAGTTTCAAATTATAAATTCCAAACAATTATTTTTTTGCCACAAGTTTCACATAACAATTTCAACTATTAAACATTTTGTCACAAGTTTCACATTACAATTTTCAAAAATCAATTTTTTTTGTCCCAGAAAAGGGGACAAAACAAACAAATCTTATCTTTCAAACAAATTTCATTCACAAATTGTAGATTTGACCTTCATTTTTTTAACAAGTTTCAGAATCTATATATAAATTTTCTTCGTGGCTCTGTATGTATGTATGTATGTTTGTACCTTATGCATTCGGCCTACAATGGACCTTTTTCAAAAATTCTTTTGCAAGGCACTTTCTATAGGTCTTGGGGAGGTTTTAGGCTATTAAACTCTGGGGGGCAGCCTAACCCAGGCCCCCTAGGGCCCAAAAACCTCAAAAATTTGCCAATTTTTAGTTTTTGCATTTTTTCTCAAGAAATATGGCGTCTACGGCCTTAATGCATAAAATATGAAATGTTGGAAATAAAAATCGAGCTCTATCTATATATAAATTCTCTTCGTGGCTCTGTATGTATGTTTGTATCTTATGCATTCGGCCTACAATGGACCTTTTTCAAAAATTCTTTTGCAAGGCACTTACTATAGGTCTTGGGGTGGTTTTAGGCTATTAAACTCTGGGGGGCAGCCTAACCCCGGCCCCCTAGGGCCCAAAAACCTCAAAAATTTGCCAATTTTTAGTTTTTGCATTTTTTCTCAAGAAATATGGCGTCTACGGCCTTAATGCATAAAATATGAAATATTGGAAATAAAAATTGAGCTCAAAGTTATATAATGATTTTTTGCTCTAGGATGCTTCTTTCGTAGCCTAGGTACCAGTATTCTCCTGAAAATGTTAAAAAACGTCAAAGGGACTGTAGATCATGAATGAAGAATCGTAAGACAAAAATGCATAAAATAATATTGAACCCAATTTTCATTTCGATCATTTCAAATTTTATACTTAAAACTTCTAGACCCGGGCAACGCCGGGTATTTCTGCTTGTCAACAATAACTCTTGATAGAATATATGAAATTAAACACCACAATAAAACAAATAATATTACATATAATGCTCTAAGGCCTTTCGTCAAAACATCATCAGAGAGCTAAATGAACCAAACAACAAGTATATTAGCAAGTTAACCTGGTTGATTGAAGTCTTCAGGATTGTTGGCATCCCTGTCTAAATTTAAAGTTCCTAAAATTGAAGGGGTCTTAATTTTCTTACTTATTTCTTTTGTCAATATTTCATCCAGTTTGTACAATCCAGGACTATTGTTTATTAAATTTCCATAAAAGGTTTTTATGAAGGCACTTTCAATAATATTTCTCTTTCTTTCTGAAGCCACAAAAATTAATTCTTTTACTTCGCTTCAATTTATTAAATGATTTTTGTTCCTTACATGTAAGTACAAGGCACTCTTTTCATCTTCCCGTCTAATAGAATATTGGTGTGTTGTTTTAACCTTGTAATAAGACCTTTACTTGTCTGTCCAATATAAGACATTTGGCAATCATTACAGGGTATCCTATATACACAGCTATCTTTTTTCTCCCTCGTATTATTAACCAGTCTATTGAACAAGTTACTATTATTACTGAACACAACGGAGAGATCCAGCTTTTTCAAAAACGTTGGCAGATCTTTTAAACAAGGTTATATGGCATGACAATATATTTCTTTTTTATGAGTTGTTCTTCATTATTCGAGATCAGGGATTTTTTCACCTTTTCATCATATAACCCTTGTTTAAAAGATCTTAATTAAAAGTTTTGTTGTTTTTCGATTAGAGAACTTTAAATAATAAAGTTGTATGGTAAGTTCTGTTGTTTTTCGATTGCTGAACTTTAAATAATAAAGTTCTATTGTAAGTTTTCGATTGGAGAATTTTAAATAATAAAGTTCTATTGTAATTTTTCTATTACAGAACTTTAAATAATAAAGTTCTATGGTAAGTTTTGTTGTTTTTCTATTGCAGTACTTTAAACAATAAAGTTCTATTGTAAGTTTTCGATTGGAGAACATTAAATAATAAAGTTTTATTGTAAGTTTTCGATTGGAGAACTTTAAATAATAAAGTTCTATTATAAGTTTTGTTGTTTTTCGACTGCACAACTATAATTAATAAAGTTCTATTATAAGTTTTGTTGTTTTTCTATTGCAGTACTTTAAACAATAAAGTTCTATTGTAAGTTTTCGATTGGAGAACTTTAAATAATAAAGTTCTATTGTAAGTTTTTGATTGGAGAACTTAAAATAATAAAGTTCTATTGTAAGTTTTTGATTGGAGAACTTTAAATAATAAAGTTCTATTGTAAGTTTTCGATTACAAAACTTTAAATAATAAAGTTCTATGGTAAGTTCTGTTGTTTTTCAATTGCAGAACTTTAAACAATAAAGTTCTATTGTAAGTTTTCGATTGGAGAACTTTAAATAATAAAGTTCTATTGTAAGTTTTCGATTGGAGAACTTTAAATAATAAAGTTCTATTGTAATTTTTCGATTGAAGAACTTTAAATAATAAAGTTCTATGGTAAGTTCTGTTGTTTTTCGATTGCAGAACTTTAAATAATAAAGTTTTATGGTATGTTTTGTTGTTTTTCTATTGCTGAACTTTAAACAATAAAGTTCTATTGTAAGTTTTCTATTGGAGAACTTTAAACAATAAAGTTCTATGGTAAAATTTCGAATGGAGAACTTTAAATAATAAAGTTCTATTGTAAGTTTTCTATTGGAGAACTTTAAATAATAAAGTTCTATTGTAAGTTTTGTTATTTTCCGATTGCACTGCCTACGCACTCGACGACATATGACAGTGAGTAGGCCGAGGTCGAATATGCTGAGTCAGTCAGTCCCCTGCTACCTAACTTGAAGGGCATTCCTAAGAATTGGGGAAGCCCCCTCCCCTCCCCCCTACCGCCACCTCATCCTTACTTGCGTTATTTCTACAGGTCAAGGGCCGTTTGATATCGCAAAAGGGGGAGGGAAGGAGAGCACCTTAGTACAGCCCTAACCCCCACTCCACCCACCATCCCCCTGTTCAACACAAACACTTTCTCCTCAGCCACCCCCCACCAGCTGGCTATAAAGACACCAAGAAACCCCCTACCCAATCACAGTGCATCTTCAAACAACGTCTTAGTGACTCTACAAAACACACAGTGAGTACAACTCGAATTCATCTACTAGATCGTATCAACTTCCATCGATAAACCACGTTTTTCTATAATCAACATGAATTATTTTATTCTACTAAAAAAATTCGATAGACACAACAAATAAAAATATTGATAATAACCAATTTAAGGTAATTTAAAATATTACAATTTTTTTAAATTTCTTATCAAAATTATTTATTTTGCGTGATTCAATAAAGACGTTAGTTTCTAAAATATCCAATTTTATTAACGAAATATTTCAAATATCATCTTCACCAAATCTCAGATATATATATATATATATATATAAATGAAATATATATGATAAAATTATGATGAAAATACTAATTAATAACAACCCTGAGGACCTGTTATAACCTGTATAACCTCCCACTCAATTCATATAAATACTTCTTATTCTGTTAGGATGTTAATAATTGTGTTAATAATTTAGATAGTTCTTATTTTTGTATTTGAGTTCTGTGATGATTTAGTTATTAGTCCCTAAAGACTTCCTGAAAATGGTCGGAGCGGACCGAAACGTCGTATATAATTTGTATGTATTGTTAATTTGTTTGTTATGATTAAAATTTATTTAGTGGAAAAAAATGGATGTCAGGAATAAACATTTTGGCGAATTACTTTATATTTTACCAGAAAAGCGGAAATCCATAGTCAGAAAACTTGAAAAATTAACCCAGAAAAGAACAAAAGTTAAAATTGGCATAATTTTTAATAAAACATGTTTGATATATATTCCAGTCAGTCTTATTCAGAGGCACTCACCCTTAGGTTCGTACTTTCTGCCTTATTTTATTTTATATTAATTTTTGTACTTATTTACTTTGTACTATAGATAACTCTCTGGTGTCATTGTATTTTTTAGTTAATGCCTGAAGAAGAACACTACGTGTTCGAAACGCGTTGTTTATATCATTAAAAGTTTTATATGTGGAGACCATTTCATTAGATTTTTACCCTACAAATATATATATACTTTTTCGTTGGAAATACGATCCAAAACGGACAAAAATAGTTCAATATAGACAAAGAAACATAGAGAAATCAGAAGAACACACTTACAGTCTCTAATTTTCGGTTTGAACCGTCTTCAGGAGAGATAAGAGAGGGAAACCAAGCGCACTGGTTCAGAGACGGTTGGAGACCCTCCAACATACATCAAAACGTTGGCCTAGGAAGGAGTTTATTTTCTTGTATATGACCGAGCACTCAAAAAACAAAACCTACTACATCCAATATATATATATATATATATATATATATATATATATATATATATATATATATATACAAAATTGTCACAATAACACGTGATATAAATATTCAGGTAACTCACCATAAATGAATGAAGATAGTCGCTCTGAGGCCTTTCGTTTTCACGTCGTCAGAGAGCAAGTGAATACAAGTTGTAGGCAGGGTATGAATTTTGATTTAAAGTTGGATTAAGATTGGCATCATTGACAGTATTTTTCCCTATTACAGTTGAAATAGTCTTGATTTGTTTAACGATTCCTTCAATTATCAATTTCCTTCATTTGTGGTGAGTTACCTGAATATAGTTTTTTCTGGTAGGGAATGATTTCGTGGAGGAGTTGTCCCAGAGACATCAAAGAAATAATTTTGTAGCTTAATCAATAATATTATATTTTTATACTTACAAGCTTTCGATTTTCCGGAAATCATCATCAGGTATATAGATCATTATCAAACAGATTAAATTAACTCAATAATAATTTTTCAAAAGGTTAAACAGACATTAAAAGCATTAAAATTTAAAGGTTAATAGAAATAGACGATCTATTTAATAAAATAATAATAGTAAATTTAATAATAGTAAAATTATTATTGAGTTAATTTAATCTGTTTGATAATGATCTATATACCTGATGATGATTTCCGGAAAATCGAAAGCTTGTAAGTATAAAAATATAATATTATTGATTAAGCTACAAAATTATTTCTTTGATGTCTCTGGGACAACTCCTCCACGAAATCACTCCCTACCAGAAAAAAATAGTTCGAAAACTAGAAAACACGAGCAAAAAAGTAGTAAATGCGGAAGCTGCCGTCTACTTTAATAAAATATGTTTACAAGAGAATCTCCTGTCAATATACACTAATATATATATATATATTGTAGCATACTGGTAGCAGTCCTTCTTTTAAGCATATATTATTAAAAACGTAACCATAGTTGGCAGAAACTTGCTTCTTTATAAGTTTCTCTATTATAAAGATATATACATAAAAATATATATATACATCATGATTTATTTTCTTGACCCAATATTTATATGATGTAATTTTTTTGATTTTAAACTAGTTTTTTTGCCGACGTTTCGACATATATTTATGTCATCTTCATGGCTACAACATGATTGTAAACCTAAAACAAACAAAATAATCATGTTGTAGCCCTGAAGATGACATAAATATATGTCGAAACGTCGGCAAAAGGACTAGTTTAAAATCATTGGACCTCAACCCTCAAAAAAATTACATCATATAAATAAATATATATATATATATATATATATATATATAATATGTATAAGTAAACAGTAAATATATATACACATATGTATAGACTCTAATTTTTGAGACTAGCTAGAAGAGATTGGTTCAACAAGCGTACTAGCAAAGCAAGGAAAGCTCGGGTCTCCCACTAGTAGTTTACCTCAAACGTTTATCGTCTTTTTTGTCTTCTTGTCTGCATCCGTCTTCATCATAATTATACAAGTATACGGACGATTCTCGACTTACGTTCATTCGTTTTACGTTTTTTTTTTCGATTTTACGTACAAAATTTCAATAGATATATATAAAAAAAACAAAAAAAATAAATTAAAATGTAAAAATTATAAAAGAAAGTGTTTATATGCGTGAATTTGAATTTGATTTGTCTTCGAGTACAACTGTCAAAACGTAACTAAACTTGAATAAAACTCGTTTAACTGAAATTGCAAATACATGTATTTTTCTTGAATTTAATTCACTTTCATGAAATTATTTTTTGATATTAGTTTAATATGTTATGTTTATAATCTATGATTTAGGGGTATTTTATAAGATACTGTAATTGAATTAATTGATGTATAGTACAGTATGAACGTTATACATTACTAGAACGTACATTCCTA
Organism: Hermatobates lingyangjiaoensis; assembly: GCA_026182355.1. Classification (NCBI taxonomy): domain Eukaryota; kingdom Metazoa; phylum Arthropoda; class Insecta; order Hemiptera; family Hermatobatidae; genus Hermatobates; species Hermatobates lingyangjiaoensis. The sequence goes on along the minus strand of JAPFBL010000452.1, from coordinate 195,850 downwards.
CAACGACTTAGGTTCATTTCTAACTTACGTTTGACCGTTTGGAACGTAAATAAAATATATGTCGAGAATTATCTATATATATATATATATATATATATTATTGAAAATGACACCAAATTTAGGTGATACCTGTTTCTTAACAAGTTTCTTAATTTTTCTAAATAACACTCTCGTTATTTCGTCTACACAATAAAGTACATCTCCTATGGTCGACATGTTTCCATAAAACAACCCCTTCTACCTTCTCCATGTATATATAAACCAGATAATTCACCTTAGATCTTATTCACGTCCTGATGATGAATGTTGATCATTCGAAACATGTCGACCATATGAGATGTACTTTATTGTGTAGACGAAATAACGAGAGTGTTATTTAGAAAAATTGAGAAACTTGTTAAGAAACAGGTATCACCTAAATTTGGTGTCATTTTCAATAATGTGTGTGTCAAGGAAGGACTGCTACCAAAATTTACGAATATATATATATATATATATAGGTGTGTTCTCTAATCGGGGTTCGGTCAATTTTCCAGGATAAAAAATCAAACTCTCGTTGCCAACGTTTCGGTTTTATTTAAAACCTTTTTCATAGGCCTACAAACAAAGGATAATAAGAAATCACATATCAACATCAAACATATACACAATATGAAAATGGATTGTTACAACTCATGAATATTACAAGCAGAAATATTCAGAGATACATAAAACAATATTACTTACAGAAGTAAAAATTTTTTAACTAAGAAAATGAAATTTACATTATTTAAAGGAACAACAATGTTAGCCGGACAAAACCTTCGACTAGACTAATAAGATAACATTAGAAATAACCTCAACACTGTTCACTCAAGGGAACTAAATAAATCAAATTTTACTAAACCTTAGCACAACACTCCAGAATAAATATTACTTAAATTAGTAATATCACTTCTATGATTAATCGAACTTAGATCCTTTTTAATATATAACATCTCAAGTGTCTTCCTTCTTTGCTCATCTTTTTCCTTTTCTATTAAGTTGTTCTTCAAAATCGAACGTGTGACCTTCTTTATTGCATGCCCAGCTAAGGCTGTTGCGTTTACTTTTATTTGTTCTTATGGAATAATTATGTTGGTACAACCTTTCTTTGAGAAAACGATAGTTTCACCATAGTAAACTTGTCACAGTCTTTACATTTGATGGCATAAATGAGGTTACTTTGTAACTCCTTCGGTATTTTTTCTTTCAAATTTGAAAATAAAGATTTTTTTTTCTTTTATTTAAAATGCCAGTGTAACTTCAGGTACGTTTCGTTTGAACACTTTTCTAATTGATTTGATAAGCCCTCAACATAAGGAAATTTGAATACTTCCTATTTAAACTTCCAGTTCAGCATGATCTTCATTTGAATGTGCTGGTTGCTGTCTTAAATATCTTAACCAATATCGTTCAACTAATTCTTCGGATAACAATTTTTTCTGTAACAATAATTTCACCCTTTTCTTATTTTCATTTAGAAAACATGGACTACTTATTTCAATTATTTTTTAACCAAATTTTGGACGCAATTTAATTTTTGGTTTATAGCATGAGAAGAATGGTAGTTCAGGATTCTTGCAGCACTGGTAGGTTTTTTAAACCAATCCGTTAAGATATTGCCATTTTCACCTCTTAAACTTTCACATCTAAGAATGGCAGATTTCCATCTTTCTCTACTTCACAAGTGAATTGTAGACGATTATGAAAAGAATTAAATATATTTAATACATTCTCTTCTTCTCCTTTTCAATAATTAAAAACAAATCGTCCACATATAATTTAATAAATTTCACCTTCGTACCTAATTTATTGATACTGTTTTCCAATAGTTCAATCATAACTATATTTGCGAGAACTGGTGAAATTGGTGATCCCATTGGTAATCCATATTTTTGTTTATAAATAGTACCATCAAAGGTGAAATACCTTGCTTCACATATAAGGTCCAGTATAGAAAGGAAAACCTTTTTCGACTTCCAACCTGTGAACTAATCTTATTCCACTGTTTATTTACTAAATCAAATGCTAGATCTAAAGGTATATTAGTAAACAACGACTGAACATCTAGTGAAATCATAATTACGTCATCACTTAGTATTTGATTTGAAAGGGCTTGTTTGAATTCTAATGAATTTTTACATTCAATTCATTCTTGTTAGTAATGTAACTAAGATATTTCTCTATATATTTAGACAGTTCATAAGTTGGACTTCCAATGAACGACACGATAGGACGGAGGAAAACCTGGCTTGTGTAGCTTCACTAAACCATATATTCTTGGTGCTATTCCATTGTAAGATTTTAATTTCGAAGCTTGACGTAGATTATACATAGTGTCTTCTTCAGTTCATCAACTATCTTGTTTACTTTATTTCGTAATGTTGATGAAGGATCTCTTCTTGTGATTGAATAGTTTCACTATCTTCTAAGAGAGTTTTCATTTTTTTCTTTATACTCTTCTTTTTTGATTATCACAGTATTACCAGATTTGTCACTTTTACAAACCACAATTTCTCTATGTTCTCTTAAAAACTTATAAGTTTTCTTATAGCAACTTTCTATACATGCATTTTGCCTTTTTAATCGATTTGAAAAATTATTTAATCGGTTTCCGTGGTTTGTAATTATATTTAACATTGGCTTCTAATTGTATCACTGTTTTCCATATTTAGGGATGAAAAAATCTTTTCTAAATCCCCTATAATTCAAATGTAGGAATATCTTCTTTTTTAACCAACTTCAATTGCAAATTTTTCTCCTAATGAGAGTAAATGAAGACTATCCCTAGGAATTTCAACATTAGTTAAATTAGTTACAGCCAAATCTCCAGAATAGTCAAAGAAACCTTTACCTTGTTTTAGATGAAGGTTATGCATCTTCTTTTGTAAATTATATTTACTTTTATTAAATATAAACTCTTTAAGACTATTTCATTGAAATAATATAGTTTTCTAAAATCATTTTGGTAATTTACTTCGAGCAAATTCTAAACATCCACTAATAAGACTATTTACACTGTTAATACGCCAGATGGTAACTTTAATTTCAATGTTCAAAACGCCTTGTTTAAAACGATTTAACACTTTTTCCATTTCTCTTATGAAAAGGGCTATCACTCACTACTAAACCATGCACTGAATTAACATAATCACTAATATGTTTTGGAAACAAACAGGAACTTCGACATTTTAATAAGAAAATTCTTCTACTTGATTGTTTAGCTAATTTCACAATGTAATTCTCCACTTCTTCAAACATTCACTCACATCTTCTCCATATACTCTTCTTATATCCTCATAAAAACCCATATTTCTTCTTATATAAACCCAAATGTATATATAACAGATTCAATAATATATCGACCGTTTGATAGAATAGGTGTGTTCTCTAATCGGGGTTCGGTCAATTTTCCAGGATAAAAAATCAAACTCTCGTTGCCAACGTTTCGGTTTTATTTAAAACCTTTTTCATAGGCCTACAAACAAAGGATAATAAGAAATCACATATCAACATCAAACATATACACAATATAAAATGGATTGTTACAACTCATGTATTACAAGCAGAAATATTTCAGAGATACATAAAACAATATTACTTACAGAAGTAAGAATTTTTTAACTAAGAAAATGAAATTTACATTATTTAAAGGAACAACAATGTTAGCCGGACAAAACCTTCGACTAGACTAATAAGATAACATTACAAATAACCTCAACACTGTTCACTCAAGGGAACTAAATTCACCAGTTCTCGCAAATATAGTTATGATTGAACTATTGGAAAACAGTATCAATAAATTAGGTACGAAGGTGAAATTTATTAAATTATATGTGGACATTTGTTTTTAATTATTGAAAAGGGAGAAGAAGAGAATGTATTAAATATATTTAATTCTTTTCATAATCGTCTACAATTCACTTGTGAAGTAGAGAAAGATGGAAACTGCCATTCTTAGATGTGAAAGTTATAAGAGGTGAAAATGGCAATATCTTAAGGATTGGTTTAAAAAACCTACCAGTGCTGCAAGAATCCTGAACTACCATTCTTCTCATGCTATAAACCAAAAATTAAATTGCGTCCAAAATTTGGTTAAAAAAGTAATTGAAATAATAGTCCATGTTTTCTAAATGAAAATAAGAAAAGGGTAAATTATTGTTACAGAAAAATTGTTATCCGAAGAACTTAGTTGAACGATATTGGTTAAGATATTTAAGACAGCAACCAGCACATTCAAATGAAGATCATGCTGAACTGGAAGTTATAATGGAAGTATTTCAAATTTCCTTATGTTGAGGGCTTATCACAATCAATTAGAAAAGTGTTTCAAACGAAACGTACCTGAAAGTTACACTGGCATTTTATAATAAAAGAAAAAATAAATCTTTATTTTCAAATTTGAAAGAAAAAATACCGAAGGAGTTACAAAGTAACCTCATTTATGCCATCAAATGTAAAGACTGTGACAAGTTTACTATGGTGAAACTAGTCGTTTTCTCAAAGAAAGGTTGTACCACATAATTTTCCATAAGAACAAATAAAAGTAACGCAACAGCCTTAGCTGGGCATGCAATAAACGAAGGTCACACGTTCGATTTTGAAGATACAACTATAATAGAAAAGGAAAAAGATGAGCAAAGAAGGAAACACTTGAGATGTTATATATTAAAAAGGATCTAAGTTCGTTAATCTAGAAGTGATATTACTAATTTAAGTAATATTTATTCTGGAGTGTTTGCTGAGGTTTATGAAATTTGATTTATTTAGTTCCCTTGAGTGAACAGTGTTGAGGTTATTTGTAATGTTATCTTATTAGTCTAGTCGAAGGTTTTGTCCGGCTAACATTGTTGTTTCCTTTAAATAATGTAAATTTCATTTTCTTAGTTAAAAAATTCTTACTTCTGTAAGTAATATTGTTTTATGTATCTCTGAAATATTTCTGCTTGTAATATTCTGAGTTGTAACAACCATTTTCATATTGTGTATATGTTTGATGTTGAATGTGATTTCTTATTATCCTTTGTTTGTAGGCCTATGAAAAAGGTTTTAAATAAAACCGAAACGTTGGCAACGAGAGTTTGATTTTTTATCCTGGGAAAATTGACCGAACCCCGATTAAGAACACACCTATTCTATCAAACGGTCGATATATTATTAATTGTTATATTATAATTTATTATATTATATTATATATAATATATATATTTACTGACTTCTATATACCAACCATCGTCGTCATCAGGAGGCGAAGACTCCCGCAGGAAGGCAGAGAGGCGACACTCTGAGCAGAGCGGCGACACTCTGAGCAGAGCGCCTCCTGATGACGACGATGGTCAAAATATAGAAGTAAGTTATTTCTGTATCTATCTGTGTGCTATCTTTTTTTTTTAATTGGTTTTTATTTAAAAGTCCGTTGAACCGTTTCATTTAATTATATTTATATAGGTATCTCTGTTATCACTGTTATTGTTAAGCTTATTGTATCTTTGTATCTCAACTCTTTCATTCGTTTATTTCTTTTATTTGTTGTTATAATATTAATGATTGTTTATCCTGAAGATGACCAGTGCTGTCGAAAGCTTGACCTACTTAGTAGAGTTCTTTTTCGTTAAAAGTTTTCATAATTACGTCCTTGGGAGTGTTACTTTTTCAGTTGCCTTTGCAACACTGTAAAGTGTTTAGGAGGAAGGAAGACGTTCTTAAGAAGATCGTCAACACTGAAGCCGCTTTGGCCTTCAATTAAATTTGTATAAAAGAAGATTTGATGCCCATTTACATTAATATATATAATATATATATATATCGGGCTCCGTCCTCTGACGTGGGGAGATCTTTCTCACTTCGTCCTCTCTTCTAGTCTACTCCTGATGACAAACAACAGTTCGAAATATTGAATTCTATAAGTGTGCTTTTTATACTTTTTTCTGTGTCTTGCTTTGTGTAATTTAAAGTTTTATAGTCCTTGTGGACCGTTTCTTAAATTTAGTATATTATATATATTATATATATATATATATATATATATCAATGATCAAACCACAATAAGAAATGGGAAAACAAGACTAAGATCTTTCAACCGTAACAAGCGGTCTTCGTCAGAGTCAAAAACCCAACTGAACACTAGATGCAGAAAACATCTGGTGAGGAGTTGAGAAGAGTGGGAGGGAAGAGTGGTATTTTAAAAGGGTGAAAGCACAGGAAAGGACTAATGTCCAGAAAGGGATGTTTGGGGAAACATCATTTGTTACGGTTGAAAGATCTTAGTCTTGTTTTCCCATTTCTTATTGTGGTTTGATCATTGATTGTTGTTTCACGTGTTTATGTGAAATCTTTATATATATATATAAAGCTTTCACATAAACACGTGAAATAACAATCAATGATCAAACCACAATAAGAAATGGGAAAACAAGACTAAGATCTTTCAACCGTAACAAGCGGTCTTCGTCAGAGTCAAAAACCCAAACTGTTAAATTCAGTTGGGTTTTTGACTCTGACAAAGACCGCTTGTTCGGTTGAAAGATCTTAGTCTTGTTTTCCCATTTCTTATTGTGGTTTGATCATTGATATATATAATATATATATATAATTTTAATTATATTACAATTAAAAGAAACGGTCCAGCGGACTTTTTTAAAATAAAATAAATTCAAAAGGAAGGAAATTTTATTATTTATATATATATATATATATATTTCGGTCTCCGTTCTCCGACGTGGGGAGATCTTTCTCACTTCGTCCTCTCTTCTAGTCTACTCCTGATGACAAACAACAGTTCGAAATATTGAATTCTATAAGTGTGCTTTTTATACTTTTTTCTGTGTCGTGCTTTGTGTAATTTAAAGCTTTATAGTCCTTGTGGACCGTTTCTTAAATTTAGTTATTATTATATATATATATATATATATATATATATACAATTAAAAGAAACGGTCCAGCGGACTTTTTTAAAATAAAATAAATTCAAAACGAAGGAAACACACAGAAAGACACAGACATAACTCACATCGATATTTCGACCATCGTCGTCATCAGGAGGTGCGAAGAGCGAAGAGTACCGCCCTGTCTTCCTGCGGGACTCTTCGCTCTTCGCTCTTCGCACCTCCTGATGACGACGATGGTAGAAATATCGATGTGAGTTATGTCTGTGTCTTTCTGTGTGTTTCCTTCGTTTTGAATTTATTTTATTTTATACATATATATATACCAATTTTTTCTTATCTCGACCACATATATTTAACACTATTCTTCTTTCTTTATCAAGTTTTGGTCCAGTGTCAAACAGTAAAACACCTTTAAGCCGACGTTTCTTCTATATTTGTTGACATCTTCAGGGATTGCTATTTTTCTATGGCAAAAAAAAAACGTTGCATTAAAGTTGACTGGCATTAATATAATTATGTCGATGTTGATTATTGTCGGTTTTCAAAACAAAAAATGGATGAAAAAATAAAAATAAAGTTTACGTCAGATATTGAACTTACGTTTGTCTGCTACAAATATTGGAAACACAATATCACTTTAAACCAGTTTAATCGGGAATAACATTAATATAGATAAGAGCGTATTTTATCACACTAACCAGTAGCTGCAGGAGAATCAATGTTTATCTATGTTAAATTTAATTTCTTTCTTTTATAGCCTTATTATTGTAGAAATAATTTTTTTCTGTATTCATGTTTAATTAAAGAAGGCATTTCTTTTATATCAAGGGTCTTCAACCGGTGGGTTGAATGACCCCCAAACACGAAAAATATTTCGCGAAAGGGTTAAACGGGGGTCGCGAAATGTTTGAAATTGTTTATTTTTAAATAGAAAATAAAAAACTAAATTAAATAAGTAATTTATTTATTATTAATGCGACACAGCAATCTCATTAAAGTTACTATTGATCAAATTTATTTTAATTTGTTGTTAATTTTATTTTTGTTCTCACTAAAGGGTTGAGAATAAATTTTGGCGTCAAAAATGATTCGCGATGTAAAAAAGGTTGAAGACACCTGTTTTATATCATAGCAAACGACATTCATAAACAAAGCATTCCTGATGTATAGCAAACATCAAATCGTAGGCTATTCATAACCTTTTTTCCGTACCATACAGAATAAAAAAAGTAAAATTTATTTGTTTGTAACCTTACAATAGATTATTATTAGCCTTATATTATTGTAAATTACATTCATGATTTAAGTATTGTACAGAACTAGGAAGGTTATTTTCTGCTTAGACTACCTAGAGACCAGCTGATTTGACTTATGTTACCTCTCCTGGTTTTAATTAACAACTATGGGTGGAGTATAGCTGTATTTATTATCAGTCATGTCATCATCATCGTATATATAGCTATATTATCATCATCGTATACATCTGATTAGTGTATATATATACATATATGAGTTCGAGATTAACAAGGAGCAACACACAAAGTAGGGAAACACACTTACAGACTCAAAGTTTCGGGTAATCCGTCTTCAGGAGAAAAGAGAAAAGAAAGAAAGGAGAAATATATATATATATATTCTTGATAAAAAAAGAAGCCTTCATTTGGTTATTGGGTGCAAGAAATTCCCAGTGGTCTAAATTTAATCAGATGATTTTTTTTCCCCTCGTTTAATTTTAGTTAGTTTTATGTTTTTTTCCTTTCCTTTCTCTTTTTTTACTTTTCTCCTCCCTTTTACTTAAATATCACTTTTATAATTTTACTTACTCACAGCCTACACTGGTTCACGTTGGTAAGGTGGCTGCACTGCGTGTTGTCATTGTATCGCGCCAGTTTGCATCGGCCAGTGGACGCATTTACGTCCCCGTTCCTTCATTCTTTCTCCTTTTATTTTCTTTCTTTCTACTCTCCTGAAGACGGCAAGACGCCGAAATTATCGAGATTCGTGAGTGTTCGTCCTTTTTCTTGTGTTCTCTAGCTGTAACTTTAACTTTATATATATATTTATTTATTTATTTATATATATAATATATATAAAATATTAATATATAATACTATAATTATATTTATAATTTATTATATATAATATATATAATATAATATATATAGTTTACATCGGCCAGTGGACGCATTTACGTCTCCGCCTTCATTCTTTCTCCTTTTATTTTCTTTCTTTCTACTCTCCTGAAGACGGCAAGACGCCGAAATTATCGAGATTCGTGAGTGTTCGTCCTTTTTTCTTGTGTTCTCTAGCTGTAACTTTAACTTTATATTATATTATTTATTTATTTATATATATAAATATATATAATTAAAATTAAATAAATACTATAATTAATTTATATAAATATATATATATATTATATATATATATTAATTATATATATATATATATTATATATATATATATAGTTTACATCGACAGTGGACCATTTACGTCTCCGTTCCTTCATTCTTTCTCCTTTTATTTTCTTTCTTTCTACTCTCCTGAAGACGGCAAGACGCCGAAATTATCGAGATTCGTGAGTGTTCGTCCTTTTTCTTGTGTTCTCTAGCTGTAACTTTAATTATATATTTATATATATATAAATATATATATATATATATATTTATATATATGCGTGTTCGTTTGCATTCGGCCTACCAGTCAGTTAGCTTCAGCTACTCAAAGGGACTACTACTACCCGATGACGACGACTGTCGAAATATCGTTGTGAGTCTTTTGTGTGTGTCTTTATTTGTTTTTTCTCTTTCATGTGTTAACTATATATATATATATATACATGGTTTAAAGAAGAAAGTGGAATAAAAAACTTTACAAAAAAAAAGAAATGAAATAAAAACGAGCACTTGAAATTTGATTGTAAGCTTAAAATAGATTCATATTACCCTTATATTATTGAAAACTACATTAATGAATGAAGTATTGTACAGAACTAGGAAGGTTATTTTCAGTTTACCCTAGAGACCAGCTTATTTGACCTAAGTCGCCTCTCCTGGTGCCAAAAAGCTACTCTCGGTGAGGTATATCTATAGTACACTAATTACTATAGTACTATCAGTACTATAGTATATAATAATATAATGACTTGATAGCGATATATTACTAGAATGTAATAGTATTTAATGTACATGATAAGGATATAAAATAAATAAAAAATATTAATATCATTATACTAATAAAGACTTGTTAAGAATGTACAGTTAATAAGGATTCAATTCTTGACTTTAAATTTCCTGTTCTTATCATTGATCGGATGTTTCTCTCTACAAAGACCATTATCAAGAAAATTAAGAAACATTAAAAATACTAACTTAATTAACCCAAATTTTGGATTCTGACGAAGACCGCTTGTTACAGTCGGAAGATCTTAGTCTTGTTTCCCCATTTCATGTTGTAGTTTGATCAAATATATATACATATAAACAAACATAGAGAAATTAAAAGCACACACTTACAGTCTCTAATTTTCGGTTTAAACAACCCTCATCATGATAGATAAGAGAGGGAAAACAAGCACACTGGTTCAGAGACAGTTCAAACCGAAAATTAGAGACTGTAAGTGTGAACATTTAATTTCTCTGTGTTCTCTTTATACATTGAACTATATTTGTCCGTTTTGGATCGCACGTACCCCCCCCCCCCCCCCTCTTCTTCCCTTCTACTCTCTTCCTCATGAGACAAACTCAAGTTCGAAATATTGATCTTTCCAGGATAAAAAATCAAACTCTCGTTGCCAACGTTTCGGTTTTATTTAAAACCTTTTTCATAGGCTGAAATAAGAATTTTTTAACTAAGAAAATGAAATTTAAATTATTTAAAGGAACAACAATGTTAACCGGACAAAACCTTCGACTAGACCAGGGTTTCCCAAACTTTTTCTGGCTGGCGCCCCCTTGTCTTCTAGAGTAGAGTGCCAGCGCCCCCTACACCATAAAAATGGAAAGATATGCCAAAAAGCCTATAAGAACTAACCTATCCTATTCAGGTTTAACTTTTTTGGAGAAAGAAAAAATAAATCTTAAGTTAGTTACCTTCCGAGGTTTCAAATGTTTCTCTAGCTGCTAGACAGCTAGAGTCTAGCTGTCATGCAATCTACAGCCACAATCTATCTTTACAGAATTGAGATTGCGGTCTACTATTTACGAGGGTCGTCCAGAAAATAAGTTCCGTTTTGGTCTGTTGGGCGGTAGGAGTGGTTTTTGCCAAATCCGGCAACACCGCTCGAAAGAGGAGAGGTGGGGGAATAGAATGAGAGGTGGGGGACCACAGTCGGTCAATTACCAACGTCAGGGCAGGTAGTTGAAATGGAGCCCTCCATGTCACGTCCCGCCACCTCGATCCCCGTTCCCTCTCGAGTTGTTTTGCGCGGAGTGATTCAATTTCTTTATGCACAGGGTTTCAAATCAGTTCAAATTCACGAACAGCTCATTTCTGTTTATGAGAAGGTGTAATGAGTGAATCAATGGTGAGGAGATGGGTACGTGAATTTAAGGCGGGAAGACATTCAACTCTCTAGGACCCACCGGGCGGAAACTTTCCGAAAGTCAAGTTTTTCCGAGACGATCTCATGGATGAGGGATCGTGAGATGTCTGGGAAACTCAGGTGGAGTTCATCCAGGGTGAACGACGATCTTTGCGAATTGCTTGTCGATTTCTGCGACAATTTCGTCCGTCACAACTGAGGGTCTGCCTCTCCCACTTTCATCCTCAAGTGAATGTCTTCCCGCCTTAAATTCACGTACCCATCTCCTCACCATTGATTCACTCATTACACCTTCTCCATAAACAGAAATGAGCTGTTCGTGTATTTGAACTGATTTGAAACCCTGTGCATAAAGAAATTGAATCACTCCGCGCAAAACAACTCGAGAGGGAACGGGGATCGAGGTGGCGGGACGTGACATGGAGGGCTCCATTTCAACTACCTGCCCTGACGTTGGTAATTGACCGACTGAGGTCCCCCACCTCTCATTCTATTCCCCCACCTCTCCTCTTTCGAGCGGTGTTGCCGGATTTGGCAAAAACCACTCCTACCGCCCTACAGACCAAAACGGAACTTATTTTCTGGACGACCCTCGTATATAGGTAACGATCATTTTATTCTTCTTATCTCGACCGAAAACTCATTTACTTCCGATCAAGGCTGACCTCTTAATCCATAGGACATACGTGAAAGAGCAGTTTATCTTTTTATTCCCTTTATTTTGACCGAAAACTCTCTTTTACTTTCGACCGGGGCTGACCCCTTAATCCTCAGGTAAAAGTTATCTTTTGTTATATGTAATCTTCAGTTATCTTTTGAAATTCTTATTTCTAATTTTTATTAATTGTATGGTTTTTGATGGTTACCGCCAACAGTTTGGGACGACGGTGTAAGTATTGTAGCAGCGCGCTGCTACATCAGCTACACTGTCGCCACCAACCATCTATTTTTTAGTTACCGCCCCCCAAACCGCATATTTTTGAGTTACCGCCCCCCAACCGCCTATTTTTGCGTTACCGCCCCCCCATATCAAACCACCGCCCACTTTGGGAAACGCTGAACTAGACTGTCTAAGACTAACAGTCTAGTCGAAGGTTTTGTCCGTTTAACATTGTTGTTCCTTTAAATAATGTAAATTTCATTTTCTTAGTTAAAAAATTCTTACTTCTGCCTATGAAAAAGGTTTTAAATAAAACTGAAACGTTGGCAACGAGAGTTTGATTTTTTATCCTGGAAAATTGACCGAACCCCGATTAGAGAACACACCTATATATATATATATATTATATATATATATATATATATATATATATGGCCTGTTGCCACCCACGCCAATCTCCATAACCTTCCTTCAACGATTGCTTCAGGTTAAAATATTAAGAAAACTCTCAAATGATGACACCCAGACCACTCTAAGGGCTTCTGAGGAAGCCTTCATTTGGTTATTGGGTGCAAGAAATTCCCCTGGTCTAAATTTAATCAGATGATTTTTTATTTTATTTTTATCTTTATTTATTTATTCATTTATTTATTTATTAAAAATTTTTTTTTTCTCGTTTAATTTTAGTTAGTTTTATGTTTTTTTCCTTTCCTTTCTCTTTTTTACTTTTCTCCTCCCTTTTACTTAAATATCACTTTTATAATTTTTTTAACTCACAGGCTACACTGGTTCACGTTGGTAAGATGGCTGCACTGCGTGTCATTGTATCGCGCCAGTTTACATCGGCCAGTGGACGCATTTACGTCTCCGTTCCTTCATTCTTTCTCCTTTTATTTTATTTTCTTTCTTTCTACTCTCCTGAAGACGGCAAGACGCCGAAATAATCGAGATTCGTGAGTGTTCGTCCTTTTTCTTGTGTTCTCTAGCTGTAACTTTAATTATATATATATATATATATACTCTCATTGCCAACGTTTCGGTCTTTATTTAAAACCTTTTTCATAGGTAGCAGTATAAATTTTGAAACAGAAAAACTAAGTATTACATTACAAATTATTTTACAAAGAAAAATAGTATGTGGATTTTAACATCTGTTGTTGTTAGACAGTTGTTAAAATCCACATACTATTTTCCTTTGTAAAATAATTTGATACTTAGTTTTTCTGTTTCAAAATGTATACTTCTGTAAGTTTTCTCACTAACCTATAGTCAAAATTTCCATTGTAATTTCTTAATTGTAACTAATTGCACTTTTATGTATGTTTTAATTTTTGAATGATCGAATTATTTATTATATTTCCTCTGTTTTGTAGTCCTATGAAAAAGGTTTTAAATGAAAACTGAAACGTTGGCAATGAGAGTTTAATTTGAACCTGAAGAACTGACCTAGTCCCGATAAACTTTAGTTTGTTTCTATTCCACGGTCGATACTTTTATCAATATATATATATTTTTTTTCATTAATTCATTTGATTGTTTTCTATGATTTCATTATGACTTTGTCATTGTTAGGACAATGTTGTTTTTATTTTTAAATAATTCAAGAAAAAGTTTTTTAAAGATGACAGTTTGTTGTTTCTGGTGTTTGACTATTGGAGAAATGGTGACAAGGAACTGGAGAAAGGGAGGAGAAACTGGTTAGTCATTCAGTGAGGCGCATTTCCTACTTGTGTAACACTCAGACAATATTCTCTTTTATTATTTCTTTAAAAAAAAAAATATCAAAACTCTATTTTGATAGGATAACGATCAAGATAACGATCCTAAACAAATACATGTTAATATTAGAAATATAATACATCGTCTTATCTCATATACTACTCCTGTAGCTATCTAGCCGGTTTCGGGTGTCACTTATCCTCCGGAAGACACCCGAAACCGGCTAGATAGCTACATCAGCAGTATACGAGGTAAGACGGTGTATTATAGTTCGAATATTAATAATACAACAAGAATTTGAAGTTTAGTGAATTATATTATAAAATTACAGGTTATAAAGGAGATATTTGGACAATTATAAGAAAAACACTTTGGAAACGAGATTCTCAAAAAAACAACTTGTAATAATAAATCCAAAAAAAAAACCTTGACAAGTGATCATTGACAAGTGTTGCCACAGTGGTAATAACAAAATCCATGAATATAATTTTTAATATTAGAACTATAATACACCATTTTACCTCATATACGAGGCAGTATACGAGGTAAAACGGTATATTATAGTTCTAAAAAGGTTTCACATAAACACGTGAAATAACAATCAATGATGAAACAACAATGAGGAAAACGAGACTAAGATCTTTCAACCGTAACAAGTGGTCTTCGTCAGAGTCAAAAACTAACTGAAACAGTACATGCAGAGAGCCTGTATCTGGTGTTTCAGTTGGGTTTTTGATTTTGACTCTGACGAAGACCACTTGTTGCGGTTGAAAGATCTTAGTCTTATTTTCTCATTTCATATTGTGGTTTGATCATTGATTGTTATTTCACGTGTTTATGTGAAAGCTTTTTAGAACTAACATACACCATCTTAACTCATATACTACTACTGTAGTTCTCTGACCTGTTTCGAGGTCACCCATCTTCCGGAAGACACCCGAAACCGGTCAGGGAGCTACAACAGCAGTATACGAGGTAAGACGGTGTATTATACTTCTAAAAAGGTTTCACATAAACACGTAAAATAACAATCAATGATCAAACGACAATATGAAAATGAGAAAACAAGACTAAGATCTTTCAACAGTAATAAGCGGTCTTCGTCAGAGTCAAAAACCCAACTGAAACACAAGATGCAAATCTAGTGTTCCATTTGGGTTTTTAACTCTGACGAAGACAGCTTGTTAGGGTTGAAAGATCCTAGTCTTGTTTTCCCATTTCACATTCTGGTATAGTTCTATTATTAATAATACAACCTTAGTGGTAATAGCAAAATCATGAAATACATGTTAGTTCTATAATTAATCTAATCTATAAATATAAAAAAGTATCGTGTATGTCCGTGTGTTCGTTCGCACTTTGGATATAATCAAATAATTTCCATTTTCAATTAGATACGATGACATCTCATTTTCTTAATGCTATTCCAGGGCATATTACTGTTTTAAAAAAACCAAAACAAAATATAATCTATATAGTTTTTGAAAGTGGTAATGTATTTTATTTTGAAAAAAACCTGCATTTTGTTTTCCTTTTTATTGTAATCATTAAAAAAAAAGACATCGTAAGTATGACAAATGACTCTCCGAGTGTTTTTCTACTAATAAATCAAGCTAATGTTATAAATTAAATGTTAAAAACTCTGCGTATGACTTTTTAGAACTTTTAGATGTATCTATATCTAGATATTTAAAAGTTATATACGATAAAAGATATAAAATACTGTATTTGTATTTCAAAATCTAGAGTGTAAAGAAATACATTAATTTAGTGATTTAAAATTGCATTTGAAGAAATAAGATGAAATAGTATAGAACAAAAATAAGAAAAAGTAATTTTTTTTAATATTTTTGAGAATTTGAGGGCAGCTACCACTTCTGATGATGATCTCTCAAGGTCAGGTTAGGTTAGGATAAGTTAGGCTGCATTGGAAGTCCCAGAAGGGAACACACATAGGCCGAACATTGACCCCTTGTCAATATTCCAGCAATCCACTAATGAAAAGATTAATTCTACATTGGAAGTCCTAAATATTGCCTTAACTCAAGTGTATTTCTAGTAGGGATCCTTAAGGAGTACATGACATTGTACAGGCTCGGGACCGACGGCTTAACGTCATCTCCAAGGGACGACCTACTCATATTTATTCACTACGCGTGAATAAATCGAGGGCAAGAGTGGGCATTGAACCCCGGACCTACCAGTCCAGAGGTGAGCACGTGCCCTGGCCCCTTTTCTCTATCTACCTCATCTAGTACAGTTTGAACAATCGACTTACAACACCCGATTATATATATGTATATAACAAAGTTATATACATAACAACAAAAATATAACAAAGACTCACTTTTCAATATTTCGGCCGTAATGGTGAGAAAACATTAGAGTGAGTCTTTGTTATATTTTTGTCTATGTGCCACAGTTTATTTTATGTAATATATATATATATATATATATATATATAAAAAGCTTTCACATAAACACGTGAAATAACAATCAATGATCAAACCACAATAAGAAATGAAACCACAATATTTGTCATTTCTACTTTAAAATCATTATAACAAATTCAAAAAACTTACTCAAGGCTAGCTTCTGTTACCGTACCAACATAACCGTTATCTGTCATTACATGTGCTGCTACCAAGCGACATATGTAATGTAACAGCACATGTAATGACAGATAACGGTTATGTTGGTACGTTAACAAAACCTAGCCTTGAGTAAGTTTTTTTGAATTTATTATGATGATTTTAAAGTAGAAATGACAAATGTCCATTGTTTCATGTTTTTTTGTTAGTTTATAGCCCTGAGGATGTCTTAAAATAAAGACGAAACGTTGGCAAAAAGGTGATTCTATATATTAACCCTGACCAAATTCCAATAAGAAGAAAAAGTGTTTGTTAGTAATTTGTGGTCAAGAAAACAGTACCGTATATAGGTCTCCAACCGTCTCTGTACCAGTGCTCTTGGTTTCCCTCTCTTATCTCTCCTGAAGACGGTTCAAACCGAAAATTAGTGACTGCAAGTGTGTGTTTTTAATTCCTCTATGTTTCTTAAGTATATTGAACATGTATGTATATATATGTATGTATATATATATTTATATATATATATATATATATGTTTTATTAAAAATTATGCCAATTCTAACTTTTGTTCTTTTCCGGGTTAATTTTTCAAGTTTTCTGACTATAGATTTCCACCTTTCTGGTAAAATATAAAGTAATTCACCAAAAGATTTATTCTTGACTTCCATTTTATTCACTAAACAAGTTTTAACCATAACAAACAAATTAACAATACATACAAATTATATACGACGTTTCGGTCAGCTCTGACCATCTTCAGGAAGTCTTCAGGGACTAATAACTAAATCATCACAGATCTTTGAATTCTGTGATGATTTAGTTATTAGTCCCTGAAGACATCCTGAAGATGGTCAGAGCTGGCCCAAACGTCGTATATAATTTGTATGTATTGTTAATTTGTCTGTTATGGTTTAAACTTGTTTAGTGGAAAAAAATGGATGTTAAGAATAAATCTTTTGGTGAATTACTTTATATTTTACCAGAAAGGTGGAAATCCATAGTCAGAAAACTTGAAAAATTAACCCGAAAAAGAACTTAAGTTAAAATTGGCATAACTTTTAATAAAACATGTTTGATTGAAGGTCTGCTCCCAAAATGCACAAATATATATATATATAATATATATATGTGTGTGTGAAAAAGGAGTGTTTGAGTAAAGAGAATGGTTTGAGGGCGTTGTGATGAGAGATGGCCGACTGGACTGGTGAATGTGCTGGCCTAGACGACCTTGCAGCAGGAGAGAGTGAAAGTGAGGAAGTCGAGATTTAAGAAAGTGACCGACCTTCCGCCCTCCCACCCGCCGCCCACACTACCTTACCTGCAGTATGCCTTATGCACAGGGGCTTCACATCAGCACCGCCCACTGCATACACACAACAATATGAAAAACTAACAATCAACAATAACTCTTGATAGAAAACAGGAATTAATCAACCACAATAACACAAATATATATTTTATATATTAGAGCATTGTATCTAATATATATTTATTTATTCTGATTGTTCACTTCATATAACTATATATAAATGATCAAACCACAATAAGAAATGGGAAAACAAGACTAAGATCTTTCAACCGTAACAAACGGTCTTCGTCAGAGTCAAAAACTCAGTTGGGTTTACCAGTATAAGAAATGGGAAAACAAGACTAAGATCTTTCAACCGTAACAAGCTGTCTTCGTCAGAGTCAAAAACCCAATTGGAACACTAGATTCAGAAAGCCTGCATCTAGTGTTTCAATTGGATTTTTGACTCTGACGAAGACCGCTTGTTACGGTTGAAAGATCTTAGTCTTGTTTTCCCATTTCTTATTGTGGTTTGATCATTGATTGTTATTTCACGTGTTTATGTGAAATCTTTTTATATATAACTATATATGTATATACTATAACGATACCGTTATGCTGTTGACCTTTCAACTCTTTTATTCTAACCGCTTGTTTCTTGTTCATTATTGACCTTTGCACCTTCTCTTTATATTAACCTGTACTAATCCTTTTAATCTATTTATAGCAATGACTAAGCATGAGTCATCGATTTTAATTTAACATGTCACTTGGCTAATTCCTTTTCCAGTTGAACCCTGTTAGCAGGAAGTTAGTTCGTAGGATCGAATCTCTCAGTCTTAAGATCGTGAATGCCGAGACTGAGGGTAATTTTAATAATACCTGTTTAAAAGATGATCTGCTGCCTATTCATACTAACTATATCTATGAAATATAACTAAATATAGACATACTATTAAATATATGAAACGGTCCACAAGGACTATAAAACTTTAAATTACACAAAGCACGATACAGAAAAAAGAATAAAAAGAACACTTACAGAATTCTCAATATTTCGAACTGTTGTCCGTCATCAGGAGCAGACTAGAAGAGAGGACGTAGTGAGCGAGATCTCCCTACGTCTAAGGACGGAGCGAAGGATTCTTTTTTCTGTGTCGTGCTTTGGGTAATTTAAAGTTTTAAATATATACATAAACTTTAACACATAGGAATGAACACAGAAAGACACTACAGAACTCACTTCGATATTTCGACATCCGTCGTCATTGGGAAGAAGTGCGAAGTACTCGCGTTGAGAAGCAAACTGCTACTATATACTATATACTGACTATATATATATATATATATATACGAATGTTTTCCTTATTTCAATCACATATATTTAACACAATTTTTCTTTCATATCGAGGTTTGGTCTAGCTTCAATAATTCAACACCTAGAGGCCGACGTTTCGTCTATATTTGCCCTGAAGATGTCTATACATATAGACGAAACGACGGCTTAAAGGTGTTGAATTATTGAAGCTAGACTAAACCTCGATAAGAAAGAAAAATAGGGTTATATATATAGTCTTATATATTTATATATAAACTCCAAAATTGTTATTGACCTCTTCTATTCTATTCTATGTTTTGTTATTGAGGGCTAGGTCAAATAAAAGAAAGTAAACTCCTTCCTATGCCGACGTTTCGATGTATTTGTACATCATCTTCAGGGCTAAAATTACAGTAAGAACTATAATACATTTACCAAAACAATCTACAACTCACATTGTTTTGGTAAATTTATTATAGTTCTTACTCTAATTTTAGCCCTGAAGATGATGTACAAATACATCGAAACGTCGGCATAGGAAGGAGTTTTTTTTCTTTTATTTGACCTAGCCCTCAATAACAAAACATAGAATATTTATATATAGCTATATATATGATATAGTGAAATATATATATATATATATTAATGATCAACCACAATAAGAAATGGGAAAACAAGACTAAGATCTTTCAACCGTAAAAAGCGGTCTTCGTCAGAGTCAAAAATCCAACCCAGTTGGGTTTTTATGTATATATTTAAAGATTTCACATAAACACGTGTAATAACAATCAATGATCAAACCATAATATGAAATGGGAAATCAAGACTAAAATCTTTCAACCGCAACAAGCGGTCTTCGTCAGAGTTAAAAACCAACTGAGTCAGAGTCATTAAACGTCTGACTTTAACACCCGCTAGAGGATCCCGGGTTTTTTTTACTATTTTTTACTATAAACAGTAAAAAAAAACTTGCAATTATCAACTAACTGAAAACATGCATTTGATAATACTACATTATTTAACTTTTGATTAATAAACAATTTAGTTTACATTCTAACTACAATAAACCAGTTCTGAAGTTTCATTATTGAAATACTGCATTAGTAATTAAGCCCTCGGTCCCGAGCCTGTATGATGTCAGGTACTTTTTAAAGATCCCTACGCGAAAAATATATTTCAATAAATTTTATCATCGTACGTACCAATCATCGTTATTTGCTTTAAAAGGTTTCAATATGATTACATGATTGTTAAAATTAGTAATTGAGTCAGATACATTGAAATAAATCAATTAATTACCTCGTAATTAATCAATTAATTATTTGATGGTACATTTTAATTAACGAAGTAATTACCTCCTTTATCAATTTTGTTTCAGTAATTGAATGTCGGCCATTCTACTTATACCTTTTGCTATTAATACAAGTTATTATTGAAAATAACACGGAACTCAGCTGATTCCTGTTTCTTAACAAGGTTCTAAATTTTCTTAAATAACACTCTCGTTACTTCGTCTATACCGGGAGTGGGCAATCTCTGGCACGCGTGCCAAACTTGGCACGCCGATGACTTGTCTCTGGCACGCAAGAGCACAGGTTACCCTTAGCACAGATTCAAGCACATGTTACCTTCAGCACAGATAAAAAAAAAACTACTTTCCTTGGGGTATAAGCTTTCATGCCATGACAGTATATGTACGTCCTAGTGGTGAAGAGGTTTAAGCTCTATGAAGCTAAAGAGGTCTCAAGAAAAAGAAGTTAATCTTGTTGCCATAGTTACCTTCTTTTTACTTTACTATAAGTAACTATACTATAATATTATAAGTATAAGTAATACTTATAATTATTATAAGTATAAGTTTACTTTACTAAACTATAAGTAAAGTATAGTGATCGTGTAAAAATTCGATATCGAGATTTTGACGGAATTACATGTTTTGAGGTTTCAGAAGTCGTTTTATGAAGTTTTTTCGATGATGTCTGTGTCTGTGTGTATGTGGGTGGGTGTGTTAGCATTGCTTGTTACCACGCTACGGTCCAGAATCTTTGATGGATCAAGTTTACACAAAAATGGACCTCATAGGGAGGAAGATCCCTATTGTTTAGGAAGAATTATGTATGACGGGAAAGTCACTTTTTTGGCCAAAAACCGTTTTTTAGAAAACATTTTCTCCTAAACTGTTGACCATCGAGTTTTGAAATTTAGGCATTATCTTAGAGGTTACAAAAAGAACAAAACGAAAAATATATTGAGAATTTTGAAACAATGGGAAATATTTTGTTTCCAATAAAATGAAAAATTTTGACTTATAATTCAATCTCAAAGCTTGTGAGAGCGATACAAGACATACCGTTTGACGGATCAAAATGAAACTATGCTTAAAAATAGAACGTTATATGGAAAATGATTTTAAATAATTTTTTTCAAAATTACATTCACCAAAGAGGCGTTAAAGTACGATTTCTGTTTTCAGAAAATGTTTTTTTGACACTAAACGGCTAACTAAAAACTCATGAAAATTTGACCATAAATGGAACAAAAAATTAGTAATTCATAAAAAAATATTCATGAAGTTTTAATTACGGGAAAGAGCAATAAAGCTATAATAACGGTTTGTTTATCCTAGACCAAGGGATCACCTGCTATACTTTTCGAATTTTTGATACTTTTTTACAATGTTTACATTGACTTAGAAATTTTTTGAGGAAAACCATTGAGATAAAATTAAACTATTCTAGTCTAATAGTTCATATTTATATTTTAAAAAATTAGAAGCTCCCAACTATAAAAGATTTAAATTATTTTGAATAGCTGGCTTCGACTTTGAGTTGAGTATGTAAACTGGTTAATTACTATTATATTTTTTCCCAATATACATTCATAGCAAGCTTATAACAGAGTACAAGACGCAGGAAAAAAGATAGCACTCACTCAGAGAAAATTGGTAAATATGATTTTCGACAAAGGGGAAGGAAAATGATTTTAATAAATACTAAGAAGCCATAAAATTCCCAGTATAATAATTCTATAAAAGACCAAAAATGTAAAACATAATTCAAAATGGAAATCTTTCGTTTGAAGATTAATAAATGTAATTATTCTATATCCTTAATTATAAATTATCTTAAAACGACATTTTTTCTTGGATGTTTATGATGTTTTTCAGAGAAAATAAGAGTATCTTTCTGATTTAAATTTAAAAATTTGTGTTCTCTTGTAGGAGATTATTTCGTATCAAGAAATTTTCACTTTGGCTTTTCAAAAATTTTATTACTGCTGTAGTTATACCAATGAGATTATTTGGATCAGCTGTGGAATGTACAAAAATAAGCTTATATATTGATAAGTCGATCAATCACTATCTGTACTACCTCAGGAATGAAAGGCTAATAATTATATCCTATTTAAATGTTTACATTATGCTTAAATGAAACATTATATATTATATACCCAAGAACATTGACATTAAGTTTACTTATAGTAAAGTTGAGTGCAGGCCACTCCAGATTTTTTTATACTTTGTTTTACTGCACTGAGGTAATTTATTATTTTTTTCGTTTAAAAAGTTCTTAAGAAATACCAAATATGTTCTTAAAAAAAAAAAAAAAAATGGTTTGCACGTAGAAAAAGTTTGTGTCAGAGACTTGGCTCATTTTGGCACGCACTCTCAAAAAAATTGCCGACCCCTGGTCTATACAGTACAACATATCTCCTATAGTTGACAAGTTTCGAATGGCCTCCATTCATCTTTAGGCCATTAATAACTTGTTGGGTGAATAAATTTAAAGTGTGCTACGAAAAAAAAGTTTCTTTATAAGTATATAACAAAATTGAAAAATAAGTAAAACAATTTGTAATAATTAAATCTATTTGTCATAAACACAGTGACGTTGAAAAAGGGGGGGGGGAGTGGCACGTGCTAAGGGGTGACATTATAAGGGGGTAAAAATAGAAATTAGAAAAAAAATAAAAATTTAACAAAAAATCTTTAATTTTATACCAAATGAGTTTTTAAGGTCGTAATTGTTTTTATGTTTTATATGTGTAATACTGTTTTTAAATGGATTTTTCAACTGTTATATTTGCGAATTATAAAGAAATTTATTTTAAATTTTTCAAAACTATTTTTTTTTTTAAAGGAGTTGAAATTTACTTATATTTGTTTCCGTAGAGAGTTAATTTCATTTAACATTTTTTTTTTATTATTTGAATTATACGTTTTTGTTTTGAAAAATCTTTGTTTTTTCTTTGATGACGAATGTATTTGTATACGAGTACTTGTAATAAGATGTAAGTCTGTGACTAATAACAGCAGACTAAAATTAGAACATTGATTGTAATTCTATAAAAAGAAATATTATCATAAACTATCTAGAATTTTAAAGGTTAACGGTTTATCAATGGATAGTGTGGGTGAGATGGGCTGCGGGGGAGGATTTTACGACTGACCCCGTGGCAGTTAATTATTTGCTACGCCAATGAATAAATAAGAAGTAATTGACAAAGTAGGACAACCGAACAGAAGGATAGAGGAAGTGACTTAGGAGGTTATGGTGGATGACGTAAGGGAAACTAATCAGGTGTAACAATAGACAGTTGTGAGGTAATCCATGATTGTCACGCCAATTATCTATTTAGCGAAAAGGTTTATAATAGCCAAACACATTGTCAGTGTCATTACGTATGTTATTAACTCTGCTCTCATATTACCAGCCAACCTTCAAACAGTCCTTACAATTTTATTTAAAAAAAAAAAATTTAATACAAATTTTGGGTCATAGCTTCGATATATTTAGACACAATGAAATTAAAGACAAAAGAAATAAACGAAAAGAACGTCCACGTGCAGTTTACTGATGTCCCGATTAAGTAGAAAAAGCTGTACGAAACATACTTTAGAATGACTGCGCAGAAATACAAAGACAACAGTGACGTAGGATCTATTTTTGACGTCCGAGGAGGTCGTAAAATTCCACCCCCCCCCCCGCCCCCTCACTATAGGTGGCCGTTGACCTACAAAATTCCAGATAGTCCTCAAAATATGGAATTACAACTATTTTTAAATTACAACTCTAAAAATTAGCAACTATTTTTGACGCCCGAGGAGGTCATAAAATCCCCCCCCCCCCCCTCACTATAGGTGGCCGTTGACCTAGAAAATTCCAGATAGTCCTCAAAATATGGAATTACACTCAAGAAGGTGTAACTAATTATAGACTGTTGTTATTAGTCCCAGACATTCATCTTATTACTACAGTACTCGTATACATATACAGTCATCATCAAAGAAAATCAAAGGTTTTTTCAAAACAAAAACGTATATTTCAAATCATAAAAAAAATTGTTACATTAAATTAATTGACTACGTAAACAAATATAGTTTTAATCACTTTTAAAAAACTTTTAATCACTTTTAAAAAAATCTGGAGTGGCCTACACTCAACATTACTATAAGTAACTAAATATCAAATTTCTTGAGTATATAACACATAACGTCTCATTTAAGCATAACGTAAATATCTAAATGGGATATGATTATTAGTCTTTCATTCCTGAGGTAGTAAAGATAGTGATTGAAGGACATACATATCAATATATAAGCTTATTTTTGTACATCACACAGCTGATGCAGATAATTTCATTAGTATAACTACAGCAGTAATAACAAGAAAATACCCTTTTTTCTCTGAAAAACATCAAAAACAACGAAGAAAATGTTGTTTTAAGATGATTTATTATTAAAGATGACGATAATTACATTTATTAATCTCTAAACGAAAGATTTCAATTTTAATTAGCTTTTACATTTTTGGTTTTTTTACAGAATTATTATACTGGGAATTTAATGGCTACTTAGTATTTAATAAGATCATTTTCCTTCCCTTTGTTAAATAACATATATACGAATTTCTTCTGAGTGAGTGTTATCATTTTCCTGCACAATATCATTCCTCTTCCATCTCATATATGTCAATAAACTATTTAAATTCTTTCTTTATAAAATCAATTTTATCTTAGTGGATTCGCTCAAAAAATTTCTAAGCCAATGTAAACAATGTAAAAAAATATAAAAAAATCGACAAGTATAGCAGGTGATCTCTTAGTATAGGATAAACAAACAGTTTTTGCCAAAAAAAGTTTTTAGATTATATTTTTTTCCCCTAAACTATTAATTCTATGAGTTTTGAAATATGGCATTATCTTTGAGATTACTAATGCAATAAACGAAAAAAATATTCAGAATTTTAAAACAACGGGAAATATTTTTTTCATGAAATTACGTCTTTTCATGAAATTACACAGCGATTCTAACGCCATCTCTTGGTCATTTCATGAAATTACACGGCGATTTTAACGCCATCTCTTGGTCTTTTATTGAAATAACACGGCGATTCTAACGCCATCTCTTGGTCTTTTCATGAAATTACACGGCAATTCTAACGCCATCTCTCGGTCTTTTCATGAAATTACACGGCGATTCTAACGCCATCTCTTGATTTTTTCATGAAATTACACAGCGATTTTAACGCCATCTCTTGGTCTTTTATTGAAATAACACGGCGATTATAACGCCATCTCTTGGTCTTTTCATGAAATTACACGGCGATTCTAACGCCATCTCTTGGTCTTTTCATAAAATTACACGGCGATTTTAACGACGGTCTTTTATTGAAATAACACGGCGATTCTAACGCTATCTCTTGGTCTTTTCATGAATTATCTTTTCATGAAATAACACGGCGATTCTAACGCCATCTCTTGGTCTTTTCATGAAATTACATGTCGATTCTAACGCCATCTCTTGATCTTTTCATGAAATTACACGGCGATTCTAACGCCATCTCTTGGTCTTTTCATGAAATTATACGGCGATTCTAACGCCATCTCTTCATCTTTTCATGAAATAACACGGCGATTCTAACGCCGTCTCTTGGTGTTTTCATGAAATTTTATTTTATGACCCCCCCTGACAGTTTCCCATCATCTCCGGCCCTCTGGGCCAATCCCCTAATCCAGAAAATTTCTGGATTGAACTTTGACCCTACCTTTGAACGCGTTTATCTCTGCTCCAGGTGGAGCTACAGGCACGGGGAAAACGCAATTTTAATCAGGAGTGCATGGAGTATCCGGTGACATGAGTGTGAAGTCACCAAAAGCCGAACAGAAATCGACCTCCTCCAGGAGCGAGGACCAGATGAGAAAAACTTAATTTTTAAGATGAGAATTTAAGATGAGAAAAGCCTTAATTGGGCTTCGCATCTTATCCTCCGCTAAACTTGCCCTAGGAGATTTTCTCATGTCGCTCCTGGAGGAGGTCGATTTCTGTTCGGCTTTTGGTGACTTCCCACTCATGTCACCGGATACTCCTTGCACTCCTGATTAAAATTGCGTTTTCCATTTGATACAGATGGCGTTAGAATCGCCGTGTAATTTCATGAAAAGATCAAGAGATGGCGTTAAAATCGCCGTGTAATTTCATGAAAAGACCAAGAGATGGCGTTAGAATCGCCGTGTAATTTCATGAAAAGACCAAGAGATGGCGTTAGAATCGCCGTGTAATTTCATGAAAAGATCAAGAGATGGCGTTAAAATCGCCGTGTAATTTCATGAAAAGACCAAGAGATGGCGTTAGAATCGCCGTGTAATTTCATGAAAAGACCAAGAGATGGCGTTAGAATCGCCGTGTAATTTCATGAAAAGATCAAGAGATGGCGTTAAAATCGCCGTGTAATTTCATGAAAAGACCAAGAGATGGCGTTAGAATCGCCGTGTAATTTCATGAAAAGACCAAGAGATGGCGTTAGAATCGCCGTGTAATTTCATGAAAAGAATAAGAGATGGCGTTAGAATCGCCGTGTAATTTCATGAAAAGACCAAGAGATGGCGTTAGAATCGCCGTGTTATTTCAATAAAAGACCAAGAGATGGCGTTAGAATCGCCGTGTAATTTCATGAAAAGACCAAGAGATGGCGTTAGAATCGCCGTGTAATTTCATGAAAAGAATAAGAGATGGCGTTAGAATCGCCGTGTAATTTCATGAAAAGACCTAGAGATGGCGTTAGAATCGCCGTGTTATTTCAATAAAAGACCAAGAGATGGCGTTAAAATCGCCGTGTAATTTCATGTAAAGACCAAGAGATGGCGTTAGAATCGCCGTGTAATTTCATGAAAGGACGTAATTTCATGAAAAAAATATTTCCCGTTGTTTTAAAATTCTGAATATACTTTTCATTTATTGCATTAGTAACCTCAAAGATAATGCCATATTTCAAAACTCATAGAATTAATAGTTTAGGGGAAAAAAATATAATCTAAAAACTTTTTTTGGCAAAAAATGTGACTTTGCTATCTTGCATAATTGCTCCCAAACAACTGGGTTTATGTACACTATGAGGTCCATTTTTGTGTAAACTATCAACTTCATCCAGCAAAGATTCTGAACTGTGGCGTGGTAACAAGCAATGCTAACACACTCACCCACCCACTTACATCCACACTCAGACATCATTGAAAATCTTCATGAAACGTCTTTTGGGACCTCAAAACATATAATTCCGTCAAAATCTCGAGATTTTTTTTCACGATCACTATACTTTACTTATAGTAAAGTAAAAACTAAAATATGAATTTTCAGTTAACTAGTTGACTAAGTTTTATTTATACTTCCGACTTGATGAAAGGCCTTAATGCATTGATTGATGTAGAAGAACGTTTGAAGTGGTGAAGTGGGCAGTACAAATTTTGACAGGTCAGCACTGATATGGTAGTATTCCTCAGGATATAGCCAATTTATCATCTGGTCCTAATTTACCCACCAACAAGTCAAACGCACTTCTTTTAAAGAAAGTAAAACCTACTCACGACAATATTCGTTATCAGACTGAGATCAACCACGTAAAGTTGTCTTACATCAAAACAGTCAACATAGAGCATTCTTGATTTTAATTTTTATTGTATGTCTTCTCTTCTGTGAAAGTTTAATACTAATTTTCCTTTTTTGAATGTTTTTTATGTGGTAAATATGAATCGGGAAGGACGTTAAGCAGTCTGTCTCGAGCTTATATGATGCCAGGTAGAAACATCAATTTTATCTCAGTGGATTCGCTCAAAAAATTTCTAAGTCAATGTAAACAATGTAAAAAAATACAAAAAATTCGACAAGTATAGCAGGTGATCTCTTAGTCTAGAATAAACAAAGAGTTTTTATATCGTTATTGCTCTTTCCCGTAATTGAAACTTCATGATTTTTTTTTTTATAAATTGCTAATTTTTTGTTCCATTTTTTGTCAAATTTTCATAATTTTTTAACGAGCCGTTTAGCGTCAAAAAAACATTTTCTGAAAACACAAATCGTACTCTAACGCCCCTTTAGCGAATGTAATTTTAGAAAAAAATATCTCAACTCATTGTCCATATAATGTTCTATTTATAGGCATAGTTTCATTCTTGTCCGTCAAACAGTATGGCTTGTATCGCTCTCACAAGGTTTGAGATTGATTTATAAGTCAAAATTTGTACATTTTATTGAAAAAAAAAATATTTCCTGTTGTTTTAAAATTCTGAATATATTTTTCGTTTGTTCCATTTGTAACCTCAAAGATAATGTCAAAATCTCAAAACTCTAGGGTTAGTAGTTTAGGAGAAATAAATGTTTTAAAAAAAACGGTTTTTGGCAAAAAAAAGTGACTTTCCCATCATGCATAATTCTTCCCAAACAATAGGGATCTTCGTCTAAATGGGGCCCATTTTTGTGTAAAATATCAACTTGATCCATCAAAGATTCTGGACCGTAGCGTGGTAACAAGCAATGCTAACACACGCACCCACCCACGAACCCACCCACCCACCCACCCACCCACCCACACACACACAGACATCATCGTAAAAACTTCATAAAACGACTTCTGGGACCTCAAAACATGTAATTCCGTCAAAATCTCGAGATCGAATTTTTTCACGATCACTATACTTTACTTATAGTAAAGTAAAAATGTTGTTTTAAGATGATTTATTATTAAAGATGACGATAATTACATTTATTAATCTCTAAACGAAAGATTTCAATTTTGAATTAGCTTTTACATTTTTGGTTTTTTTACAGAATTATTATACTGGGAATTTAATGGCTACTTAGTATTTAATAAGATCATTTTCTTTCCCTTTGTCAAATAACATATATACGAATTTCTTCTGAGTGAGTGTTATCATTTTCCTGCACAATATCATTCCTCTTACATCTCATATAAGTCAATAAACTATTTAAACTCTTTCTTTATAAAATCAATTTTATCTTAGTGGATTCGCTCAAAAAATTTCTAAGTCAATGTAAACAATGTAAAAAAATATAAAAAATTCGACAAGTATAGCAGGTGATCTCTTAGTATAGGATAAACAAACAGTTTTTGCCAAAAAAAGTTTTTAGATTATATTTTTTTCCCCTAAACTATTAATTCTATGAGTTTTGAAATATGGCATTATCTTTGAGATTACTAATGCAATAAACGAAAAAAATATTCAGAATTTTAAAACAACGGGAAATATTTTTTTCATGAAATTACGTCTTTTCATGAAATTACACGGCGATTCTAACGCCATCTCTTGGTCATTTCATGAAATTACACGGCGATTTTAACGCCATCTCTTGGTCTTTTATTGAAATAACACGGCGATTCTAACGCCATCTCTTGGTCTTTTCATGAAATTCCACGGCTATTCTAACGCCATCTCTCGGTCTTTTCATGAAATTACACGGCGATTCTAACGCCACCTCTTGATCTTTTCATGAAATTACACAGCGATTTTAACGCCATCTCTTGGTCTTTTATTGAAATAACACGGCGATTCTAACGTTATCTCTTGGTCTTTTCATGTAATTACACGGCGATTCTAACGCCATCTCTTGATCTTGATAATAGTATGTTGATAACATACAAAACAGACATACAGATGAAAAGTTCTCCTAATTTTTGAGATCTCTCTCTCTCTCTCTCTCTCTCTCTCTATATATATATATATATATATATATATATATATATCAATCAGTTGGGTTTTTGACTCTGACGAAGACCGCTTGTTACGGTTGAAAGATCTTAGTCTTGTTTTCCCATTTCTTATTGTGGTTTGATCATTGATTGTTGTTTCACGTGATTATGTGAAATCTTTTTATATATATATAGATTACACTTACAGTCTCTAATTTTCGGTTTGAACCGTCTTCAGGAGAGATAAGAGAGGGAAACCAAGCGCACTGGTTCAGAGACGGTTGGAGATCGTCTCCAACGGACGGTCTTTATGTTGGAGAAATCCAACGGAGTTCTCTATGTTTCTTTGTCTATATTGAACTATTTGTCCGTTTTGGATCGTATTTCCAACGAAAAAGTGTATATATATATATGCACATGGGACAATTGCAACAAACGGGGAATTTAACTAGGATAGAAGAATTTGAAGACATCTGCTGACATGAAATGGAAATACCAACCGGCCAGTTTTATGTTTACATTTGATTTAGTAGTTATGAACTTTGAGTGTTATATTTAAGTCTTTAAAAAATGTTCAATGGTTTTTAAGATATTGTATATACGTTTTACACCCTGAAGATGGTCGAAGACGACCGAAACGTAGGAAGAAATATAACCATTGAAAACAAAACGTATGGTGAGTTGATGTACCACAATATATATATATATATATATATATATATATATATATATAAATGAAAAAAGACAACAAATAGAAGAAGCGAGAAAACTTACTGGGTCGATATTTCGAACTGAAGTTCGTCGTCAGGGAGAAGAAGGGAAGAAGAAGGGAAGAGGAAGAGGCACGTGCGTCCACTCGCAGAAGCAGAGGGCTATTGGGGGCTTCAGTGGAATGGTGTCGTTCACGGGGGATTAGCCTGCAGCGCCTCGAGCTACTACAACTGGTGACCGCCGCCTGGAGCCCCCAGTAGCCCTCTGCTTCTGCGAGTGGACGCACGTGCCTCTTCCTCTTCCCTTCTTCTTCCCTTCTTCTCCCTGACGACGAACTTCAGTTCGAAATATCGACCCAGTAAGTTTTCTCGCTTCTTCTATTTGTTGTCTTTTTTCATTTATATATCTGTCCGGTTTGGACCGTTTTAATATTTTGATTTATATATATATATATATATATATATATATATATAAGTGTTGTTAAAAAGCACAGCGGCTTCAGCATTAATAATCTTTTTAGAAAGATGTTCTATTTGCCTTATTATTTTCTTATAATTCACTGGTAGCTTAAAAATTAATCTACCTAATTCCATGACAAGAATAGGAAAACAATCCCTATTCTTGTTTTCCTATTCTTGTCATGGAATTAGGTAGATTAATTTTTGAGCTACCAGTGAATTATAAGAAAATAATAAGGCAAATAGAACATCTTTCTAAAAAGATTATTAATGCTGAAGCCGCTGTGCTTTTTAACAACACTTGTTTAAAAGAAGACTTGCTGCCAGTATACACGAACATATATATAAACTCAAAAATTGTTATTGACCTCTTCTATTCTATTCACTGTTTTGTTATTGAGGGCTAGGTCAAATAAAAGAAAATAAACTCCTTTCTAGGCCGACGTTTCGATGTATTTCGATGTATTCGAAACGTCGGCCTAGAAAGGAGTTTATTTTCTTTTATTTGACCTAGCCCTCAATAACAAAACAGTGAATATATATATATATATATATTGTTGAAATGTACCGCAGCTTCGGCATTAACAACTTTCAAACTAAGCTGTTCCAGTCTCCTGACAGTCATACGAATAGAAGGTGGTAATTCCGAATTCCACATTTCAACAAAATATGCCTCCAAGAAGATTTGCTGCCAACCTATAGTAATATATACAGTATGTATAGTATATATATATATATAGTATAGTGAGTTGACTGTCGTCCCTCCGTCAATTCAATTCTTCTCCTGAGGGCGTCCGCGATTACGGTCAAAATATTGAAAAGTGAGCCTTTGTTATGTTTCAGTCTATGTGTTACAGTTTATTTTAAATATATATATATATATATATATATATATATGTATATAGGAAACAGTCTTTCGTTAATACATGTGAGTTTAAATTTACGGCCTATTGTTTTTTTAGTTAATTTCATGGATAACTTTTCCAAAGCCCTTAAGAGTCTTTTAAATTCAGCAGGAACTAGGTACATCAACTCACTATACGTTTTGTTTTCAATGCTTTTATTTCTTCCGACGTTTCGGTCGTCTTCGACCATCTTCAGGGTGTAAAACGTATATACAATATCTTAAAAACCATTGAACATTTTTATACTTAAATATAACACTCAAATTTCATAATGAACTACTAAATAGAATATAAACATTTAAACTGGCCGGTTAGGGGCCAGGCTAGCTCAGTGGTTACGTGCTCACCTCTGAACTGATAGGACCTGGGTTCAATCCTCACCTGACCCTCGATTTATTCACGCGGGAGGTGTTTGTAAAACTTACTGTTTGATTATTTATACTGGGCCTCATGTCTAATATACTAAGGGCCTCAATAATACTTAATCTGTCATGGTCTCTTTCTTGGTATAATATTTCAGTGTTGTTAGTAAGCATATCCCTGGTTTATATATATATATATATATATATATATATATATATAAACTCCAAAAATTATTCTTCACCTCTTCTATTATATTCTATGTTTTGTTATTGAGGGCTAGGTTAAATAAAAGAAAATAAACTACTTTCTAGGCCGACGTTTCGATGTATTTGTACATCATCTTCAGGGCTAAAATTAGAGTAAGAACTATAATACATTTACCAAAACAATGTGATACCACATTGTAAAACAATACATTTACCTACTCTATGTGAGTTGTAGATTGTTTTGGTAAATGTATTATAGTTCTTACTCTAATTTTAGCCCTGAAGATGATGTAAAAGAAGATGAGTTTATATTCTTTTATTTGACCTAGCCCTCAATAACAAAACATAGAATATATATATATATATATATATATACTTTAACACAATATATATATATATATATATATATATATATATATATATATATATATATAAAAAGATTTCACATAAACACGTGAAACAACAATCAATGATTAAACCACAATAAGAATGGGAAAACAAGACTAAGATCTTTCAACCGTAACAAGCGGTCTTCGTCAGAGTCAAAACCCAACTGACTGTGAGTTGGGTTTTTGACTCTGACGAAGACCGCTTGTTAAGATCTTAGTCTTGTTTTCCCATTCTTATTGTGGTTTAATCATATATATACTTTCTCTGTGTTAAAGTGTTTATTGTCCACACGGATCTTTCATTATATATATATATATATATATATATATATATATCAATGATCAAACCACAATAAGAAAATGGGAAAGCAAGACTAAGATCTTTCAACCGTAACAAGCGGTCTTCGTCAGAGTCAAACACCCAACTGACGTTGTTTGACTCTGACGAAGACCGCTTGTTACGGTTGAAAGATCTTAGTCTTGCTTTCCCATTTTCTTATTGTGGTTTGATCATTGATTGTTATTTCACGTGTTTATCTGAAATCTTTATATATATATATAATTTTATCTATCTTTCATAAACATACGCACATATGGACTAATTTGCAAAACTCACTTTATTTAACTCATACGACCTCAAAACATATACTTTCATTGAAAACTAGATTTACAAATGTTGACCTAAATGCAATTACACCCAATTTCACTATATTTTACGTATAATATGTAACTTGTTATATATGGCGTGTTTCAGAATGACTACGTGGTGGCTGCTGCAGGTTTGTCTAGTGGCAGGACTTTGCCTTGCCGAGGACTGGGGCTGGGGAGACGAGAAGAAGAATCGCGAAGGCAAAGCCCTTGACCATCCAGAGCCGGCAAATCAAACACAGCCGAGGCACTTCATCAAGGACCGACTTTGCGACCTCGGCCTCGGGGTATGCTCCAACCTGTTTTCATTTTGTTTTGTATTCCTAAAACCTTTCGATTAAAACCATAAGTCTGAAGAATTTAACGTACGGCCCTTAAGAAAGCAAAGGACCGACTTTGAGACGTCGGCCTCGGGGTATGCTCCAACCTGCTTTCATTTTTTTTTTGTATTCCTAAACCTTTCGATTAAAACTATACAAGCCAAATCAGGCTGACGAATTTAACGTGCAGTCCTTAAGAAAGCAAAGGACCGACTATGCGACGTCGGCCTCGGGGTGTGCTCCAACCTGTTTTCATTTTGTTTTATATTCCTAAAACCTTTCGATTAAAACCATAAAAGCCCAAATCAGGCTGACGAATTTAACGTGCAGCCCTTAAGAAAGCAAAGGACCGACTTTGCGACGTCGGCCTCGAGGTATGCTCCAACCTGTTTTCATATTGTTTTGTATTCCTAAACCTTTCGACTAAAACCATAAGGCTGACGAATTTAACGTGCGTCCCTTATGAAAGCAAAGGACCGACTCTGCGACGTCGGCCTCGAGGTATGCTCCAACCTGTTTTCATTTTGTTTTGTATTCCTAAAACCTTTCGATTAAAACCATAAGGCTGACGAATTTAACGTACAGTCCTTAAGAAAGCAAAGGACCGACTTTGCGACCTCGGCCTCGGGGTATGCTCCAACCTGTTTTCATTTTGTTTTGTATTCCTAAAACCTTTCGATTAAAACCATAAGGCTGACGAATTTAACGTACGGTCCTTAAGAAAGCAAAGGACCGACTTTGCGACCTCGGCCTCGGGGTATGCTCCAACCTGTTTTCATTTTGTTTTGTATTCCTAAAACCTTTCGATTAAAACCATAAGGCTGACGAATTTAACGTACGGTGCTTAAGAAAGCAAAGGACCGACTTTGCGACGTCGGCCTCGGGGTATGCTCCAACCTGTTTTCATTTTTTTTTTTTTTTTAAGTTCAAATCAGGCTGACTTTAACGTGCGGCCCTTAAGAAATCAAAGGACCGACTCTGCGACGTCGCCCTCGGGGTATGCTCCAACCTGTTCTCATTTTGTTTTGAATTTCTAAACATTTCTACTAAAACTATAAAAGCCAAATCAGGCTGACGAATTTAACGTACGGCCCTTAAGAAAGCAAAGGACCGACTCTGCGACGTCGGCCTCGGGGTATGCTCCAATCTGTTTTCATTTTTTTTTTGTATTCCTAAAACCTTTCGACTAAAACCATAAAAGCCAAATCAGGCTGACGAATTTAACGTTTGGTCCTTAAGAAAGCAAAGGACCAACTTTGCGACGTCGGCCTCGAGGTACGCTCCAACCGTTTTCATTTTTTTTTTGGTATTCCTAAAACCGTTCGACTAAAACCATAAAAGCCCAAATCAGGCTGACGAATTTAATGTTGGCCCCGGTCCTTAAGAAAGCAAAGGACCGACTTTGCGACGTCGGCCTCGGGGTATGCTCCAACATGTTTTCATTTTTTTTTTGTATTTCTAAAACCTTTCGACTAAAACCATAAAAGCCCAAATCAGGCTGACGAATTTATCGTGGGCCCCGGCCCATAAGAAAGCAAAGGACCGACTCTTCGACCTTTGTCGAAAGATCCCCCCCCCCCCCCCTCACCATGAGACAGTTAATAATCTGTCAACCTTCAAAATTCCAGATTATTTTAAAATATTTATTTTCAAGGAATTAAAATCAATGATCTAATTTCAAACTACTGTTACTAGCCCCAGACTTTCTTCTTATTACAGTACACGTATACATATACAGTTATCATCAAAGAAAACCAAAAATTTTTCAAAACAAAAATGTATAAATAAGAAATTAATCTATATATTGCTATGTGGAAGGCTTGAATGACATTGTTCACGCAAAGACATATCTGCATTTGACGAACTTTGACCACTGTCACTGGACTGAGCAATTGCAACTGACTGGAGAGAATTTCGTGGTCAGGAATATCTTCAATTATATGCAATTTGGGTGCCCAGCATAGATGAATTTTATACTTTGCCGGTTTCTGTAGAATGACAATCTATAGAACGGGGTTTGCCAAAGTAGGCTGTACGGAGCTCTGGGGCTCCGGAAGACCTTTCTTAATGACTATGAGGTTTAAAGTATATTAGACCAGGGTTTCCCAAAGTGGGCTCCATGGAGTTCTGGAGCTCCGTGAGTGAGGCTGAGGGCTCCGGAGACCTTTCTAAAATGACTATGAGGTTTAAAGTATATTATACTAGGGTTTCCCAAAGTGCGCTCCATGGAGCTCTAGGGCTCCGTGAGTGAGGCTGAGGGCTCCGGAGACCTTTCTTAAATGACTATGAGGTTTAAAGTATATTACACTAGGGTTTCCCAAAGTGGGCTCCATGGAGCTCTAGGGCTCCGCGAGTGAGGCTGAGGGGCTCCGGAGACCTTTCTAAAAAGACTATGAAGTTTAAAGTATATTAGACAAGGGTTTCCCAAAATGGGCTCCATGAGCAAGGCTGAGGGTCTCCGGAACCCTTTTCTTAAAGAGAACCAAATGCTTTATATGGAAAAATTAAGTGACTGCAGACATTCAATTATTAATCCTTTTTTAACCCAAAAATCCTTAGTTAACGTTAAAATTTGAAATTAATGTTTACCATCTTACCTCGTAAATTTTCTCCTTTATTCGATGGCTTTCGATTTAATTCCACCTTCGTCATTGCAATGTGAACAGTCATCACCTAGCAGTCAGTCTATGAGAATGCAATGTAGTCGGAAAGCTCTCCACTGAAAAAGAAAATGAAGACTTCAATTAATAAAAAAATTCTTCAAACTTCATTATACAATATGTATATCGTAATATCATATCAGAATATCATAATACAATATTATTAATTATATTTAATTTTTTTAGAAATATAATGTATTCAATTTTAAAGTACATAAATTAGATAAAAAAAAATTTTTTTTTTCTCTTTAGAAAATATAAATCAAGATATTTTGTATTATATAAAAAAAAATAAATGTTTAACTAAGGAGAGTTAATTGATATTTTTAGAAATTACCTTGTTAGTTCTTTGTGAAGAACCTTTGCTGTGTTTAGAGGCTCCATTGTGCTAATCCTGTACCAGGACCATACCTGATACAATGGTACCCTGTCCATTGTACCAGAGAACCCTGGTCTAAGAGTTCTTTAACTCTGTGATCCTGTTTATTCAATATATATCTGTCACTAGCAATCATATCTCTATATAAATAAAGTTCGTGAGTTTGTTTGTTTGTTTGTTCAGCCATTTTCCGTGGAGATGGAGACCTGAAATTAAATATATATTATTTACTACCTCAATAATGTTAAATAAAAGAAAATTATTGCTATATTCCCAAAATTGGACCCAGTGTATCAAGTGTCTTGCGTGCTCGCCGATGACAGTAGTGAAAATGTATCATAAATAAATGTTACAAATATATAATCAACTAAGAGTACTATATTAATGTTATTTTACGAGTATGTTAGGTAAAAAAATTGCATATTTCAATTTACATGTTTTGTTTGTTAATAGAGTTATCTATTTTTAAAGTAAATAAAACAAAATAAAATAAGGAAACAGAGGGTATGTATGTAAGTAAATTTACTTTATACTGTAGATAAATCTCAGTATATCGTCAATCGTTGATATCAATACTGATATCTATAGATATATCACTCATGTCAATCGTTGATAACAATATTGATATCTATAGATAACTCTCATGTCAATAGTTGATATCAATACTGTCATATATAGATAACTCTCTCATGGCAATCGTTGATATCAATACTCCTATATATAGATAACTCTCTCAAGACAATAGTTGATATCAATACTGACACATATAGATAACACTCTCATGGCAATCGTTGATATCAAGACTGATATCTATAGATAACTCTCATGTCAATAGTTGATATCAATACTGTCATATATAGATAACTCCCTCATGTCTTTAGTTGATATCAATACTGATATCTATAGATAACTCCCTCATGTCTTTAGTTGATATCAATACTGATATCTATAGATAACTCCCTCATGTCTTTAGTTGATATCAATACTGATATCTATAGATAACTCTTTCAGGTCTTTAGTTGATATTAATACTGATATCTATAGATAACTCTCTCATGTCAATAGTTGATATCAATACTGAGATATATAGATAACTCTCTCATGGCAATCGTTGATATCAATACTGATATCTATAGATAACTCTCTCATGGCAATGTTATTATCAATACTGATATCTATAGATAACTCTCTCATGTAAGTCGTTAACATCAATTCTGATATCTATAGATAACTCGCCCATGGCAATCGTTAATATCAAAATTGATATCTATATATAAAACTCTCATGTCAATAATTGATATCAATACTGATATCTCTAGATAACTCTCTCATATCTTTAGTTGTTATCAATAATGATATCTATAGATATGTATCTTATGCCAACTGTTGATATTCTGATATCTATAGATAACTCTCTCATGTCTTTAGTTGATATCAATACTGATATCTATAGATAACTCTCTCATGTCAACCGTTGATAACTTGATATCTATAGATAACTCGCTCATGGCAATCGTTAATATCAAAATTGATATCTATATATAACACTCTCATGTCAATAATTGTTATCAATACTGATATCATAGATAACTCTCTCATGTCAATCATTGATATCAATACTGATATCTATAGATAACTCTCTCATGTCAATCTGTAACTTATACATTAGTTTAATTCTTCATCTTCATTGATGCTTTTATTTTTGTTTTAGTGCGATGACGATGACGATGATGTGCAAGGCAAAAGATATCATCATCACGTGCACCCTGCCGACGTGATATACGCCCAGCCAGTGACTCTGAAGCCAGTGGGCAAGCCGATACCTGCAGTGCCTGTAAAGGGGCCACCATATGGGGCACCTCGTCCACTGCCAGGACCCCCGCCACCCAGCTATGTGCCATTTAAACCGCCTAGGATAGGCCTGGCTCATCGGCCTCCTCCGGTCAGAAACCATGCTTACTATATATATATATATATATAAATCAAAATATTAAAACGGTCCAAACCGGACAGATATATAATGAAAAAAGACAACAAATAGAAGAAGCGAGAAAACTTACTGGGTCGATATTTCGAACTGAAGTTCGTCGTCAGGGAGAAGAAGGGAAGAGGAAGAGGCACGTGCGTCCACTCGTACAAATCAGAGTCGCCCTCTGCTTGTGCGAGTGGACGCACGTGCCTCTTCCTCTTCCCTTCTTCTCCCTGACGACGAACTTCAGTTCGAAATATCGACCCAGTAAGTTTTCTCGCTTCTTCTATTTGTTGTCTTTTTTCATTTATATATATATATATATATATATATATACAGTGATACCTTGAGATACGATTGCCCTAACATACGATTATTTGAGATACGACACGAAATATTCGACCATTTTTTGCTCCGATATACGACGAAAAATTTGAGATACGATTTCATCAGGCAGGAAGTGTCTGATTTCGTAGAAAAAAGACACCCAGAGAAAATGTCTACTGGGAGAGCGAGTGCCTTATTTAATGATACGTGTCTCACATTTTTTCGTAACATTTTAAAAAAGAGGCAGAAACAAACCTCTCTTGATCGTTACTTTTCGAAGGTCTCACAAAAAAAAAATCTGGGCCTTAATTCTTAGATACAACAAATCTAAAAAAAAATTGAAATAAAAATTTAAACTCCTTTCTTTTTTATTGATTTTATTAACATTTATCATACATCAATATGTTATTTTACCATATGTGTGTTATTACTCGTTTATTTGTACAAAAAATGTTATATGCAATTTAACGTTTTTTTTTGAGTGATTTAGTATCGCTGGAACGCATTAATACATATTACATTGTTTTAAAGGGAAAAATTGCTTTGAGATACGAATTTTTTGACATACGACGATGGTTACAGAACGAATTAAAATCGTATCTCAAGGTATCACTGTATATATATATATAGGTGTGTTCTCTAATCGGGGTTCGGTCAATTTTCCAGGATAAAAAATCAAACTCTCGTTGCCTTTGCTAAAAAATGAAAGGCAACGAGAGTTTGATTTTTTATCCTGGAAAATTGACCGAACCCCGATTAGAGAACACACCTATTCTATCAAACGGTCGATATATTATTGAATCTGTTATATATATACATATATATATATTATATATATACCATATATACCATACATCCCTAGCCGCCTATCCATTCCATCAAAATAGCTTAATGAAACAAACAGATTGCTTTGTTTAGCATATTGCTTTAAGTTATTTGACATTTCTGAATTACAGAGCTCAAAATACTGTAATAATATTAATAGTTTAAATCATTAGTTGTGCAATCCGTAATTGTGTGGTATTTACTCATTCTGAGGTAAAATGGATAAACCAACAAAAGTCTCCACAGAAATGAAGTTTTATTCAACGCGTTTCGAACACTTTGTGTTCATCATCACAAAGTATGTATGTCTTGATTTCTCTTAATTGAATTTTATTATTTCACTCTAATTTTGTAACTGATTAGATATAATTTGTATTATAGTGTCTTCCTGATGATGAACACAAAGTGTTCGAAACGCGTTGAATAAAACTTCATTTGTGTGGAGACTTTTGTTGGTTTATCCATTTTACCTCAGAATGATTAACAATTTAGTTTGTTTAGCATATTGGTATACGTCATTTGGCATTTCTGTGTTACAGAGCTCTAAATACCCTAATATATTAACAGTTTAGTTTATTTAGCATATTGGTATACAACATTTGCTATTTCTGCGTTATATAGGTCAAAATATTTTAATGAAATAAACAGTTCAGTTTGTTTAACATATTGGTATATGCCATAATAATATTCCATTAATTAATATATGCCATATTAATGATAATATGCCATTAACATATACCGTAATAATATTAACAATTTAATTTGTTTAGCATATTGGTATACATCATTTGCTATTTCTGCGTTATATAGGTCAAATTATCTTAATGAAATTAATAAAACTAACAGTTTAGTTTCTTTGGCATATTGGTATACGTAATATTGCATTTATGTTTTATAAAAGTCAAAATACCTTAATGAAATTAACAGATTAGTTGTTTAGCATATTGGTATACGTCATTAGTCATTTTATATTATAGAGGTCAAAATATTTTAATGAAATAAATAGAGTAATTTGTTTAGCATACTGGTATATGTCATATGCCATTTCTGAATTACATAGGTCAAAATACCTTAATAGTATTAAGATTTTTAGTTTATTTATCATATTGGTATACGTCATTTCGCATTACTGTTTTATAAAGTCAAAATACCTTGATAAATTAATGGTTTGGTTTGT
The DNA here is from genome assembly GCA_026182355.1 of Hermatobates lingyangjiaoensis. Taxonomy (NCBI): domain Eukaryota; kingdom Metazoa; phylum Arthropoda; class Insecta; order Hemiptera; family Hermatobatidae; genus Hermatobates; species Hermatobates lingyangjiaoensis. The sequence goes on along the minus strand of JAPFBL010000452.1, from coordinate 154,284 downwards.
TTATCATATTGGTATACATCATTTGGCATTTATACCACTGGCCTACTCCAGCCGCTTGACTTCATTAAGTGATTTTGACCTCTATAATATAGAAATACTATATGGCATATCTGTAAAATTTATTAAGATATTTTGACCTATATCTCTAATATACATTATAGAGGTCTAATATCTTAATGAAATAAATAGTTCAGTTTGTTTAGCATATTGGTATATGTCATATGGTATTTCAGTATTATAGAGGTCTAATATCTTAACGAAATAAACAGTTCAGTTTATTTAGCATATTGGTATATGTCATATGGCATTTCTGTATTATAGAGGTCTAATATCTTAACAAAATAAACAGTTCAGTTTGTTTAGCATATTGGTATATGTCATATGGCATTTCTGTATTATAGAGGTCACAATAGCTCAACGAAATAAACAGTTCAGTTTGTTTAGCATATTGGTATATGTCATATGGCATTTCTGTATTATAGAGCTCAAAATAGCTTAATGAAACCCAGGAGCTAGAGTAGGCCAATGTTAACGTACTCGCCCCGTGACTGGTTGGTCCGGGGTTCAATACGCACTCTGGACCTGTACTTATTCACGAGGTAGTTGAATACATCTTAGCGCGTCGTCCTTCGGAGAGGATGTTAAGCCATCAGTCCCGAGCCTGTGCGATGTCAGGTACTCGTTAAAGATCCCTACTCTAAATATATTTGAGTTAGGCAAAATTTAGGGCGGTGGACTCCCACTGTAGAATCAATCTTCACTGTGTGGTATCACAAAGGGCAAATACTCGGCCTATGTGTGTTCCCTTGTGGGACTGCCACTGCAACCTAACCTAACCTAAAACCACAAAAATTATTGGAATATTTTAAATTATTATAAACCAATTTACCTCGTAAATTCTCTCCTCTATTCGATCGTTTTCGATTTAATTCCACCTTCATCATTGCAATGTGAACAGTCATCACCTAGCAGTCAGTCTGTGAGAATGCAACGTAGTCCGAAAGCGTTCCACTGAAAAAGAAAATGAAGACTTCAATTAATAAAAAAATTCTTCAAACTTCATTATACAATTGTTATTTAATTTTTCTAGAATTAAAATATATCCACTTTTTAAGTGCATAAAATTAAATACAATTTTTTTTTACTTTACTATAAGTATTTTCTTTAGTATATATAAAACAAGATATTTTGTATTAAATAAAAAAATATATATTTGATTAAATAAGGAGAATTAACTGATATTTTTTATCTACTTGAAGTATAGTTTTTTTGATTCATTTGCTGATTTTGAAGTTTTCAATAATAATTTTAGATTATTGTAAAAGTTTTCTTTTTGATTTACAATTTTCATAATTATAGGATTTCACCTTTTACTGCTTTTCTTGGTGAGGAATGTTTGGTTCATTTATTATTTGGTACCCAATTTAGTGATGGGTGTGTCACGGTGCTCGGTTGATTCTACAGTGGAAGTATTAAATTTTGCCTACTTCTAGTATATTTAGAGTAGGGACCATTAACGAGTACCTGACATCGTACAAGCTCGGGACCGACGGCTTAAAGTCCTCTATCATAGTTTGGCCAAATGGCAAAGGAGTATGAATAAAACAAAACAGGCTTAACGTCCTTTCCAAAGAAATGAAGACGTGCTCAGAGTTTTTTTATCTCCTACATGAAAAAAAATTAGACCAGAATTAAAACACGGATCTAGCAGTCTAGAGACGAGCACGTAAGCCACTCTGCTACCTTGGCCCCCACCATTATAAAAGTCAATAATAACTGAAAAAGGAAACTAAACAGTATTAAGCTGCACCTGTAGTGATTACCTTATTTCTTTACGCCCAACTTATTACAAACACAAATTTCAAAAACAAATATTTCTTAGATGTAAATTTATTTATGAAATCAGAATAGTAGTGAGTAATTAATTTAAATAATTCATATTTCATAATTAATTAAAAAAGTTACATAACATAAAATACATTAAAATAAAATCAATTAAGGGTATAATTGAATGAAATAATTATTTGTGATATTTATGGTATCATTTCCCATCAAATTATAATCAGAATAAATTGGCTGCATAATTAAATACAGTGTTTTGCTATTAATTGAAAAGTTATTAGATGACATCGCTATTATCGTTCATTGGATTTAATGAACTTATTAGCAATTTATTTGAATGAGTCGTACAAATCTGATTTATTTGTTATGGTTTCTAGTTTAATTTGATGACTGGCAATTCACATAACATGGCGGGACATAAACTGAATGCATTTTTCTTATTCATATTATACGTACAATATCGTGTATTTTTCTAATTGTATCTTTCTTCTTTAAAAAATAAACTTAGAAACAGACATTATGGGGGAAATAAATAACAGATTATTTATTTTCATATTATGTTCAATACGAAGCATTTTTTCTTATTACAATTGTAATACGATCTCGGTCTAGGAACGAATTAAACTGATAACGATAGGTGCAGGAAGCCAGCCTCAGAGGCTCCTGTCAAGATGAACGAAATGTTTCTCCATTACAGATGACATCATTACTAGGGAAATTAGTTTCTAACGTAGTACAATCAGTTATTATGTGGTATTTACTCATTGTAGGGTAAAAAGCTAATGAAATGGTCTCCACATATAAAAATTGAATAGTATAAACAACACGTTTCGAACACGTAGTGTTCTTCCTCAGGCATTAACTAAAAAATACAATGTCATCAGAGAGTTATCTATATTTACTTTGTACTTTAGATAATTACTGATGACATTGTATTTTTTAGTTAATGCCTGAGGAAGAACACTATGTGTCGGAACGCGTTGTTTATACCATTAAATTTTTATATGTGGAGACCATTTCATAAGCTTTTTACCCTACAAAAATAAATATTTTAAGGACTTTCTAGCATTTTAAGGATTAACGGATTTATCGATGGCCAGCGAGCGAGGGGGTGGTGGTTAGAGGTGGTTAGTGGCATTTTGACGGTTAACGGATTATCTAAATATTTTTTAGTTAAAAATAAATATTGTTAACTAAAAAATACAATGTCATCAGAGAGTTATCTATATTTTCTTTGTACTTTAGATAATTCTCTGATGACATTGTATTTTTTAATGAAATCATTAGTTGTGCAATCCGTAATTGTGTGGTATTTACTCATTCTGAGGTAAAATGGATAAACCAACAAAAGTCTCCACACAAATGAAGTTTTTTTTCAACGCGTTTCGAACACTTTCTGTTCATAATCAGGAAGACACTACCAGTCAGTACCACATCCTTGGGTATGTCTTGATTTCTCTTAATTGAATTTTATTATTTCACTCTAATTTTTGTAACTAAATAGATATAATTTGTATTATAGTGTCTTCCTGATGATGAACACAAAAGTGTTCGAAACGCGTTGAATAAAACTTCATTTGTGTGGAGACTTTTGTTGGTTTATCCATTTTACCCCAGAATTTTTAATGAAAGCCTGAGGAAGAACACTACGTGTTCGAAACGCGTTGTTTATACGATTAAATTTTTATATATTGAGACCATTTCATTAGCTTTTTATCCTACAAATTAATTTCTGTTTAACAAATTATCATCAGAAGGCTGTTTCTTGAACATGATAGTCATTGTATTGTCGCTTCGTATTACAATCGTAATACGATCTCGGTTTAGGAATGAATTAAACTGATACCGATAGGTGCAGGAAGCCAGCCTCAGAGGCTCTGGTCAAGACGAACGAAATGTTTCTCCTTTACAAAGTGATGGTGACATCATTACTAGGAAAATTAGTTTCTGTTTAACAAATTACCATCAGAAGGAGGGGGTCAGGCTAGCTCAGTGGTTACGTGCTAGTCTCTGAACTGATAGGACCGGGGTTCAATCCCCACCTGGCCCTCGATTTATTCACGCGGAAGGAGAATAAATATGAGCACGTCTTCCCTCGGAGAAGGACGTTAAACTATCGGTCCCGAGCCTGTACTATATCAGGTACTCGTTAAAGATCCCGTACTCTAAATACAGTTGAGTTTAGGGCAAAATTTAGGACTCCCATTTTAGAATCAAATCTTGATTGTGTGGTATCACAAAGGGCCAATGCTTGGCCTAAGTGTGTTCCCTTGTGGGACTACCACTGCAACCTAACCTATCATCAGAAGGCTGTTTCTTCAACATGATAGCCATTTGTATTGTTGTTTTTTATGATGCATTGATCATATTTCTTTACCTAATCAAAGCTCTAGTTCATTTTTTTTTTAAACAGGTTTACGAAGGACTTGACCATGACAGATACCTTGAAGAAAAGCGACCTTCCTCCTTCGGCCCTCCTCCTCCTCCTCACCGCCTCGTCCCAGGAGGTCCTGCCGGTGTTGACACCGTCCAAACCCACGTCCATCATCACTATCATCACGGCGATAAAGATGAAAAGCCTGTCTATGAAGGTCCTTATGCACCAGGCATCCTTCCAGGAGGCAGTAACACAGTTCCCGGTTCTCTCTATTCGTCAAGTCTTTCATACGGCGGTTCTAATCATTTTTACAAAAAGAAACTCAACCTCAAACCAACACCTATTCATGGTAAACCTATTTCGTAACTGAATTATTTATTTTGCAAAGTTGACATTAATATATCTCTACTATATATACGAGAGTACATCTTCATTACTACTTACTACATGAGCATCTTACTTTTCTCTTCTTTTTTTGCTAAGATATATTGTTAAAAAAAAAAAGGGATAAATAGTTCCCTCAAAAAGCCTTGAAAATACAGAATAATTTTCGCTGAAACGTCGGCTTGTAATCTGTAGTATTTAATTTTGGACCTAATCCTCAAAAAACTTATTTTGCATGGGAAGAATCAGTGATCGATAAGTATAACTGCTTGGGTTTTTAATTCTGACGAAGACCGCTTGTTACTGTTGAAAGATCTTAGTCTTGTTTTCCCATTTTCTTATTGTGGTTTGATCATTGATTGTTATTTCACGTGTTTATGTGAAATCTTTATATATATATATATATATATATATATATAATTAAACTAGACCGAAACGTTAGCAATGAGAGTTTAATTTTAACTTGAAGAACTGACCGAGTCCCGATAAACTTTAGTTTTGTATATATATATATATATATATATATGCATGTTTTCTTGAACTACCTTTGTACTGTGGCATGAATCAGTTTCATAGTCGATCTTTCAAGTTTTCTCACCTTTGATTTAAATCTTTCTGGTATTAAATACACTAGTTCTCCAAAAGATTTATTCTTCATAACTGACATGTTTCTGTCTCCTTGACCATCTTCAGAGTTAATCATATTTATAAAAACTTATTCCTACTAATCACAACTATATTACACTATACATTTCATAAATGAAAGATCAACTATGAAACTGATTCATGCCACAGTACAAAGGTCGTTCAACAAAACATGCATAATAGAAGGATTGCTCCCTAAATTTACAAATATATATATATATATATACAAAACTATATATATACATATATACAAAACTAAAGTTTATCGGGACTCGGTCAGTTCTTCAGATTAAAATTAAACTCTCATTGCCAATGTTTCGGTCTAGTTTAATTTGAACCTGAAGAACTGACCGAGTCTCGATAAACTTTAGTTTTGTTTCTATTCCACGGTCGATACTTTTATCAATATTTATATATATATATATATATATATATGATCAAACCACAATAAAAAAATGAGAAAGCAAGACTATGATCTTTCAACCGTAACAAGCGGTCTTCGTCAGAGTCAAAAACCCAACTGCATCTAGTGTTTCAGTTGGGTTTTTGACTCTGACAAAGATCGCTTGTTACGCTTGAAAGATCTTAGTCTTGCTTTCCCATTTTCTTATTGTGGTTTGATCATTGATATATATATATATATATATACAAAACTAAAGTTTATCGGGACTCGGTCAGTTCTTCAGGTTAAAATTAAACTCTCATTGTCAATGTTTCGGTCTAGTTTAATTTGAACCTGAAGAACTGACCGAGTCTCGATAAACTTTATTTTTGTTTCTATTCCACGGTCGATACTTTTATCAATATTTATATATATATATATATGATCAAACCACAATAAAAAAATGAGAAAGCAAGACTATGATCTTTCAACCGTAACAAGCGGTCTTCGTCAGAGTCAAAAACCCAACTGACATTTTTTGACTCTGACGAAGACCGCTTGTTACGGTTGAAAGATCTTAGTCTTGCTTTCTCATTTTCTTATTGTGGTTTGATCATTGATTGTTATTTCACGTGTTTATGTGAATTCTTTATATATATATATATATATATATATATATATATATATATATATTATAATATATATATATATAGTGACAATATTGTTTGATTATGCAGGTAATGTCCTTGGAGGATCATACGAAAGATATCCACCATATGAGACTCCCAGAGGAGACCTAAGCGACTGCTACTGCGTACCCTATGACCAATGCATTGAAGTAGGAAGAAAAGAAGATGCTAGCTCTTTAATAGACCCACGCCATAACAAAGGAGTTGATATACAGGCTGAAGATGGCCAGGAGACTGTTGTCATTACAGACGGAAACGGTACAATGACTGTGGTGAAGGCAAAGAGGGAGAGCAGTGCTCAGGAAAGTCAACAGCTTGATCTTGATCCTCGAGAAGAGAAGGTAAATGACTTGTATTTATTTGTTTTGTATTATTTGAGGGTAACTATAGCAGTGCGTCACAAAAAAAAAACCTATTGTACTTCCCCTCTTCTGTACTAAAGTACCCCAAGCAGTTAGCTTCAACGTCTCCAAGAGGATCAGCACTTTTGCTGGTTCCAGCAGTAAAAGTTTTTCTATAATTTGTTTATTGTCCCGAAGCAGCTGCCTCTCTGCAGCAAAGTTACCTTACAAGTTATCAGCAGGTGCAACGGAGTTTCTTCCTCTTCTTTGCAGAATCTGCAAAAACCATCATTGATAATGTCCATTCAGGCTCCCTATGTTTTGGGAGAAAGTAACTTCTTTTCTCCTTCTTCGGGTCCTCAGGTGCACTTGTGGGAGGTTCTCACTAGTTAGCTCTTTTGGACCCTCTGGGCTTCCGGAGAATGGTCTCCAGACTTTTTGTCCGCTCCGGTAGAGCACCGCATACCGGAGTAAGGCTATTTACTCAAGGGGGTCGCCTGGTGCCCTTGAGGCTCCGTTCATAATACAGTAACCCCTGTATCATCCATCCTTCGGCATGGATCGCATAAAACCTTAGATTGGGTCTGGGATAAAAGAAGGGGATTTGGGGATTAGGAAGGTTGTAAAACGAAGGTGGTCAGGCCCAGCCCCTGATCACCTTCTCCTCCTCTTTCGTTTGTCCCTACATATAGTAGGTTAACAGGGTAGCCTCGTGAAGGCCAAAAGTCGGAGTTGAGTATTAGAGGCGCTTAATCACTCCATTACTACCCCTAACTTTATAATAAGTTTTAAGATAAGACCGTTCAGTCCTTTGCTGACTGAAATTCCCAGGGTAATAACATAACAAAAAAGTTGTTAATTTTGTATAATTAATTTATTTAATAATAATAAATTAACTTAATTAATTATGGATGTTTATATCCAAAAAGCTAGAATAGTATAACGAAGAAGCATTCAATCCAGAGATCGTTTGGGTAACACATTAGTTCATAAAATACTCGCTAGATGTCATGAATAGCACACTCTACATCAGCTGTTATCCACTGACCATTAAATTCATTATTCGAAATGATAAATTTACAAACCTGATATAAAAACTGGTATAATACCAAACAATACGTTATAAATGAACAGCTAATTTTATGAAACTATTAATGAACAATCTTAAATTATATTACTTTGATTTCATTTATTAAATACTAGCTGATCTACCCGGCTTTACCCGGGAAACAATTTAATTCCAACTCTAGTAATAAATTGCATGAAACGAAAACGATTTTAATTTCCTATAGTTCCGTTACACTTAACTTTTTTGAGATAAACGAAATTAATACAGAATTAAAATTATAGATTACGCAAAAAAGATATAATCTAATACAATTGGTAGTTGATAGATTAGATTAAACAAATAATAAAAAGAATATTTTTCTTGATTAAAGGAATATATCAAGAAATGTTGAAAGAAGTCTTAGCTCAATAAATGTGATATGTCGTATCTGTTAAATATAATGATACGAATTTTAAACCCACAAATAGTTTCAATTAGGAACCAGTTAATTGAAGAGGCTAAACCATATCACATTACATTTCATTCAATAATTTCAATTTGAAGACTTCACACAGTTTTAAATGTTTAATTAAAATTATATCAGGAAACAAAACTGTCTCTTAAAAGTTTGAATAATAATAAAATTTTCATCAAAATATTTGTTTATGAAGAAGCAGTGTATTGAAAAGTGTCAATTGAGTTCTAAATGTTAAATTCTACCTACATTTTTCATTAAGTAATGTTAAGAGTTATTATGCTATGAACTGTATTTATACCCACAAATACATACAGTGATTAAGTTTTATATATGTACATTTTGATTTGAATATTTCTTCATCAATTTTTTATGCTGTATATATTCCCTTATAAGTTTTACTGATTTAGACATTCATAAACGTCTTCTAGTTAGATACCATCGTTATATATAATAATTTATTATTTTGCTTATATGGAGTAGGGCCGGATACTAATTATTAATAATTAAATATTTTAAACAAACGAATTAATCAATCAGGAATAAATAAAGAAGCCTTACATTTATTAAACTTAAACAATACTTTAACTATTCTTTTAAGATTAGAATTAATAGTTCAATACTGTTATTATTCGTAATACTGTCATGCATACTTAAAGTTAATAAGTTATTATTTAACGCATAACTTTCTTTAATACTTAAAGCAAGTTAAACCAATTAGATATGAAAAGTTAATTGTAAACTATTGATAATAACTGAAGCTTTGTTAAAGTTAATAAGAAACCCATGTAAAATTACAATAATTGTCTTTAATATCAATCTGAAAACAATAATAAAATTTCTGGTACCTGGTTATTTCCAATTGAACAAAGCATGTGGAAGTATTATCATAAAGAATAACCTACCTGCGGCTGCCATTACCAATTAAAGTCAAAATGTAAACAAACAGGTTATACAGGAAACCTTATCTATTATAATATTTTTGGGATATTACCTGAACCACAACTCTGATTTTTAAAAAACTTTACATAAATCTTCCCGGGTATATACTAATAATTTCCTAAATTTTCACGGCGATTGGATGTATGGTTTTTATTCTATCGAGTACAAACAAACAGACATACATTTATTTTTATATATATATAGATAATGAATGAGTTTATTAAGAGTTTTGATGTGTACTTTCGTTTTGTATGTTTCAAACAAATTGCGGATATTTGTATGCATTGATGTGTAATGGTAGCTGATTTCACTTCAAGTCTAAAGTCCAAGTGTGAAAAGATTTTATCAAACATTTATAAGTTGAAATTTTAAAACAAAGTAAATTCCTTTTTTTTTTATTTATCGAACAATGTTTATCCAATTTTTGAATTAGTAAATATTATTATTATAAATATTTATATAAATATACGAGTTCAAAATTCAAGAAGAGTAACACACAGAGTAAGGAAACACACTTACAGACTCAAATTTTCGGGTAATCCATCTTCAGGAGAAAAGAGAAAGGGAGACCAAGGACGTTGTAGACGTGTCTAACTATTTTTTCACAAATTACATGGCCTTTTTTGAAATCTAATAAAACTATAATGCCAGAGTTTTATTGACCAGTAGGCATTAAATAACGAGCTTCCCAATATAAACTATTCCGAATTCCCTGTCAATAGAATTTACTGACGCAGGATTGTTATTATCATGACACCAGTTTTTTGCATTGTCATCTCTACAATTCTAAACGGCTTCACAGTCTTAAAGATGTACTCCAATTATTGCATTAATATATATAAAGCTTTCACATAAACACGTGAAATAACAATCAATGATCAAACCACAATAAGAAATGGGAAAACAAGACTAAGATCTTTCAACCGTAACAAGCGGTCTTCGTCAGAGTCAAAAACCCAACTGAACACTAGATGCAGAAAACATCTGGTGAGGAGTTGAGAAGAGTAGGAGGGAAGAGTGATATTTTAAAAGGGTGAAAGCACAGGAAAGGACTAATGTCCAGAAAGGGATATATATATATAGATATATATATGATTAAAATAAACAGCAGCTTCTGCGTTCACGACTTTTAAGCTGGTCTGCTCTAGTTTTCTAACAACTTTCCGGTGGGCTGGTGTTAATTCCCAAATCATTTGTCCAAGCGACATATTTATGCATGTTGTTAGAAAACTAGAGCAGACCAGCTTAAAAAGTCGTGAACGCAGAAGCTGCTGTTTATTTTAATCAAATATGCCTACGCGAAGATTTGCTGCCCTCATACACTAATATATATATATATATATATATTATATATATATATATATATATAATATATATATTTGTAAAAGTTGGAAGCAGTCTTTCATTTAAACATATATTGTTAAATAACGCCCCATATTTGACTTGTATCTGTTTCTTACACAATTTCTCCAGTTTCCGGAATTCTTTCCTCGTCTCTTCATTAAAGCTATAAAGCTTATCACCAATATTTGTAGTGGACATGTTTTGAATGTACCACATTCATCATCAGGACAAAATAATGAGAATAATAGTAGGATAGTTAGGTTATATATATATATATATATATATATATATATATATATATATATAAACTAGAATTTAAAAAAGAACACATAGAAAGGAAACCACTGAACTCACTACTATATTTCGATGTCCTCGTCTTCAGGAAAAGAAGTGAATCGCTCTAAAGGCTGATAACGACTGACTTGGCGTTCGAACTGAAGCACTCAAACAGTGCAGCCAACTTTCGGAGGAAAGGTAGTCAGGGAAGATAAAGAGATAAAAGCCAAATAAAAATTAAAAAATGAAAACATTTAACTAAAATAATATTTTAGTTAATATTAATAATTAATTTAGCTAATAATATATATATATATATATATATAGAGAGAGAGAGAGAGAGAGAGAGAGAGAGAGGTGGATTACTATTGGAATGTTCACAGGACATCGCCCTGGATACTACTTTAAGTTTTGATAATTTGTAACAAACAAAAGTCAGTATATATAAATAATAAATATTAAATTTAATCCTCATTAACTATACTGATAATCAGAAATCAAAGAGTTATAGTTTTTTTTTGTATGTAATTAATATTTAAGTCAAGGAGACGTTCGCCGTTTACTAGCGCTCCTGGTGAGGAATAATGAAAACTTTGTTCTTCCTGAACAAACAACCAACATTAAATTCATAAATAAATTTATTTTTCTTAAAGCGTTCATTATTTTTTATTAATTCATAATTAATAAATAATTTAAATAATAATTTTTTTGTTGATTTTATAGGAAATAATTTATTAATTCTTTTAAAGAATTTATTTTTCATCTCTTTCGTCAACAAACCCATTCCATCTATATATATATTCTAAGACTGTATGAACCAGTCAACTTCGAAATGTATGTTTCATTTAGCAATTATTCGTGTCTTTTGCGTGATGACGACGTACGTACGATTTTTAGAAAATATATGCGTTTTTAATCTATTTTCCATCACTTCAAAGATACTAATCACTACTAATGAGCCAATTAGATGTTGCTAATTAGGTTAATAATTAACAATTAAGTTAGGTGAGGTTGCAGTAGCAGTCATACAAAAGGAACAGACAGACAGAGGCCAAATATTGGGTCCTTTGTGATACCACCACAATGAACATTGATTCTACATTGTAAGTCCTAAATTTTATCTAACTCCATTGAGGGATATTTAACGTGTAGCTGACATTATATAGTCTCGAGGCCGACGTCTTAACATCCCATCCACTCCAAAGGATGACGTATTAAGATTTATTCACTTTTGACTAATCGAGAATAAATCGAGTGCCAGAGTGGGTATTGAACCCCGGACCTCCAGAGGCGAACGAACACATTGCCACAGGGCGGCTAAACTGCCCTCTGATACTATTAATTATTCCTTGAAGATCTCTACGTAGATAAATAGTACGTTTTGACTTATAACCTGAAAAGTTATAAGCCTATTCAAAAATATTTATGTGATTCTGTTTTTAAACGAATTTTTCAACTATAATATTTGCAATTTAAAAATAAATTTATTATAAATTTTTCCAAAAAAAATTTTTTTTTAAAGGGTTTAAATGTTTATTATATTTGTTTGCATAGCCAGTTAATTTAATTTAACAATTTTTTTGTATGAATTTAATTTTATGTTTTTGATTTGAAAAAATCTTTGGTTTTCTTTGATGACGACTGTTATCAGTAAAGTTATTCTGATTAACTATTCCAGTGTAAGTTTTGTGCACAAAATAATACACACTTTCTAAGGCACCAAAATTGTGCTTTCTCAGAAGGTAATTCATTAAACAAAAAAAATATATAAAGTATTACTTTAGTTACCTAATTCTTTGTATTAGGAACCTCTTCTAATTATATATATACGTGTACTGTAATAAAGTGAAAGTCTGGGATTAATAACAGCAGTCTAAAATCAGATCATTGATTGTAATTCCGTGAAAATAAATATTCAAGGTAGTGCAATCAGTTATTCTGTAGTATTTACTCATAGTAGGGTAAAAAGCTAATGAAATGATCTCCACATATGTGGTGCAATCAGTTATTATGTGGTCTTTACTCACTGTAGAGTAAAAAGCTAATGAAATGGTCTCCACATATGTGGTGTAATCAGTTATTATGTGGTATTTACTCATTGTAGGGTAAAAACCTAATGAAATGGTCTCCACATATGTGGTGCAATCAATTATTATATTATTATATTATTATGTGATATTTACTCACTGTAGGGTAAAAAGCTAATGAAATGGTCTCCACATATGTGGTGCAATCAGTTATTATGTGGTATTTACTCACTGTAGGGTAAAAAGCTAATGAGATTGTCTCCATATATAAAAATTAGTTCTAAGGTAGTGCAATCAGTTATTATGTGGTATTTACTCATTGTAGGGTAAAAAGCTAATGAAATGGTCTCCACATATAAAAATTAGTTCTAAGGTAGTGCAATCAGTTATTATGTGGTATTTACTCATTGTAGGGTAAAAAGCTAATGCAATGGCCTTCACATATAAAAATTAGTTCTAAGATAGTGCAATCAGTCATTATGTGGTATTTACTCATTGTAGGGTAAAAAGCTAATGCAATGGCCTTCACATATAAAAATTAGTTCTAAGATAGTGCAATCAGTCATTATGTGGTATTTACTCATTGTAGGGTAAAAAGCTAATGCAATGGCCTTCACATATAAAAATTAGTTCTAAGATAGTGCAATCAGTTATTATGTGGTATTTACTCATTGTAGGGTAAAAAGCTAATGAAATGGTCTCCACATATAAAAATTAGTTCTAAGATAGTGCAATCAGTCATTATGTGGTATTTACTCATTGTTGGGTAAAAAGCTAATGAAATGGTCTCCACATATAAAAATTAGTTCTAAGATAGTGCAATCAGTCATTATGTGGTATTTACTCATTGTTGGGTAAAAAGCTAATGAAATGGTCTCCACATATAAAAATTAGTTCTAAGATAGTGCAATCAGTCATTATGTGGTATTTACTCATTGTTGGGTAAAAAGCTAATGAAATGGTCTCCACATATAAAAATCTTTATAAATAAAATAATGATTTTGTCTGTACATTGCTTAGAACTGACTCATTTCAAGTTTTCTTTACGTTTCATACATTGGAGAAACCGAATCCACCCTTAGAAAAATTTCTGTCGGTTTGTCGGTTTGTCCGCAAAACTTTGTCACAGGTAAACTCAGCTACCATAAGACATATAAAGCTGAAACTTTTACAGTAGATTTGTGTAGGTCTAACTTAAAATATAGGCTATGAATTGATTGGAAATTCAACGTAGAAGTGAAGTTATGGACGTTTAACGCAAAAATGTTTGTCACAAGTAAACTCAGCCACCATAAGACATAGCGAGCTGAAACATTGACACTGGATTTGTGTGTGCCTAACTTAAAATATGGGCTCTAAATAGATCATTAATTCAGTACAGAAGCGAAGTTATGGGGCTTTTAGCTGTATTTTCCTAACTTCACAGACAAGTTTGTTTTGAAAATACACAGGTGTGGCAAGTAGGTATTGTTAGTTGATTTTAATTTCAATTCAGCATATGAATATATTGCGTATTTGACATCATTGAAATGGTGTTTCACAGAGTTAAGGATGTACTATCTATTGAGAATAAATGTTTTGTAAACGAGCAATTCTCAACTCTTAATATGAACAGGGAGGAAAAATCAACAAACAAGTTCTTACGCTATATGAAGCCGAGGAAAGAACTTACAAGTCAGTAAAGAGATTGGATTAGTGACGAAGAAGCAGTTCATTATCTAATTGAATTTCTTGACTCTGAATTTATTTCTCCTGGACTGCCTGCTCATGAGTAAAAACTTAAAGTAGAGCACCAATCATGCTACAATTTAGTAGCAGTAACAAATTTCATGTTACGAAACATGAGTGCCCCAAAACTGTGCAACGGGACACGACTCTGAGTTCGTGCTCTACACAGATATGCCATAGAGGCGGACATAATCACTGGATGTGGTATTGGGGAGTCTGTGTGTATACTTCACATACCATTGATTCCGAGCCACTGTCTGTTTACGTTGAAATGATTGCAAAGTCCCGTCAGAGTCTATTTCGCAGTGACGTTAACTAAGTCGCAAAGGGAGACTTCATCTAACGCAGGAATACAAGGTAGCAAAACCAAGTTTTTCTCACATGGTCAAATGTAGTTTACATGCTCAACGGTCAGAGGTTTCAACTCTTTCTTCTACCATGAACCTGAAGGACAGACAGCTAATGTAGTGTATAAGCTGGAGGCATTTGTTTAACACTGTAGTAATAATGGTATTTTCTACTATTCTATAATTTCTAATGACATTTTGAAATACCAAAAATGACGGAACTTCTGATTCCTCCGTGGTATAGCCGAAAGGCAATAGGCACACGGCAATAAACCAAAACAGGAACTTCTGATTCCGTCAAAGACGGGTACGTTTGCTATGTATTATATATAACTGTCAACTTTTTTTTAATTTAATATTTGCTTAATAAATACACTGGTAATAATGTAAGGTATGGGACCAGAGTAGCCCAGTGGCTTGCGTGATCGCCGATGACAGTAGTGCAAATGTATTATAAATAAATGTAACAAACAAATATTTTTTTGAATTTAAAATGTGGATGATATAAAAGATGGTAATAAAGTAAAGGGATCTAGCCAGGGTTGCCAGTAGCTTGCTTGCTCGCCGATGACAGTAGTGCAAATGTATTATAAATAAACACAACAAAAATATTTTTTTTTAATTTAATATTTGCGTAATATAAACACTGGTAATAAAGTAAGGTATGGAACCAGAGTAGCCCAGTGGCTTGCGTGCTAGCTTTTGACTGGGAGCACGTTAATTAGAACTAACTCATTTCAAGTTTTCTTTACGTTTCATACTTCAGAGTAGCCACATGTACCCTTAGAATAATTTCTGTCTGTCGGTTTGTCCACAAAATATTGCTACCATAAGACATATAAAGCTGAAATATTGATTGTAGATTTGTGTATGTCTAACTTAAAATCTAATCTTTGTATACAGAGGCTTTTTTTTAGCACTGTACTAATAATGGTATTTTCTACTATTCTATAACTTCTAATTGTAGTATTAGTATAATACTATAATTGATATTTTGGAATACCAAGTATAATAGAATTTTTGATTCCGTCAAAGACGGGTACGTTTGCTAGTTAGTTCTAAGATAGTGCAATCAGTCATTATGTGGTATTTACTCATTGTAGGGTAAAAAGCTAATGAAATGGCCTTCACATATAAAAATTAGTTCTAAGATAGTGCAATCAGTCATTATGTGGTATTTACTCATTGTTGGGTAAAAAGCTAATGAAATGGTCTCCACATATGTGGTGTAATCAGTTATTATGTGGTATTTACTCACTCTAGGGTAAAAAGCTAATGAAATGGTCTCCACATATAAAAATTTAATCGTATAAACAACGCGTTTCGAACATGTGGTGTTCTTCTTCAGGCATTAACTAAAAAATAGATGACATTGTATTTTTTAGTTAACGCCTGAGGAAGAACACTACTTGATCGAAACGCGTTGTTTATACCATTAAATTTATATATGTGGAGACCATTTCATTAGCTTTTAAATCTACAAAAATAAATATTTTGAAGACTTTCTGGCATTTTGAGGGTTAACGGATTATCACTGGCCAGCAAGGGAGGGGGTGGTGGTTAGAGGTGGTTAGTGACACTTTGAGGGTTAACGGATTATCACTGGCCAGCAAGGGAGGGGGTGGTGGTTAGAGGTGGTTAGTGACACTTTGAGGGTTAACGGATTATCACTGGCCAGCAAGGGAGGGGGTGGTGGTTAGAGGTGGTTAGTGACACTTTGAGGGTTAACGGATTATCACTGGCCAGCAAGGGAGGGGGTGGTGGTTAGAGGTGGTTAGTGACACTTTGAGGGTTAACGGATTATTACTGGCCAGCGAGGGAGAGGTCAGCGATTATCGTTGGTCAGAGGTGGTTAGTGGCTTTTTAAGGGTTAACGGATTATCACTGGCCAGCAAGGGAGGGGGTGGTGGTTAGTGACACTTTGAGGGTTAACGGATTATCACTGGCCAGCAAGGGAGGGGGTGGTGGTTAGAGGTGGTTAGTGACACTTTGAGGGTTAACGGATTATCACTGGCCAGCAAGGGAGGGGGTGGTGGTTAGAGGTGGTTAGTGACACTTTGAGGGTTAACGGATTATTACTGGCCAGCGAGGGAGAGGTCAGCGATTATCGTTGGTCAGAGGTGGTTAGTGGCTTTTTAAGGGTTAACGGATTATCACTGGCCAGCAAGGGAGGGGGTGGTGGTTAGTGACACTTTGAGGGTTAACGGATTATCACTGGCCAGCAAGGGAGGGGGTGGTGGTTAGAGGTGGTTAGTGACACTTTGAGGGTTAACGGATTATCACTGGCCAGCAAGGGAGGGGGTGGTGGTTAGAGGTGGTTAGTGACACTTTGAGGGTTAACGGATTATTACTGGCCAGCGAGGGAGAGGTCAGCGATTATCGTTGGTCAGAGGTGGTTAGTGGCTTTTTAAGGGTTAACGTATTATCACTGGCCAGCAAGGGAGAGGGTGGTGGTCAGAGGTGGTTATAAGTTAGTTTAGTTTCCATCTCAAGGGAATATTTTAGTACCTTGAGGCGTAGCGATAAGTTGAGTTAGTCTTGATTGTGTATTTATATGTCTTCGTTATATGTGTTCTCTAGTTAAAGTGCTACTGGTAAGGGAATTTTGAGTACCTTATCGGTAATTATCTCCGCATGTTATCTGGGCTTTGGCTTGACTATTACTCGTGGCCTAGGTACCGTTTTGCGGAGTAACTGTCAGAATTCGTGCTTAGCATTGCGTTACTTGAGGTGCCCTCGGGCACCTCCATGTTCAATGGAGGTGGCTAAAGGGTGACTTGTCAACAAGGCGGCCTGGCTTGACTAAGCGGTTATGGCACAAAATGCCGAGGAACGCGAAGATCAAAACGGGTCAGGGGTGGTTAGTGGCTTTTTAAGGGTTAACGTACTATCACTGGCCATCGAGGGAGGGGGTGGTGACAGCAGATACATATTAAAATTTAAAAGCAAACTTTCTAAATTACAGATGAGACAAAACAAATATACAAGTATTAAAAAAAAAGAACTGTGAAATGAATGTTTTTTCGTTGTTCATCCGAGCGCAGTCGAGCCCATAAGTTAATGACCAGATAAATGGAAAGTTGTGTAGCCTCTCAAACCAGATTTTATTTTATTTTCTCTTTGAAATGATATTGAATCGATTTTCTGTAATAAAAAAAAATACGTTTTTATTTATTTTATAATATAATTTTCTTTTTTTTTTAAAAAAAATAAAGTAATAATTACATTCAATACTTGTGGAATCTGTTATAGTGCGGTATTTACTCATGATTGTGAATTTCGAACATTACGTCTCCAGACAAAAGAGCTTTATGTATGTTAAAACTAACAACGCGTTTCGAACCCTTAGTGTTCTACTTCAGGTATCTGCATTATTGATGATGTTATGGCAACAGTGACCTAAAAGGACTTTAACACAATGAGAATACGTCCCTTACAAAAGAGCTTTATGTATGTTAAAACTAACAACGCGTTTCGAACCCTTCGTGTTCTTCTTCAGGTTTATATCTGCACTATTGATGGTGTTATGGCAACAGTGACCTAAAAGGACTTTAACACAATGAGAATACGTCTCCAGACAAAAGAGCTTTATGTATGTTAAAACTAACAACGCGTTTCGAACCCTTAATGTTCTTCTTCAGGTACTTCAGGTTCTTCTTATATCTGCACTGTTGCCATAACACCTTCATCAGTGGAGATATAAGCCTGAAAAAGAACACTAAGTGTTCGAAACGCATTGCTAGTTTTTCATATAAAACTATTTTATGTGGAGACGTAAATGGTTTTTTAATTCCCCATCATAATTATATTCGGGTCAACCGTAGCCTAGGGCAGGCTTTTCCTAGACCAATTGCTTGAAGTCTTTCCAGAGGGACGTTCAATTGTAATACGATAATATAATAATATATGAGCTTATACTATTTGGGTGGTGGGGGGGGGGGGGGGGTTATACTGACTCTTATAATAATCCAAAATCATTGATTCATTGCTTATCTGTTATAGTGTCGTATTTACTTTCATAGGCGAATATTGAAAAAATTACGTCTCTACACACAAAAAAGTTCCATTTGAAAACTAACAAACGTGTTTCAAACACTTAGTATTCTTCTTCAGGTTAACAATTTCAATCTTGAAAGTCGATCTACGGGAGTGCAGATGTAAACCTGAAGAAGAACACAAAGTGTTCGAAACGCATTTTTAGTTTTCATATTAAACTTTTGTTTGTGTGGAGACGTAATTTTTGAAATCTCCCAATACGAAATAGTTGATTTCTTTTTTTAATTTTTATTTTTTAACCTTTCATGACGGTACCATTCGCAATAATATATTATTATAGTTTATGTAATAGAGTAAGTAGTAGCAGAATATATATATATATATATACCATGATAAACGAAAAACGGTTCAGTAGGACAGATAACACTTAAAATAAACAGTGACACATAGACTGAAACATAACAAAAGACTCACTTATCAATATTTCTACCGTAATGGCGGTCGAAATATTGATAAGTGAGTCTTTTGTTATGTTTCAGTGTATGTTTCACTATTTATTTTGAGTATATATATACGAGTATATATATATATATATATATATATCAATGATCAAACCACAATAGGAAATGGGAAAACAAGACTAAGATCTTTCAAGCGTAACAAGGTCGTCGTCAGAGTCAAAAACCCAACTGGGTTATTTCACGTGTTTATATGAAATCTTTAGAGTTTATGTGTTCTCCAGATTAGAGAAGACACATATATATATAAAATAAATTCAAAACGAAGAAAACACACAGAAAGACACAGACATAACTCACATCGATATTTCGACCATCGTCGTCATCAGGAGGTGTGAAGAGCGAAGAGTCCCGCAAGAAGGTGACTTCATTTATTTAAAGAAGTCCGCTGGACCGTTTCTTTTAATTGTATATATATATATATATATATATGTGTGTGTGTGTGTTCTCTAATCACGATTCGGTAAATTTTCTAGGATAAAAAAATCAAACTCTCGATGTAACGTTTCGGTTATATTTAAAAACATTTTCATAGGCCTACAAACAAAATTTTGTTTTGAAACCTTGAAAAAGGTTTTAAATAAAACCGAAACGTCGGCAACGAGAGTTTGATTTTTTATCTTAGAAAATTGACCGAATCCCGATAAGAGAACACACCTATTCTATCAAACGGTCGATATATTATTGATCTGTTAAATATATATATATATATATATATACACACGAGTTCGAGATTAACAAAGAGCAACACACAAAGTAGGGAAACACACTTACAGACTCAAATTTTCTTTTCTCCTGAAGACGGATTACCCGAAAATTTGAGTCTGTAAGTGTGTTTCCCTACTTTGTGTGTTGCTCTTTGTTAATCTCGAACTCGTATTGTGTCGAGTTTGGATCGTATTTCGTTTTATCAGTGAATATGTATATATATATATATATATATATATATATATATATTTTATATATATACTTATATATAAAGACGAAGCAGTCTTCGTCAGAGTCCTTGTTATTTCAGGTGTTTATGTGAAATCTATATATATATATATATATAGATTTCACATAAACACGTGAAATAACAAGGACTCTGACGAAGACTGCTTGTTACGGTTGAAAGATCTTAGTCTTGTTTTCCCATTTCTTGGGATAACAACAATAATAAGACAATACGACAATAAGAAATGGGAAAACAAGACTAAGATCTTTCAACCGTAACAAGCGGTCTTCGTCAGAGTCAAAAACCCAACTGAGTTCAACTCAGTTGGGTTTTTGACTCTGACGAAGACCGCTTGTTACGGTTGAAAGATCTTAGTCTTGTTTTCCCATTTCTTATTGTGGTTTGATCATTGATTGTTGTTTCACGTGTTTATGTGAAATCTTTTTATATATATATATATATATATATATATATTATATATATATTTGAAATCACAGTGTACCTTTAAAACTGCTGTATCTATGATTAAATTATGCTAAATATATATACAGCTCATTCTATAATAAAAAAGCTAATTTTGTATTTAATTTCATTATGATCGATGAAACAGTGTGACCAGACTGATAAAAATTCACTTTTTTTTTTTTAAATTATTAACTACTATATTTCGAAATTAAGGAAGATTTTTTAAGATTATGACATGAGAGTGATTCAGGTTGGGTTTTCGTATGGTTATTTCTACAAGGAAAACGTATATACATGCAAGTAGGAACTTAGTAAAAGGTAGGCTTTGATCATTGAAATGTCGATATATTCTGAAATCGAAGCTATTTAAATATATATATATCACATAATCATGGGTAAATATATCATGAATCTTATTATTACTAGAATAAATACTTGTAAATATATATTCTCTTCCAAGTTTATCAACAATAGTGCTTTCTGCTGCATGTATATATAATGCAAAGCAGGCTGTTGTATTCTCTGCCTTCTGGTTTTTTTTTCATATAAATAGAAATGTTCTATATTGTTATGTTGTGTGGTTGAAAACGTATATATTTATATTATACCTATTTTACCAGTTCTGTTATAATCTGACTGAGAAGCTTGTTTCTTTGTTTCAAGTGGTCATCACTAAACATTTATCTTGTACTATCCTGCGGGCTATTTATCTTGTACTAATTCTCCTTTCTTTACGTTTTTATATTGTGTTTTATATTTATAGTAAACAGGAAAACGATCCAAAAGGACAACAAACGTTTCACGATGAATCACAAACACAGAATTAAGGAACAAACAGACTTACTGTCTCTAATTTTCGGTTGAACCGTCATCAGGAGAGTTGAGATAGGGACACCAAGTGTACTTGTGAAGCGAAGGTTGGAAACCAACCGTTGGTCTCCTTGTTTGTTCCTTTGTTCTGTGTTTGTGATTAATCGTGAAATATATATATATATATATATATAATATATATATATATATAAAGATTTCACATAACCTTTGTTTCCCCAAACATCCCTTTCTGGACATTAGTCCTTTCCTGTGCTTTCACCCTTTTAAAATACCACTCTTCTCAACTCCTCACCAGATGTTTTTTGCATCTAGTATTCAGTTGGGTTTTTGACTCTGATGAAAACCGCTTGTTACGGTTGAAAGATCTTAGTCTTGTTTTCCCATTTCTTATTGTGGTTTGATCATTCATATATATATATACCATGATAAACGAAAAACGGTCCGGCAGGACAGATAACACTTAAAATAAACAGAGACACATAGACTGAAACATAACAAAGACTCACTTTTCAATATTTCGACCGCCATTACGGTTGAAATTTTGAAAAGTGAATCTTTGTTATGTTTCAGTCTATATGTCACAGTTTATTTTAACTATATATGTATATATATCTGAAAAAGATAGCTGAGGTTATCTAGTAAGAAGGTTATATAGGTGGGGAATATTGCACATATGATAGTTAATAGACTTTGATCGATGAAATGTTGACATATTCTGAAAAAAGGATGCTACTATAGCTGAGGTTATCTAGTAAGAAGGTTATATAGGTGAGGAATAGAATATTGCACAAATATGCAAGTTAATGCAGATTTGCAAATAAACAGTAAGAGTCTCGGCAGTCGTAGTGACTGTGCAGTTATGCAACACCTCCTCTCCCCCCCCCCCTCCATCGCGGCCCCCCCCCCTCCCCATACCACAAAACCCACTTTCTCTCCCGTTCTGTTAGCTGAGAGCGAAAGTTTTGTTTAGCTGTGACTCAGTCGCTCTACAGCTCTACACGGAGTCTCGCCTCCTCCAAGGTATCTCTCTAACTCACTCACGCTTATTCTATCAAATAACCTATACATACATCTTTTATCCCAGTCAAGTGAAAAACATATTAATATTTTTAAGTATAACTAAACAGAAACACACCAAAAGCCCTCTAAATATATTTTTTCCATTTAATTCAGCCATATGTTATAATAAATAATTTTAAAATATTATAATAACTATTATATATATATATATTGAAAATGAAATCAGTTTCTGCATTCACGACCTTTTTATTAACAGATTCTAGCCTCCTGGCTATTTTCCTTATTCTAGTAGGTAAACTATAAATCAGGTTCGCCAATGACATTTCTAAGTAAATGCAGAAACCGCGATAATTTTCAATAAAATATGCTTTGGAGAAGATCTGCTGCCAATATATATATATTCACAACAGTATCGACCGTGGAATAGAAACACAACTAAAGTTTATCGGGACTCTGTCAGTTCTTCAGGTTCAAATAAAACTATCATTGCTAACGTTTCGGCTTTTATTTGAAACCTTTTTCATAGACAGAAGTATAGAAAGCACATGTCAGGGAGCGGATTTTTAAAAATAAAATAATAAAACACTAAAAAAAAATCTGAAATGTTTTTACCAAAATGAGTTTTTGAAGTCGTAATTCTTTTTATGTTTTATTTGAGTAATACTATTTTTTAAACGGATTTATCAACTGTCATATTTATAAACTGAAAATTAATTTATTATACATTTTCCGAAATTAGTTTTTTAAAGGGGTTGAAATATTTTTTTTTTATAATTTATATAATTTTTAATAAGTTTATAATTAAGTAGTTTAATAATTATATAGTTTTATATGATTTATTTTGTCAATTAATTTAAGTAAAGTGAAGTAGTACAGTCGTAAAGTTCGCACGATTGTTCCAGATCCAAAATTATATTCGATTTCTGGGAGCATAATTTTTCGATATCTATGTTCGAACTCTGATTTTTTCGAGTTCAAATTCGTTTGAACCCAGAGACACCATTCTAATTCATATTTTTTTTTAATTATATATCAATAAACTCAGACCTCACTTTAACGGATTTCGGAAGCAACCTGTCAAAATCTGTAGCTTTGTTTAGAGCTGTGGTGGAACACGTATAGCTGTGTGGTCCGTGTTTTTCAACATTTGTTGTCCTCTTTTGTATGTTGTTTGTGTAATATTAGGTTAGGTTAGGTTAGGTTGCAATGGCAGTTCCACAAGGGAACACACGTAGGCTGAGCATTGGCCCTTTGTGATACCACACAAATGAAGATTGATTCTACAGTGGGAGTCCTAAATTGTGCTTAGCTCAAGTGTATTTAGAGTAGGGATCTTTAAACGAGTACCTGACATCGTACAGGCTCTGGGACCGACGGTTTAACGTCCTTCTCCGAGGGACGACGTGCTCAGATTTATTCACCTCCCGCGTGAATAAATCGAGGGCCAGGTGAGGATCGAACCCCGGTCCTATCAGTTCAGAGGCGAGCACATAACCACTGAGCTAGCCTGGCCCCTTGTGTAATATTAAATATTTATTTTTTGACCATGGCACTTGTAAAACCTTTTGAAAAGTGGTAAAGAGTCAACTTAACAATATCACAAAAACTTGAGTTGATTAAAAACTTAAAATACAGTAGTATCGGAAACTTGAGTTCATTAAAAACTTAAAATACAGTAGTATCGGAAACTTGAGTTGAGTAAAAAACTTGAAATACAGTAGTATCGGAAACTTGAGTTGATTAAAAACTTAAAATACAGTAGTATCGGAAACTTGAGTTGAGTAAAAACTTAAAATACAGTAGTATCGGAAACTTGAGTTGATTAAAAAGTTAAAATACAGTAGTATCGGAAACTTCGGATGATAGGGAAATATCGGACCTGTGTTCACCCCTTTTAGTCCGTGAAACCAAGGCATGACTGTATTCTTATGAATGATTAAGCGGTTTAAATTCGAATCATCAAACAAGAAATTTTTATGTTTATCACGTCTTATTTGTCAACTTTTTGATAATAACTGAATGCCAACTTGAATGAAAAAGTTTCATTTTTGAATTTATTGTATACAGCAATACAACACTTTTAGAGATTCAATGACATACAGGTTAGACCTGGAGCAGTTCCAGAAAGGTCGAACTTTCTCCTTTCAACTCCTGTCTATCTCTTACTCTCACGCTCAATGCAAAGCAGTTATTTCCTTTTAGTAACAACAATTAAAATCTATGTAGCTTTTTATTTTACGTTGCGTAAAATCTTTATTTTGCACAGTATGATAACTAGACAGGAAAAGTGCATGACACTGGGGTTCTTCCTTTTCATTTAAATAGTAATTTAATACTTCATCATCTAATTGTATAAATATGTTTGAATTTATATCCATGGACGAATTAAATATACAATGTTCAAGAAGGATTAGCCAGAAAATTTGAGATTGCAAGTATGTGTCTTTACTCTGTGAGTTACTCTTCTTCGATTTTGAACTTGTATTGTGTCCAGTTTGGCTTTCTTAAAAACGGATTGACCAATCTTTGGTTGGTAACTAACATCTATACATAGATGTTAGTTTCAAGTACAACTGCCATGTTGTTGAAGATACCGGCTTATGCTAGATTACAAAAGTTACGCAACACTGGGTGTTGTTAGCGCATGGATAGGTGACACTCTTGTTGTAGGATATCCTGGTATTAGCCATGTCATTACTGTATTAGATTATGAAAGTTACGCAACACTGGGAGTTGTTAACGCATGGATAGGTCACTCTTGTATGATATCCTGGTATTAGTAATGTCATTATTGTATTAGATTATGAAAGTTACCCAACACTGGGCGTTGTTAACGCATGGATAGGTCACTCTTGTATGATATCCTGGTATTAGCCATGTCATTGTTGTATTAGATTATGAAAGTTACCTAACACTGGGCGTTGTTAACGCATGGATAGGTGACACTCTTGTATGATATCCTGGTATTAGTCATGTCATTATTGTATTAGATTATGAAAGTTACCCAACACTGGGCGTTGTTAACGCATGGATAGGTCACTCTTGTATGATATCCTGGTATTAGTCATGTCATTATTGTATTAGATTATGAAAGTTACGCAACACTGGTGTAGTTAGCATATGGACAGGTCACACTCATGTTGTATGATATACTGGTATTAGCCATGTCGTTATTGTATTAGATTATGAAAGTTACCCAACACTGGGCGTTGTTAACGCATGGATAGGTCACTCTTGTATGATATCCTGGTATTAGTCATGTCATTATTGTATTAGATTATGAAAGTTACCCAACACTGGGAGTTGTTAACGCATGGATAGGTGACACTCTTGTATGATATCCTGGTATTAGCCATGTTATTGTATTAGACTATGAAAGTTACGCAACACTGGTGTAGTTAGCATATGGACAGGTCACACTCATGTTGTATGATATCCTGGTATTAGCCATGTCGTTATTGTATTAGATTATGAAAGTTACGCAACACTGGGCGTTGTTAACGCATGGATAGGTCACTCTTGTATGATATCCTGGTATTAGTCATGTCATTATTGTATTAGATTATGAAAGTTACGCAACACTGGTGTAGTTAGCATATGGACAGGTCACACTCATGTTGTATGATAGATACCCTGTTATTAGCCATGTCATTATTGTATTAGATTACGAATGTTATGCAACACTGGTGCAGTTAGCATATGGATAGGTCACACTCATGTTGTATGATATCCTGGTATTAGCCATGTCGTTATTGTATTAAATTACGATAACGCAACAGTTATAGTTAGTTAATAAGTTACGCAGCAGCGGCATAGTTAGCGCATGGATAGGTGAAACTCATGTTGTATGATATCCCCCCCATGTCATTATTGAATATCCCAGCATATGTTAGATTACAAAAGTTACGCAACACTGGAGAAAAATTTAGGACTCCCAAAGTAGAATCTGTAGAATCACCGAACACTGGGGATAGTTAGCGCATGGATAGGTGACACCCCATGTCGTAAGCTCTTTCTGTAATGTGGCTTACCCATGATCGAAATACAGGTACTGAGCTTAAAATAAAGTATACTTTCACATACCCTGTATTGTCTGAAAGCTGTTCTTCTATCAATTATCTTTAAGTATGATGACTGAGAAAACATTTACAAAGATTGAAATAGAATTGAGTTGCACAATAATGTATTCATCGGTGATTCACTAATGAAGTAAGCCACACTGTCTCGCTTCCTGTACACCTCGAAAGCCGTTAATCCCCTTTTAATGGAGACGATAAGGGTCCGAAATCAAAATACTATTATGTTACAGCAAAATACAAGCGTTGCGAAAAAAGGCCAAAGCAAGATAATTGTGAAGTCATTAACATTTTGACTGGAAAATATCACTATTTGGAATTATCGCATATATTTGATGGATACGAAGATACGTTTTCAGTTATTTAGATCAGAATTTTAACGGAAAACTTGGGAAAAATAGTTGAGAAAGAGGCCAGGGTAGCTTAGTGGCTTTAATGCTCGCCTCTGGACTAGTAGGTTCGCAGTTCAAAACAAACTCTGGCTCTCAATTTATTTACGCAGAAGGTGAATAAATCATTGCATGTTGTCTCTCAGAAAGGAAGTTATGCCGTCGGTCCCTTAGCCTGTACTATATCAGGTATTCGTTAAAAGATCCTCTACTCTAAATACACTTGTGTTAGGCAAAATTTAGCACCACCATTGTAGAATATTCATTGTGTGGTATCATAAAGAGTCAATGTGTGTTTTTTTTTTATGGGACTGCCACTACAGCCCAACCTAAAATCCTTAAAAAAACATTGCTTTTTCGTATTTTATCTTCAAAATTTCGTCAGAAAAATTTACCTAACATCAATCTATAATTAAATATGTCTATTTTAGTACTGAGCTACAAATCAAATATAAAATTGTAAGAAAAGGAAACACGGAAAAGTTTCCTATAGAAAATTGATAAATATCAAATGTAACAGGCTTTCAGGAAATTGAAGGAGGTGCGCAAAATCATATCATTTCCTCGGGAGGCAAAACAGTTGATACGACTCCGATAAAAAAATGCACTGTTATCATTTAATTTACTTATTTACTAATAAGTCTATACAACAATATGACAATTTAATGAAAAATATACTAAGAATTATTCAGACAGCATAGGAGGCAAGGCATGGACATAATAATATGACATGGACATCTCGTATTTTCACCAGTACCAGCACGGACCAATCAACACGGAGAATTTGAGATTTTAATTTAAACCTGGAAAACTAAACTAAACTGATCTAGTCCCCCATTTTACTTTCAGCATTATATATATATTAGTGTACTTTGGTACTTTGGTAGCTGTCCTTCGGATATACATGCTTTGTTAAATACGACAGAGTAGTTTCTGTCTATAAGTTCTCGAGAAATATATATATATATTACCTTTCTTTTCTCCTGAAGACGGATTGCTCAAAAAAAAAGAGATTGTAAATATGTGTCTTTACTCTGTGAGTTACTCTTCTCCTCCAATTTTGAACTCGTATTGTCCAGTTTGGCTTTAAGATTTTATAGTGAATATATATATTTTTAACTAATATATATATATATATATTACTCGTAATTCAAAATTTAAGAAGAGTAACACATAGAGTAAGGAAACACAATATATATATATATATATATCTATATATATCACTTAATAAAACGAAACACGATCCAAACTGGACACAATACGAGTTCAAAATCGAGAAAAGTAACACACAGAGTAAGGAAACACTGGGTTACTTGCTGTTGCGTCTACAACGTATTTGGTCTCCCTTCTCTATTCTCCTGAAGACGGATTACCCGAAAATTTGAGTCTGTAAATGTTTTTTCCTTACTCTGTGTTTTACTTTTCTTGAATTTTGAACTCATATATACATATACGAAATAAATTCAAAACGAAGGAAACACACAGAAAGACACAGACATAACTCACATCGATATTTCGACTAATGTCGTCATCAGGAGGTGTGAAGAGTGAAGAGTCCCGCAGGTAGGCAGGGCGGTATATATATATATATAAAGATTTCACATAAACACAGGAAACAACAATCAATGATCAAACCACAATAAGAAATGGGAAAACAAGACTAAGATCTTTCAACCATAACAAGCGGTCTTCGTCAGAGTCAAAAACCCAACTGACGAAGACCGCTTGTTACGGTTGAAAGATCTTAGTCTTGTTTTCCCATTTCTTATTGTGGTTTGATCATATATATATATATATATATATATATATATAATATATATATATAGAGAGAGAGAGAGAGAGAGAGAGAGAGAGAGAGAGTGACAGAGGGGGAGATACAGAAGGTTGATCCAAAACACAAACTGACTTCATTATGCCCAGTGCGTTTGTATTTTGGCCTCTCTCTAAGAACTATTGCTTCTTACAGTAGTTTTCTGAATCTATTTTGCTCGCTAAAATATATTTTTTATATAACTATGGGTTATTATATGTGGTTCTTTAATATTAAAGTTATTACTGGTATGTGGTATTTACTGATTATCAGTTATTGTGTTTTTTTTTTTACCCATTGTAAGGTAAATAGTTTCCACACATTGCAATAAAATTTGTTCACACTCCCACAATAACATATATCTTGTTTCACTTTAATAAATATTGTTTCCCATCTAATAAAAGTTCATTAATAAAGTAATAAAACGTGTTTCCAACACAAAGAGCAGAAGAAAAAACCCTTAAATGTTCAAATAACGTTGTTTAACTCGCTATACATCTATTCGCGGAGACTAATTTATCCCTACAATAAATTACAATTGTAAATGTTGCATGTGTCACAGGGTAGCTAGCCATATCCTTGCAGTAATATCACAACAGTATCCGACCTTGAGATTCCGTTTTCAATGCCAGATAAAAAAAATAGACAAGAATAGTTAGTCATAATAGCTAAGTTATAGAGGATAATTCAGTTCTTGTTTTTTTTTGTTACATTCCGATGAATAATTTAATGAATAATATTCTAATAAAGTATTCAAATAATTGATCCAATACTACATTTTTAGTACTGTGCTATAAGTACTAAAAAAAAACCATCTCTTGTATTCTACAAATTGTCTTGTCTGAAACAGAGCATTGAACATTTAATGGTCCCTTTCATGTCCTAATATGTAATAGAATATTTACGTGCTCACCTTTGAACTGATAGGACCGGGGTTCGATCCCCACCTGGCCCTCGATTTATTCACGCGGGAGGTGAATAAATCTGAGCAAATCGTCCCTCGGAGAAGGACGTTAAACCGTCGGTCCCGAGCCTGTACGATGTCAGGTACTCGTTAAAGATCTCCTACTCTAAATGCACTTGAGTTAGGCAAAATTTATGACTCCCACTGTAGAATCAATCTTTATTGTGTGGTATCACAAAGGGCCAATGCTTGGCCTAAGTGTGTTCCCTTGTGGGACTGCCACTGCAACCTAACCTAACCTAATAGAATATTTAGTACATATACTCACCCAACTAACTACCAACCCCCTGGGTTACTTACTTGCCATTGCGTCTACAACGTGCTTTGTCCACCTTTCTTTTTTCTCCTGAAGACGGATTACCCGAAAATTTGAGTCTGTAAAAGTGTGTTTCCCTACTTTTTGTAAGTCTGCATTGTTTCCAGTTTGGATCGTATTTCGTTTTATTAAGTGATATATATATATATATATAATATATAAACTATATTGACCTAAGAACACTCAGAAATGAAAGAGAAACTCACTACTATATTTCGATATCCTCGTTTCAATCTTGCTGATGACGAGGATATCGAAATATAGTAGTGAGTTTCTGTTTCATTTCTGAGTGTTCTTTGTGTCAATAAAGTTTATTTACTTCGTGGAATCGTTTCATTTAATTGGTTATAAATATATAATATATATATATATATATATATATATATATATGTATATATATATGTATATATATATATATATATATATATATATATATGTATATGTATATATAGAAGACAAATGAGAGTATAAATTAAAATAAATTAAATACCCGCAGCAGAAAATAGACAAAACCAACACCCAACCACCACAAAAAACAATAATAGAAAGGGAACAGGAGTTCACTGCAAAGTGAGGCTTACGAGTATGTTTTCTGCCAATAATCTTATTTCACTGAGGGACTGTGCAACCTCTATAACCATTGGCGGAAATACGGAGGTTTCGCTGGGCAGAGGGTAACTAAAACTGCACGCATGGACCTACAAATTCTACTCTCCTATTGGTCATTATTTCAACGAATCATATTCTTTCCCCGGACAACTCATAGAAAACAATATATATATATATATATAAAAGTATATATATAAGTATATATATACTATATATATGTATATATATATTCGTCAGAGTCAAAAACTCAACTGAACTCAGTCGGGATTTTGACTCTGACGAAGACCGCTTGTTACGGTTGAAAGATCTTAGTCTTGTTTTCCCATTTCTTATTGTGGTTTGATAATATATATATATATATATATATATATATATATATATATATATATATATATATATATATATATAGTTCAATCTACATAAAGAAACACAGAGAAATTAGAAACACACACTTACAGTCTATGATTTTCGGTTGAACCGTCTTTTCTCTACGTTTCTTTATGTACATTGAACTGTATTTGTCCATTTCGGATCGTATTTTCAACGAAAAAGTGCATATATATATAATATATATATATATATATAAATATATATATAGTTCAGTTAGCTTCAGCTACTCAAAGGGACTACTTCTGCCCGATGACGACGACTGTCGATATATCGTTGTGAGTATTTTGTGTTGTGTCTTTATTTGTTTTTCTCTTTCCTGTGTGAACTATATATATATATATATATATATATATATAGTTCAATGTACATAAAGAAACGTAGAGAAATTAAAAACACACACTTACAGTCTCTAATTTTCGGTTAACCGTCTTCAGGAGAGATAGGAAAGGGAAACCAAGCACACTGGTACGTATTCTCTGTACCAGTGCGCTTGGTTTCCCTTTCTTATCTCTCCTGAAGACGGTTCAACCGAAAATTAGAGACTGTAAGTGTGTGTTTTTAATTTTTCCACGTTTCTTTATGTACATTGAACTGTATTTGTCCATTTCGGATCGTA